>CP139508.1:61028598-61384966 GCA_021014915.2 Artemisia tridentata subsp. tridentata | reverse complement strand
GTATGTAAAGGTTCTGAGAATCAACCTCAAAAATTATTGAGGGATGGTGATATATTTATATTCAATGAGTACAAAATTATCTCCTGTAAATAAGGAGAGTAAATCACAAAATAAAGGAAATGAATAAATACAATGAATACAATTAATTACAAAATTATTTACTTAACAGCCCCCTTTAATTGAAAAGGTGGCGGTCCAAGACGAAGCATCGAGCGAAAAACTTCAAATTGAGCACGTGGAAGACTTTTCATAAAGATGTCAGCCACCTGAAGATTGGTTGGGACAAACTTTGTATAAAGTTTGCCAGAATTTACCAGTTCACGAATAAAGTGATAATCCAAATCAATGTGTTTTGCACGCTTGTGTGAAACTGGATTTTGAGTCATGAACAAGGCACTTTTATTTTCACATAAAAGAGTCGGGCGATCAGGAGGTAAAGCATGCAGTTCTCGCAACAAGTGGGTGATCCATACAATTTCTGCAGCAGTATTAGCCATAGCACGATATTCAGATTCACAGCTTGATCTAGAAACTGTTGGTTGCTTTTTAGCGCTCCATGAGACAAGATTTCCACCGAGAAAGATAGAATAACCATAGGTGGAACGTCGTGTATCCAAACAACGGGCCCAATCGGAATCAGAGTAGCCAATAACAGAGCAATCATAGGGACGACTATAAGTTAGACCAAACAAGAGTGTGCCTTTAACATACCGCAGTAAACGTTTGACAGCCCGAAAATGATCAATGGTTAGGTGATGAAGAAACTGAGATAGTTGATTGACAGCATATGATAAGTCAGGCCTGGTAATAGTTAAGTATTGCAAAGCACCAACTAAAGAGCGATAAAGCGTAGGGTCAGAATATGCAAGACCATCAGCCGTAAAAGATTCATGAGGGGAAAGAGGAGTACTAACGGGTTTAGCATCATATAAATTCGCCCGTAGAAGAATATCTTTGGCATATTTGGCCTGTGTAAGAAACAAACCCGAAGTAGTGTAGGCTACTTCAAGACCCAAAAAATAACTTAAGTCCCCAAGATCCTTGATAGCAAACTCACGATTAAGATGATTAATAAATATGCGGATTAGATTTTCATCGTTACCTGTCAGTATAAGATCATCAACATAGACGAGAAGGTACATGATGCATGAGTCTTTACGAAAGACAAAAAGAGATGTGTCAGTACGACTGCATATAAAGCCATATGAAGTAAGGAACGTGCTTAAACGTTGGAACCAAGCACGAGGGGCTTCCTTTAAACCATAAAGCGCCTTGGATAACTTGCATACATGATTCGGGTATGTAGAGTTCACAAAGCCCGGTGGTTGCTCCATAAAGACGAGTTCAGTGAGATTGCCATTTAAGAAAGCATTCTTGACATTAAGTTGATGTAACTTCCAGTTACTGAGAACAGTAAGAGATAAAACAATCCTTACCGTTGAAGCTTTGACCACGGGACTGAAAGTAAGAGAATAATCCAAACCTGGAATTTGTGTAAAACCCTGAGAGACTAAACGTGCTTTGTATCGTTCAATAGTCCCATCCGAGTGATATTGGACACGAAATACCCATTTGGAACCAACAATATTTGTTGAGGAAGGTCGTGGAACCAACGTCCACGTATTGTTTTGATGTAATGCCTCAATTTCTTCGACCATTGCTGCCATCCATTTCGGATCTTTGGCTGCCGTTTTAAAACCACATGGATCAGTAATAGCGTGTAAGGCAGCATGAAGAGCATGGGTGTTTAGATTTGCAAGATCAGCTTGGTATTTCGGTTTGAAGATTCCAACCTTGGCCCTTGTGGTCATCGGGTGAGAGTTGTGGGAGGTAGTAGAGGTGGTTGGAGGTGGGTCAGGTGCATGATGGACGGTTGGGTCAGGATCAGGAATTTGGTGGGTCGGCGGAGGTTGGATTGTAGATGAAGTTGGGTTGTCGGGTTGAGGAATGGGTTGGGTTTCGGCCGATTGTTGGTCTGAGGATGGGTTTGGTTGGGAGGATGCTGTTGGGCCAGGGGTGTGCAAAGGATTTGGTGGAGTTGGGCCAAAAGGTTGTGGGTCAGGAGGTGGGGAATGGTTTTGAGGAGTTGGGGCAATGGGGGTACATAATGGACAAGGATGAGAAGGGCTAGTGGTATGTAAAGGTTTAGAAGGTGTTGTGTTCGGGTGTGTAGGTATGGACGTGGCCGATGATGGGCTAGGAAACTCATCACAGAAGGTAGTAAGATCAAGGGTGTGAAGGTCCATTTGTCCAGAGGAATCTTTAAATGGGAAGGATTGTTCGTTGAACCGAGCATGTCGGGAAATAAAAACCATTGAAGTGGGTGGATCCAAGCAACGATATCCCTTGTAATGCGTACTATATCCAATAAAAACACAAGGGAGACTCCTCGGCTCAAGCTTATGTTTGGCGTAGTCGCGTAAATAAGGAAAAACTTGACACCCATTTACTCAAAAATTATTATATTGAGGTGTTTGTTTGAAGAGTAGTTCAAATGGCGACACATTTTCTAATATTGGAGATGGCACACGGTTGATTATATAAGTTGCCAAAGTGAAAGCATCAACCCAAAAATGAGCCAGAACATGAGCATTAAATAGCATTGCAAGCCCAGTTTCAACAATATGACGGTGCTTGCGTTCCGCACGCCCGTTTTATTGAGGCGTATAAGGACATGAATAACGATGAAAAGTGCCATTGTCTTCAATTTTTTTTAACAGTGTGATTAAGAAACTCCGTGCCACCATCACTCTGAAAAACTTTGATCTTCCTTGAACATTAGGTTTGAACAAGTTTGATGAAGGCGGGTAAAACCGTATAGAAACCTGTTTTTGTTTTGAGTGGATAAAACCACGTAAATCTGGAATAATCATCTATAAAAATAACATAATAACGATAACCATCAACAAAAGCAATAGGGGCAGGACCCCATAAATCACAATGAACCACATCCAATGGAAAAGAAGCACGCTTTTCATTTGTATGAAAAGATAATCGTTGTCCCTTGGCAAGTTGGCACGAAGTGCAAATAACAGGTTTAGGTAATAATGAAGTAACTGACAAAAAACCACACTTGTTCAAAACAGAAATAACATCAAAAGAAACGTGGCCTAAACGAGCATGCCATAACTCGTAAGAGGCCTTATTCGAAACATCAGCAACAAAAGTTTAGGGTCCATCTTTGAGAACGTAGTGTCCATCAACACATGTTCCTTTAGCGAGTACATGTTTTGCTTTCCGATCCTGAATGTGAAAATAATACCGAGAAAACAATACATCAACAAGATGATCAGCAGTCAACTTGCTGATAGATAATAATTTCTTGGTGAGATTTGGAACCACAAGTACATTACGCAAGTGAATATTATTGCAAAGTTTAGTAGATCCCGTATGAGTAATGGGAAGTTGTTTACCATTACCAAAAATAACTTTATGATTACCTTTGTAGGGAGCGGAATGATGAAGACATTCCTCATTAGGGGCCATGTGATCCGTAGCCCCAGAATCACCAGTCCAATCAGGGGTGT
Organism: Artemisia tridentata subsp. tridentata; assembly: GCA_021014915.2. Classification (NCBI taxonomy): domain Eukaryota; kingdom Viridiplantae; phylum Streptophyta; class Magnoliopsida; order Asterales; family Asteraceae; genus Artemisia; species Artemisia tridentata. The sequence continues at coordinate 61,381,439 of CP139508.1, read as the reverse complement.
CATTTGTCACATGACACTGAGCATGAAATGCCTTTGCTAAGGAGTCATCCAAGGAAGGGGCCTTAGTAGCATATGTATGTAGATTCGGACAAGCCGATGCATAGTGACCGTTGGTACGACACAGTTGACAGTGAGGTGGCCGACGGTTGTTACCACGACCTCGACCAGAAGATTCACGGGAATAATAACCATGTGAAGAACCATGACCCTGTGCAGGCAGTGAAGATCCACGTCTCTGTTGTGCATGAAACGCCGCCGGGGGAGTTGAAATGCCGTGCAGCGACTGGAGAAACAGTTCACGGCTTTCAGCTTGCGCCACAAAATCCCGAAACAAAGGCGCGGGTTTGGTTGCCCGTAGCGCAGTAGAAAAAACCTCAAAGGATGGACCAAGACCACAAAGAAACCAATGCAATTTATCGATATCAGCAACCGGATGTCCGATGGCTGCAAGTTGTTCACACAAAAGTTTGAATCGACGAGAAAAATCAGTAACCGTAGATGTACCTTTCGAAAGCTGTCGGAGGGAGTCGCGTAAAGACTGAACGCGTTCAACCGATGCATTACTGTAAGCATTCTCGAGAGCGACCCATATCTGATGAGCGGTGCACTTCGGCTGCAGCCTCTTCTGTTAAAGAAGAGAGAAGGATGAGGGCAGCTTTCTAATTTGAAGTATTCTAGGCAGTAAACGCTGGATTCGGGCTGAATTGGTCATCAATGGTGACAGTTTGCGGTGGTGGAACAGAGGTGCCGCTGATGTGGTCATAGAGACCATGAAGGCCGACAAGAATTTTCATGTGGTTACACCATACAAGGTAGTTGGAAGATGTGAGTTTGATTGGGGAGAGATGAGGGACGGTGGGAGAGGCGGTGTCTGGTAGGGCGGCCATGGGAGAGAAGAGGAAGGGGAGAGGTAGGTTAGACTCTGGCTGATACCATGTAAAGGTTTTGAGAATCAACCTCAAAAATTATTGAGGGATGGTGTTATAAATAAGGAGAGTAAATCACAAAATAAAGGAAAGGAATAAATACAATGAATACAATAAATTACAAAATTATTTACTTAACAGAGTAGTAACTCGTTGTTGGCTGACTCAGTGAGTGATAGTGGAAGCATAGTTATCAGATGATTGTCTAGAAAAGTCAAAGGAGAGTGAAAGTGAGCTGGTTTCCATCTTGTTCCAGAGTAGTAGTAATATCACTAAGAGCATCCGCAATGCACTAGTTTTACAAAGACTTTTTACTATTTAGAAAAGCTATTAGAAGACTTGAAGCATTGGGACAAAAGCTTTACAAACAACTTTTTGGAGAAAGACTTTCCATACACCAAGCGTTCGATAGAAAATCAACAAGCTATTTTCATTTCTTGTATAGTTATTGAGTTTTCATCTTATACCCCTCAATAAAAGATATTTGTATCACTTATTACCCCTTTCATATTGCTTTTTGGTTTTGTTTGGTTTATGCTTGTATATATATATAACTAAGCATCATTCATATAAGAGCATGATCATATATACACATCCTCTCATCTTGCATAATTTTGTACACTCCTAATCATAGGAGTAGTAATGGGTTTTGCAGGACCGAGTAGTATCAGATGATACATTTATATCCAGTATAGGTAATGAATTTATAGAATGTGTCAAACACATTACGGTCGAATGACCTTCGGGATGGTCGGAAAAGTATCAAACTGTTTATCAAACAGATCAGAATTGGGGATCAAAATCAGGAGGTGAAACTTAAATGGTGTAAGGTATACATTAAGTTCCTGAGGTATCTCAATCTTACTTGGTTTCTAAACTTAGTGATGAAGCGAAAAGTGTACCGCTTTTAAGGGGTCATTTAAGCCCTAAATCGTATTTATTTGATCAAATATTGCCCTAAATCGTTTCTTTTGTCATTTTAGGTACTTTTGAGGAGAAATCTGGAAAAGGAGGCATTTTGGACGTTTTTGGAGCATTAAAGTGAAGAAAACGGCAAAGTCTCAAGAATCGGCTAAAAGTTACTCTTGACGGCGTCAAGATTTACTCTGGACGGCGTCATGCATTGGCAAGAAAAGTTGGACGTGAAATTTACTCATGACGGGCCAGTGAAAATAGCATGTGAATTCTGACGGCGTCACGCTTTAACTTGATCGAGGGCGTCACGGCTTAAATCATAAGGGGACGGCGTCACGTTCATGGTTGGACGGCGTCAAGCCTTGATAAGCCAGAATGGATTTTTGAAGAGCTAAAGAGGGACGGCGTCAAGATGGTCATTCGGGAACCCTAAAAGCGGCGAGGTGACGGCGTCACACTCCATAAGGTGACGCCGTCAGATCCAAAAATCTATATATAGTTTTCTAATTTTTTGTCATTAAGGAGAGCTTAGTGTGTGGAATTTTGGGAGAAAACCCTAAGACGATTTTAGCTACGTTTTCAGGGCTTTTTGCCTTGAGATCTTCCATGTTTCATTGAAAGATAAGTTATCAATTAATCATTCAATATGTCTATGTGTTGTTTGATTCTATCTTATTCTTGTCTTTTGTTTAACATGTTAGGCTAAATTTATCTTGTGTTTGCTTAGATCTAATGAAACCTAGCTATTGATTATTGGTTGTTAATGTGTTATTAGTTGTATTGGATGATTGTTTATCTATGTTAGGCTTAAGAAAACTGGCTAACTTCCTATTCGGTAACTTGCTTGAACGTCTTAAGAAACATGAACCAAACGCGTACTAAAGGTTTTTATGGTTGTATTTAATGCACAAGCGAATTCTAGTGATCCCATGTTAGGAGCTTCCTAGCCGGCTCGACATAGGAGTGAAGTAGGAGCTTGTAGAGTTGGGGAAGTAAGTACGCCACCCCACGAATGGTATTAAGGAAAACACCCGTCATCCACGCAACTAATACACACTAATTAACCGGTAAAAGATAGTTAGGGAGTAAGGAAATCTAAGTAAACACATTTCTCTACACATAAGTTTCTCACCACATTTTCATTTTTGTTATTTTATTTTATTTGCATTCGTAGTAATTTGGGTTAGTTGACTAGCAACTAATTCCGCCCACTCTATCAAAACCGAGATTTTACTTGCTTTCATAAAAATATAAAAACATAAAAAGAATCTTCCTCAACCCTTAGACCTAATTAGAGTAGTCTTTCATACCTAACGAACACTATTCCCTGTGGAGAACGATCAATCCCCCGTACTTACCACTACACTATACTACATCGGTCAGGTACACTGCCTGGTGGGGTTGTAAGCCTCTCAAGATCCCTTGAGAGGTAAAACCTGTTGTAAGGTCGCAAAACCACGCAATCAAGTTTTTGGCGCCGTTGCCGGGGAATAGTTATTGTTTAGGTTGAATTTTTAGTTTATAGGTCTACTCACTAGATTCCTTTCTAGTGAGATTTTTATTTTATTTTTCTAGATTTTCTTTAGTCTATCTATTTTCTTCGTGCTTTTGTTCGTATAAGGTTTCCATTGACTCTTCCGTTCACCATTATGGAGAACGCGAATCCACCATACCACCAACCACGTAATTCACCCACTCCATATGACATCTAGATATTTAAACAACATAAAGATGAACCTCTCTATGATGCATGGACTCGTTTTAAATATTTACTCCAAAAAGTCCCTCATCATAACTTTGATTTTTGGTCCCTAACTCAAATCTTTTACAATCATGTCGACCGACATGCCCAAAGGGACATTTACCATATTGCCGGCAGGGATATTAGGGAATTAAGTGCTGAGAAAGCATGGGAAGCTATTGAGAATTGTGCCCAATATTATTATATGGTAGACAACCCAACAAACATTAATACAAGTCAATTGACCACAAATTTCAAGGATCATGAAACAAGTTTGTTTGGGGATGAGGGTAGAGTTGAGCCACCTAGCTGCATGTCATGGTTAGGCACTACCATTATACAGGGTGAACACTTAGGTTATCTTGATGTGATGGAGGATCTAGCTGAGCATGATCACATTGATCAAAAAGACCTAGGTTTTATGATCGATGACGATGAATCTCAAGAAACACATGATGAATCTTTTGGGCAATTTGAATATAGCAGTCAGAATATTCAGGATGATCCTTATGATTCGGACATTGAAGTTGAGATGCCTAGAGAAGCACTTGAGATACTTGGTAAAATGTTAGGGTTAGATCCTACTAAAACACATGATGAGGATATAGGTGATCTTGACATAAGGAATGATGAGGTAAGTAATCTAAGACCACCAAGTACCCCACAAGTCCAACCATCATTTGAGGCATACACACCACCCATGACTTACCCGGAAGAAGTAGAAGAGACTATAGGAACCCCAATAGAGGTAGAGCCCTTGGACCAAACAAAACTAGAAGAAATAGGTTTGAATACTTGTAGTCATAACCTTTCTTTTAGTTCTATGGAAGTTCCTAGTTTTGATGAACCGGAGCCTCAACCAAAACCGTTACCTAATCTTCCATCCTTAGATGTGAACTTAGGAATTGAATTAGGTCCCGATCCACCCATCAAACCATGTAGTCCGGGTAATGTTAAGATTAAGGAAGTAGACTCTAGGCCTTGTAGAGAGGAAGCTAACATAGGAGTGAACCATGACCTTACATACTTACATCACCCATTCATGATTGATCACAAGAAACACTATGGGTTTAAACCGGGTTTATTAGGTCAAGATAGATTCTCAACTAGGAATCTCTCGAAGTTGATAGAAGATGATCCCTTTTTAGGAGAAAACTTTAATTCACCCATTGACCAAAGTGAACTAGGTAAGGTTATGATGAAAGGAGCACACCCCTTTGAGTATATAATTCATCCACCACTCTTTCCTCACGCGACATACTCCTACCGAGCTGGTGTGTATCGCTACTATCACCCGCACTTAATCCTAAGTGTAGGGAAAACCTCCCCTTTATCCATTAAATAAGGGTAGAGTCAGGCTCATGACTCGAACAAAAACAAGCGCTTCTTGGGAGGCAACCCAAGCGTTATTTGCTTTATTTGCTTTGTGTGTTTATTTATTTGCTTGTTTGATTTTATTTGTTTCCGTATGTGTGTTTAATTTTTATTATTATTGATTCATGTTCAAAACTAATTTGTGAAAATGCTTTATTTTGTTTTTAACTTCGTCTTAACTACATATAAAGGTATTTTGCAAAAGATAAGTGTAAGGGAAATCTAAATCGGTTTATTAGAACAAATGAACATGAATCGTAATAATAATAAATTAGCATACATATTCGTATTTGTTTGAGTCAAATGCTTGTATCGAGTCATAATGATGTTTTGCAGGATTTCCAGGAAGTAAGGTAAAGGTTTTTCCAGAAATTTTCCGGAAACTTAAAATGAAAATTTTTGTCAGGTCATTTCTGACGGCGTCAGGGTTTATAACCTGACGGCGTCAGATTTAATTTCCAGAAATTTTTGAAAGTTTTGTTTTTAAAAAAGTTTTTATTAAAATCTCCAACTTATAATCTCCAGGAATCTGCAAAATTATCATTCCACAAGCATTATATCCTTATATATAGATTTTATCCCGCCGATGTTATGCAGGTTTTCGTGTTTGTTTTCTCAGGTTTAACAGGTTATTTTGGACAAGGAAATGTTTTGAATCAAGCTTGTGGCGATGCATTAGTCATGGAGCTTCTACATTACTTTGGAGGAAGATTTAACCGTGTAATTTCATTATCCACCGAGCGAATCAGGGGAGTATTTGATTTCATTCTTTTACCTTATTTACTTTTACATCTTGTTATTTGAACATTGGGGACAATGTTCATCTTAAGTGTAAGGGGAGGGTAAAAGTACGATTTTAGAGAATGCTATTACGCTTGATTTTTGTTTGTTTAATAGTAGATGTGTAATAAAACTGAGAGAAATACTTGTTAAGGTAATTTTAGTGCCAAATTTAAAATTTTTTACAACATATAGGAGTGAAACTTTGATCTTAATGAGCGTCTCACGGATAGGAGTTATATGACTAGCACAAAAACCGTACCACTAAAAAAATTTTCCACCCCAAATATGTGAGGTTCGCCCCTAGAATTGGTAGGAAAAGCATTTATGCTATGATGTGTGTACCGGTAGCACTTAGATTCTAGAACTTGCGTTAGGACCATTCCAAGGCCACAAGTGAGACTACATTCGTGTAGTTAGATTTACTACATGATAAGAGGCATTAGGATTAACCCATTGTTTTACACCTGTGATTTTGTTATAATTACTTTGGCTACATTGGTCAAGTAATTCTCCCACACCCTTTGCGTTGTACTCATTTTTAGTACACGATACCCCTAGTACACCCCTCAGAGCCTATCTTTTCGTTTCGACCTTTAAGCATTTTACTTAAAGGAAGAATTTGTTTACACCCCACTAAAATGTACACCCAAATCGCCTTAGCCTACCTTGTATGCACTCATTTTTAGTGCATTATTGTGACAACATTTGTTTAAAACCCAAGTTAATTATCTAGTTGATTACATGGTTGCTAAGTCGAGTCATATCCTTGTACATATTGTTTTGGGACGATTGGGACTCATGGGTAAAGTACTAGTGTAATGGAGTAATGGGGAAGAACATCATTTATTACCCCCATATGTGCTAAATATTTTAAAAGTATTCCAAGTTTTTCAATTATCTTAATTCGAGTCATTAGATTAGTATTTGTAAAGTTATGTAAAAGTTCAAGTGTAAGGGGAATGCAACGCCCCTATGATGTATTATTTTGGATGGTAGGGTAAAAGTGTATGCAAAAAAAAAAAAAAAAAAAAAAAAAAAAAAAAATCAAGAAAAACACAAAAAAATGAGAAAATGAAAAAATAGAAAAAACATACGGACTACCATCCCGTTTTATTTTATGTTTATTTTATGTTTTTGTTATTTTGTTATTTCGTTTCTAGCTTAAGATCGAGTCTAGTCTTGGCTTAGCAACATTGTATAGTACATGTAATTGATCAAGATCTTTAACTCGCCACCAGTAAAATATCCTTTATCCAACGAAACCGTGTTTTCCTTTTCCCTACACCTAACGTTATAACCCATGTAAAAGCCCTCTTTGATAGTTTATCTTAGGTGCTTACGCCTAGTGGAGGAGGTTTTCGATCCTTTCCCAAGCCTATGGTAATCTATTTGCTATGACAGGTAGTGAGAGATATTTTTCGTTTTCATTTATGAGATTTATTTTGATGACACTTGAGAGATGTGAGTATCTAAACACTACTTGTGAGGTGCTAGTATGTAATCTCCGTGCTTATTATGATTGAAGTGGAACGAATATTTGTTGTAATTACTTTTATGTTTGCATTAAATGACCCCTAACTTGTATTTTGATTAGAATAAAAGCACATTTGCTTGAGGACAAGCAAATCTCAAGTGTAAGGGTATTTGATGAAGCGAAAAGTGTACCGCTTTTAAGGGGTCATTTAAGCCCTAAATCGTATTTATTTGATCAAATATTGCCCTAAATCGTTTCTTTTATCATTTTAGGTACTTTTGAGGAGAAATCTGGAAAAGGAGGCATTTTGGACGTTTTTGGAGCATTAAAGTGAAGAAAACGGCAAAGTCTCAAGAATCGGCTAAAAGTTACTCTTGACGGCGTCAAGATTTACTCTGGACGGCGTCATGCATTGGCAAGAAAAGTTGGACGTGAAATTTACTCATGACGGGCCAGTGAAAATAGCATGTGAATTCTGACGGCGTCACGCTTTAACTTGATCGAGGGCGTCACGACTTAAATCATAAGGGGACGGCGTCACGTTCATGGTTGGACGGCGTCAAGCCTTGATAAGCCAGAATGGATTTTTGAAGAGCTAAAGAGGGACGGCGTCAAGATGGTCATCCGGGAACCCTAAAAGCGGCGAGGTGACGGCGTCACACTCCATAAGGTGACGCCGTCAGATCCAAAAATCTATATATAGTTTTCTAATTTTTTGTCATTAAGGAGAGCTTAGTGTGTGGAATTTTGGGAGAAAACCCTAAGACGATTTTAGCTACGTTTTCAGGGCTTTTTGCCTTGAGATCTTCCATGTTTCATTGAAAGATAAGTTATCAATTAATCATTCAATATGTCTATGTGTTGTTTGATTCTATCTTATTCTTGTCTTTTGTTTAACATGTTAGGCTAAATTTATCTTGTGTTTGCTTAGATCTAATGAAACCTAGCTATTGATTATTGGTTGTTAATGTGTTATTAGTTGTATTGGATGATTGTTTATCTATGTTAGGCTTAAGAAAACTAGCTAACTTCCTATTCGGTAACTTGCTTGAACGTCTTAAGAAACATGAACCAAACGCGTACTAAAGGTTTTTATGGTTGTATTTAATGCACAAGCGAATTCTAGTGATCCCATGTTAGGAGCTTCCTAGCCGGCTCGACATAGGAGTGAAGTAGGAGCTTGTAGAGTTGGGGAAGTAAGTACGCCACCCCACGAATGGTATTAAGGAATACACCCGTCATCCACGCAACTAATACACACTAATTAACCGGTAAAAGATAGTTAGGGAGTAAGGAAATCTAAGTAAACACATTTCTCTACACATAAGTTTCTCACCACATTTTCATTTTTGTTATTTTATTTTATTTGCATTCGTAGTAATTTGGGTTAGTTGACTAGCAACTAATTCCGCCCACTCTATCAAAACCGAGATTTTACTTGCTTTCATAAAAATATAAAAACATAAAAAGAATCTTCCTCAACCCTTAGACCTAATTAGAGTAGTCTTTCATACCTAACGAACACTATTCCCTGTGGAGAACGATCAATCCCCCGTACTTACCACTACACTATACTACATCGGTCAGGTACACTGCCTGGTGGGGTTGTAAGCCTCTCAAGATCCCTTGAGAGGTAAAACCTGTTGTAAGGTCGCAAAACCATGCAATCACTTAGGTTGCAAAACTTCCTAGCTTCTGAAACAAATGATCTTATAAGGCATAGCTAAAGGAAAAGGCACGAATCAGAGTGATGTGGAAGCAATGCTACTTACATAGATGTCCTAGTCTACCCATTCCTCACCGGTAACAACTTAAGTTCCAATGGGGAAATCCTAAAGCAAATCTTCAAAGGTTGTCTTATGAGCGCCTATAGTGGAAACTTAATGGTCCAAACTTCACAGGTCAAGGGTAAATGTATTACAAGTCGCAGCCTGTCTCTGATACCATAATTGTAACACCCCAACCCGATAAGGGTAGAAGTATTACGTTATGGTGACATATCAAAGCAAACACAAGCATATGACTAAATAATACAAAATGAATTTCAAAGGTTACAAAGGAAAATCTGAAATACAAGATTACAAAGGGAACAATAATAAATTCTAAGTCTACAATCGTAATTACTTCTAGTCATCTCTAATCCAGGATAGCTATGAAAGTAAATGTCCTCTAAGTCCCAAGTGCTCTCCACTCATAACCCAGCTTCCATCTAAAACCTGCCGCATGGAAAGAAATGCGGCTGAGCTTAAAAAGCCCAGTGAACAGATATATATAACATAACAGGACGGTAAATAAGCATAAGCAACGAAGGAATAAGAATACAAAACGAAAGTATAATTATGAAAGTCATACGAATTTAAAGAGAACTAAAAATCAGGAATGCATGAGAACTGAATAATAATTAAATCGAGAGAAAGAATGAAGTAATGAAAAGGTTCATATAAGCATAACAAGTATACGAAGAGGGGAGACCTCTAAGTAAATAAAAGTGTGAGAAGGAGTGCAAGGCACACACCACCTGGTCACCATAATCACATAAAACATAAAACCTAGGATGCATCCATACGCTCCCTAACATAAGTATGTATGTCAGTACTAGACTAAGCACACACACGCATTAATGGCCAATAGTGATCACAATATAATACATAAACATAAGGGGGAACGCCGTAGATGTTTGCATCTCTGGGAAATAAAGATTTCTCATTGCTGCGGGTAGTGTGAGCTGGTTCCTGCCGATAGTGTTCTGGTCCTGCTGAAGTTTATTGCTGCCGATAGTATAGTTTTGTTTCTGCTGATAGTGTTTGTTACTGCGGGTATTATTGTTAATTATCCCGTAAGTTTAGAATGTTTGTTAGATTTATTTTTAGAAGAGATCATGTTTATCTCTTTACACGTTTTCTTGTATGACGGGTTAGGGTTAGGGTTTCTTGTTAGTATAAATTCACCCGTCTATGAGTTTTGTAATAAATCGATTCAATCAATAGAAAAACAATTTCATAGTTCATAATCCGATCCATAGAGGATCAAAACCTTGTTAGTCATTTTTCTTCTTTATATTCTTGTGTTTAGTTTCCGCATAGACACAAGTCTTACACCTAGAGATTCTCGTTTAACCAAGCTCAATCAAGCTAGAAGCACTCGATCCTACAAGTGGTATCAGAGCCTGGTGAGGATCTCTGATAAAGAAGAAAAAGTTCTCCATCTAATCTCTTAACCTTCTCTCAATGGAAGGCGACAACCCTGAAAACATTGTCATTAACCAGGAGGAATCTCAACCCAAACCTGAAACCTCACAAGTCCAAACACAGATTGTCACCACTGTGTCCAACAACAATGCTAAATTCCCATACCTAAAGAAAGATGAGTATGAAGTCTGGGCCATGAGAATGGAATACTGGATCACGAACAGTGATTACAACCTGTGGAATGTGATTCTTAAGGGAAACAGCAAGAAGAATACTGGAAGGGATGATGATGGCAACATCTATATAGAGCCACCTGTTACAGCAGATGAACATCTTGCTGTACAAAGGGAAACCAAGGCAAGAACCCTTTTGCTTCAGGCTATTCCAGAGGATCATATGAGTGATTTCCATCACCTGGATGATGCTAGACAGATCTGGCGTGCTGTAAAAGCCAGATTTGGAGGGAATGATGAGTCCAGAAAAATGAGAAAGTCTATGCTCAAGCAAGAGTTCCAGGAGTTTAAGATCTTTGAGGCTTAGGGGATTCACAAAGGGTTTGATAGGTTTCACAAGATCCTGAGCCAACTCAACCAGTTGAAGGCTAGGCCGGACAATGAAGACTGCAACACCAAGTTTCTGAGGGCCTTGCCTCCATCCTGGTCTCAGGTTTCCATAACATGCAAGGCCAAAGGTGGACTGGACTATATGAGTTTTGATGATCTGTACAACATGCTAAAAACCCTTGAAATTGATATCAAAGGGTATTCCACCTATTCACCTCAAACTCCAACCCATACTGCATTTGTTAGTACCTCTGGTGCTAATAAAGCATCATATGGAAACAGTCCGACACCATCATCATCATCAATTTCCTACTCACCTGCCACACCAAAAACTCAGACCAGATCTGATAATGTTCTAGAGGAGGTGTTTCATTCATTTGTTGCTGAGAGTACACCACAGCAGCAGATTGTTTATGAAGATTTTAATCAGGTGGACCAATTGGATCTGGAAGAGATGGACATTAAATGGCAGATGGCTATGCTGTCATTGAAAGTGAATAGGTTTGAAAAGAAGGCAGGAAGGAGGATTAACTTTGATGGACATGAGGCTGCAAGTTTTGAAAGAAGGAAGGTGAGGTGCTACAAATGTTCTCAACCAGGTCACTTTGCCAGGGAATGTACAGATAAGAAGGTGGATGATAAAGCCATGTATTCTTCTTTCAAAATTCAAGAGTTGGAATCAGAGGACCCCAAGGCCTTGGTATCTGTGGATTCGATGGTGGACTGGGAACATCATGAGAAAGCTGTTGCAAGTGGAGCAGAGAAGGTCTATGGGATGATAGCTGGATATGGTGAGAAGAAATAAGTGGCTGGTCAATTTGGAATGATGGGTCATCCATCTCAGGTACAAAACTGCCTATTTGGTTGTGAACCTATATATGCTAAACTGAAATAGGAATTTGATGATAAAGAGAGTCAATATAAGGATAACTTTATACAACTCCAGGCCCATAAAAATGCTGTTAAAACATTAGAACAACTAAAGGTCTGGTATCAAAAACAACAGTTAGCATATGAAGAAAAAATAAAGGTTTTGGAAAGAGATTTAAAAAACGCCACTAATGAATTTAAACATTCTGAAAGAGAAAAAGCTAAGGTGGTGTTAGAAAAACAGGATTTGCAGTCTAAGCTAGACAATTCCTTGGCTAGGTTTGATAAATGGAAAGATTCATCTAAAAACCTAATCAAGTTAATCGATAGTTCTATGTCTACAAAAACTAAAAGAGGTTTAGGGTATGGTGACCTGATAGGGCCAAATCAATTTTTTGACCCTAATGAGTATAGTGTTTTTGACCCTGAACCTGTAGATTGTAGAAAACCTGTAAAGTATGTAAAGGAGGGTGGAATGAATGATGTTCCTCCACCCATAACTGGCACATTTAAACCTGCTGATCCCTATGTTGACTCTGATGATTCACAAATGACTTATGGCAAAAAGGCAAAGAATTTGCCTGATCTTGATTGTGACTCTAATGAATTTGTCTCTTGTTCTTACAGTGACAAATCTTCAGAAATCAAGACTAATGACTATGCTACATGTGGATCAAGTGACAAGTCAGCTTCAATAAAATCAGAAGATCTCTCCTCAAAAGTAGCTACTGATGAATCTCAATCAAAGACAGCTGCATTTGAAGATATTTCTTTTGATAATGTTAAAAACAATAATGTTTCTAGTTGTGGTCCTGTTTCAAACAATTTTGGTTATGGTTTTAATTTTGTTAAGAATGATTTTGTTTCTTGTGTTGGTTTGAATAATTCTGGTTGCAATGAGAAAAATAATGTTAAGAAAAAAGTCCCCTAGAAAGAAATCTTGCTTTGTGTGTCGTAGTTATGATCATCTTATCAAAGACTGTGACTATTATGAAAAACAGATGGGTATATATGCTTGTCAAAATAGGTCTGTGTGGAACAATGTCAATGATATTCCCCCATATATTCCACAAGCAGCAAGAATAAACTCTTGTAGAGCTTCTGTTGCTGCTGGTAAGCCAGTTCCAGCTGGTAAGCATGTTGCTGCTGGCAAACCAGTTCCTGCTGGTAAGTCTGTTGCTGCTGGTAATCCAGTTCCAGCTGGTAGGATCAATCCTAAGTTGGGACTTTGGTACCTAAAAGATTCTCCTTTTGTGTTGGAAGCTTATAGTGACAGTGATTATGCTGGTGCTAACTTTGATAGAAAGTCAACTACTGGGGGTTGTCAGTTTCTGGGTCACTCATGTTTTAGCAAAAAGGCAGATAGCCTTGCATACCAAGCTCTTGGTGCTTGATGAAGACCATAAAGTGCTTTTACCACTTTGTAAACCAAATCAGGATTATGAGGATCCACAAATCCCTTTGGTTAAGTAACATAAACCTCTTCTTCAATCCTTCCATACAAAAAGAAATCTTCACATCCATCTGATATACTACAAACCCCATGAATGAGGTAAAAGCTAAGAACAGTCTGATGGCTTCAACTCTTGCCACTGGAGCAAACACTTCATCATAATCAATCCCCTCTTTTTGTCTATGTCCTTGAGCCACCAACCTGGCTTTATTCTGAACTACAATTCCCCTAGCATCCCTTTTATTCTTGAGAATCCATTTAGTTCCAATAGCATGCTTTCCTGCAGGCAAAGGTACCAACATCCATACTTTCTGATTCTGGAACTGCTGCATTTCCTCTTGTATAGCCTCAACCCAATCAGAATTATCAAGAGCTTGGGCTATACTACTTGGTTCAATTTGGGATAAGAAACAAGCATAGAGGCAATGTAGGTAATCAGTATGATTGCTTCTTAACTGATCCTGGATATAACTGAGAAAAGCAGATTCTCCAAACTTAGGTTGATGTATTTTGCTTCTTGTCTGAACAGGGGAATTTAGATCTCCAAGGATCAAGGACTGAGGATGAACTGTATTGATCCTCTTGGTAACAATGGGATTGACATCAATTGTGGATGCCTGATTAGTAATGGAGGGGTTGAAGTCATCATCATATGAGGAAGAAGTGAAAATGCCTGTTCTGGATTGATGATGAGGATCTTCCAGCTTATCTCTTGAAGAGAATGAATTTTCGAGGTCAGAAGGGATTGGAAATCTTTCAGGGGTGTATTCAATACCCCTCGAGTCAACAGGTGGAGTAGACACAGGAACACCAGGAGTGGAGACATCAGCAGAATCATTAGAAGAACCAGCTGGAACAGATGCACTACCAGCAGAATTGGTAGCAGCAGGAATAGGAATACCACCAGCAGAATTCAGTTGCTTTCGAACTTCAGCTTCAGCACTTCTCAGAATCTCCTCTGTCTCTTTAGAAAACCCAGAACCAAACATTTCAGCAGCTTTCTTGGCATTATACTCTTGTCTTTGAAGCCTAGCAAGATCTTTTGCAAAACTTGAATCACTTCCAGCCATTTCAGAAGTATCTTTGAACTTTGAACCTGAAATGTTGTTAGAGGGAAAAGAAGGAACAACTATAGATCGTTCATCACTTTCTGCATCAGAATCATCATCTGAGGTACCTGCATTGTTAGTTTGAGAAACATGTGTACCAACAGATTGATTTGCTTTGAATCTAGTATAACCTAAGGTATCTGTCAGATAATCTAGGTCAAAGAACCACTCTGGACCTGCACCCTGCAAATTAGGTTTATCCTCAAGATATCTTAAGTTGAGAGTCTCTTCTATCCTCTTAGTAGACAGATTATATACCCTATAGGCTTTACTATGAGCAGAATACCCAACAATAAACCCTTCATCAGCCTTCCCATCAAACTTGCCTAGATGATCACTAGTGTTCAATATAGTGACATGACATCCAAAAGGTTTAAGGTAACTAATGTTTGGAACTTTCCCAGACAAAAGCTCATAAGGTGTTTTATTATGAGGACTAGTAATAGATACCCTATTCAGCACATAACAAGCAGTGCAGACTGCTTCAGTCCAAAACATAGTGGGCATCTTAGAGTCAGCTAACATAGACCTAGCTGCTTCTATAAGGGTCCTATTTTTTCTTTCTGCAACCCCATTTTGTTGTGGGTTCTGGCATTACTATAGTCCCTTTTTATCCCCTTACTCCCACAGAGTTCAATTAGATTAGAATTCTTAAACTCTGTTCCATTATCACACCTTATTGACTTAACCTTTTTATTTAGCTGATTTTCTATTAAGGTAATAAAGTCCCTAATAACTGGATAAGTTTCATCTTTAGAACCCAAAAAGAAAGTCCAAGAAAACCTGCTAAAATCATCTGTAATCACTAGACAGTAGTACTTGTGGTCAATACTTCTGATAGAAGTAGGACCAAAGAGATCCATATGAAGAAGCTGCAGAGGCTCAGTGATGCTGCTCACAGCTGTGATTGCCTTGTATGAAGCTTTGTGTTGCTTTCCTTTGTTGTATGCAACATAATTGTGTTCATTGGAGAAGGTCTTGAGAGGGAGCCCTTGGACCAAACCATTCTTAGCCAGCTTGTTAATGGTCTTGAAATTCACATGAGCCATTCTTCTGTGCCGTTTATTAGATTCATCCACAGAAGCTTTTGCCATCAAACAAGCAAGTGAACCCTCAGGCTTTACATCACTTAGATTAAAACTGTAAAGGTTGTAAGTCCTTGGAACTTTGAGTTCAACCTGACTTTCATCAGGCAACTTGAAGTCTTTGGACAACACAAAGCAATCAGTTTCAGTGAAGAGAACACTGTTCTTCTTGTCACAAATTTGTGAGACAGAGAACAAATTAAATCTTTGGAGTTCCTTCACATAAAGCACATCTTTAAAGTCTAGCTTGGTTGTTTTGATAGTACCCTTTCCAGTAATTGTGCCATCTCCTCCTCCAAATGTCACAGAACCTCCATTTAAGGGCACAAAGTCATGCAGTCTCTCTAAATTTCCTGTCATACTCCTGGAACATCCACTTTCAACAATGCCAACATCTTTACTTCTAAAAAGAAATTCCTGATACAAAGAATACATTTACAACATTAGATACAAGGGAGACCCAAGCCATTGCTGACTTGAGCCTGCCTAGTGGATCAATAAGTATTAAACCATGGAGATTGATGAGATCCACCATTGTTCTTGGACCCCATTCTCATATATTGGTTATTGTTTCTCCAAGAACAACCTGCTGAGGACTTAACAGCAGTTTCCCATCTTGCCCCTCCCATGTGCATGGTGTCAAAATATACAGGCCTCATATCATTTTGAAAGTAAGTGCTAGTAGGTCTGTAGTAAGGTCTAGCAGCATTGCTTCTCCAACCAGCAGGATTGATCCTACCAGCTGGAACTGGATTACCAGCAGCAACAGGCTTACCAGCAGGAACTGGTTTGCCAGCAGCAACATGCTTACCAGCTGGAACTGGCTTACCAGCAGCAACAGAAGCTCTACAAGAGTTTATTCTTGCTGCTTGTGGAATATATGGGGGAATATCATTGACATTGTTCCACACAGACGTATTTTGACAAGCATATATACCCATCTGTTTTTCATAATAGTCACAGTCTTTGATAAGATGATCATAACTACGACACACAAAGAAAGATTTCTTTCTAGGGGACTTTTTCTTAACATTATTTTTCTCATTGCAACCAGAATTATTCAAACCAACACAAGAAACAAAATCATTCTTAACAAATTTAAAACCATAACCAAAATTGTTTGAAACAGGACCACAACTAGAAACATTATTGTTTTTAACATTATCAAAAGAAATATCTTCAAATGCAGCTGTCTTTGATTGAGATTCATCAGTAGCTATTTCTGAGGAGAGATCTTCTGATTTTATTGAAGCTGACTTGTCACTTGATCCACATGTAGCATAGTCATTAGTCTTGATTTATGAAGATTTGTCACTGTAAGAACAAGAGACAAATTCATTAGAGTCACAATCAAGATCAGGCAAGTTCTTTGCCTTTTTGCCATAAGTCATTTGTGAATCATCAGAGTCAACATAGGGATCAACATGTTTAAATGTGCCAGTTATGGGTGGAGGAACAGCATTCATTCCACCCTCCTTTACATACTTTACAGGTTTTCTATAATCTACAGGTTCAGGGTCAAAAACACTATACTCATTAGGGTCATAAAATTGATTTGGCCCTATCAGGTCACCATACCCTAAACCTCTTTTAGTTTTTGTAGACATAGAACTATCGATTAACTTGTTTAGGTTTTTAGATGAATCTTTCCATTTATCAAACCTAGCCAAGGAATTGTCTAGCTTAGACTGCAAATCCTGTTTTTCTAACACCACCTTAGCTTTTTCTCTTTCAGAATGTTTAAATTCATTAGTGGCGTTTTTTAAATCTCTTTCCAAAACCTTTATTTTTTCTTCATATGCTAACTGTTGTTTTTAATACCAGACCTTTTGTTGTTCTAATGTTTTAACAGCATTTTTATGGGCCTGGAGTTGTATAAAGTTATCCTTATATTGACTCTCTTTATCATCAAATTCCTGTTTCAGTTTAGCATATATAGGTTCACAACCAAATGGGCAGTTTTGTACCTGAGATGGATGACCCATCATTCCAAATTGACCAGCCACTTGTTTCTTCTCACCATATCCAGCTATCATCCCATAGACCTTCTCTGCTCCACTTGCAACAACTTTCTCATGATGTTCCCAGTCCACCATCGAATCCACAGATACCAAGGCCTTGGGGTCCTCTGATTCCAACTCTTGAATTTTGAAAGCAGAATACCTGGCTTTATCATCCACCTTCTTATCTGTACATTCCCTGGCAAAGTGACCTGGTTGAGAACATTTGTAGCACCTCACCTTCCTTCTGTCAAACCTTGCAGCCTCCTGTCCATCAAAGTTAATCCTCCTTCCTGCCTTCTTTTCAAACCTATTCACTTTCAATGACATCATAGCCATCTGCCATTTAATGTCCATCTCTTCCAGATCCAATTGGTCCACCTGATTAAAATCTTCATAAACAATCTGCTGCTGTCGTGTACTCTCAGCAACAAATGAATGAAACACCTCCTCTAGAACATTATCAGATCTGGTCTGAGTTTTTGGTGTGGCAGGTGAGTAGGAAATTGATGATGATGATGGTGTCGGACTGTTTCCATATGATGCTTTATTAGCACCAGAGGTACTAAAAAATGCAGTATGGGTTGGAGTTTGAGGTGAATAGGTGGAATACCCTTTGATATCAATTTCAAGGGTTTTCAGCTTGTTGTACAGATCATCAAAACTCACATAGTCCAGTCCATCTTTGGCCTTGAGTGTTATGGAAACCTGAGACCAGGACGGAGGTAAGGCCCTCAGAAACTTGGTGTTGCAGTCTTCATTGTCCGGCCTAGCCTTCAACTGGTTGAGTTGGCTCAGGATCTTGTGAAACCTATCATACCCTTTGTGAATCCCCTCAGCCTCAGAGATCTTAAACTCCTTGAACACTTGCTTGAGCATAGACTTTCTCATTTTTCTAGGCTCATCATTCCCTCCAAATCTGGCTTTTACAGCACGCCAGATCTGTCTAGCATCATACAAGAGATGGAAATCACTCATATGATCCTCTGGAATAGCCTGAAACAAAAGGGTTCTTGCCTTGGTTTCCCTTTGTACAGTAAGATGTTCATCTGCTGTAACAGGTGGCTCTATATAGATGTTGCCATCATCATCCCTTCCAGTATTCTTCTTCCTGTTTCCCTTAAGAATCACATTCCACAGGTTGTAATCACTGTTCGTGATCCAGTATTCCATTCTCATGGCCCAGACTTCATACTCATCTTTCTTTAGGTATGGGAATTTAACATTGTTGTTGGACACAGTGGTGACAATCTGTGTTTGGACTTGTGATGTTTTAGGTTTGGGTTGAGATTCCTCCTGGTTAATGACAATGTTTTCAGGGTTGTCGCCTTCCATTGAGAGAAGGTTAAGAGATTAGATAGAGAACTTTTTCTTCTTTATCAGAGATCCTCACCAGGCTCTGATACCACTTGTAGGATCGAGTGCTTCTAGCTTGATTGAGCTTGGTTAAACGAGAATCTCTAGGTGTAAGACTTGTGTCTATGCGGAAACTAAACACAAGAATATAAAGAAGAAAAATAACTAACAAGGTTTTGATCCTCTATGGATCGGTTTATGAACTATGAAATTGTTTTTCTATTGATTGAATCGATTGATTACAAAACTCATAGACGGGTGTTTTTATACTAACAAGAAACCCTAACCCTAACCCGTCATACAAGAAAACGTGTAAAGAGATAAACATGATCTCTTCTAAAAATAAATCTAACAAACATTCTAAACTTACGGGATAACTAACAATAATACCCGCAGCAATAAACACTATCAGCAGAAACAAAACTATACTATCGGCAGCAATGAACTTCAGCAGGAACCGAACACAGCTCACACTACCAGCAGCAATGAGAAATCTTTATTTCCCAGAGATCCTAACAATCCTCCCCTAATCTTGAAGTTGACTAGGTTAACTTGCAAGATTCCCACTTGATAGAGCTTTAACTTCGCAGGCTTGAGGATTGCATTTGAGCAGCAGCAATAGTAAGTAACCAGCAACAACATCTTTAACTTCCAGCAGCAACCTCTATAGTTCAGCAGCAATAGGAAATCATCTTCAAAACATTTAAGCTGGTCACCATGTCATTCACTTGAGCTTGACTGCTACTATGACAATATGTACATCAAATCACTTTAAGTTTCATACTATTCTCATCACTTCCAGGTGTGTTAACTCCTGTGAGAGGTGAATCATTGAAAATTAATGGATTTGATGTCTCTTTACCAATAGTCATCACTACTGGAGTAGCCAATGTTTAGGTGTGTTAGACCATGGTACATTGATAACCATCTGATTATTAGTAAATCAGCAACTATAAACGGATTTGACTTGTCTTTACCTGTAGCCGTTTGCTCAGGACTAGCCAATTCTTGGTAACAGGTGAACCTTGGTGAATTGAGTACCAAGTATGGTATTCCACTGCCTTTACCACAAGCCATACACTTGTGGGCTAGCCAATTCTTTGGAAACCCCAAAGGAGTAAAATCCATGGTAAATTGAAAACCATTTCAACTCTCAGGAATGAACCATGGGTGAGTTGAAGTACCCTATAGCTTTGAGCAAGCTATTACAGCTATCAACAGATTTGACAATCACACCAGAGCTGTACCCTCATGGTGAGTCAACTCTTTCTTGTCTGTGAGACATGGTGACTTGAATACCATTTGCTGTGTAGGTGTAAACACCAACACTGTACCTGCAAGGTGTTACTCAAAACCAAACAAGTTAGCATACAAATAATATACAATTTAAAAAAAAAAAAAAAAAAAAACTAAAACTCTAAACAAAATAAACATAAAGAAAAGAATAGAAAAGAAAATAAAACAGAAAGAAGAAAACAAAGAAAATGAAAAAGATACAAAATGAAGCCTAAAAGATACCCTGATCAAGCAGATGAACCACAGGCAGCAGCAAGTTGATTTCTTATGAATCTGATCAATTGTTCTGCTGTGGTCAAGTCATTCCCGACTACATATTTGCCAACTTGCAGCTTACACTTAAGCATCCTCTCCATAAGTTCTACGGATAAAGGATAGGGTACATCCACAAACATGCAAAGCACCTTCCCAGTAACAGTCTCCAAAACATGAACCTGGGAAGTAGAATACAATTGCTAACTGTGTACTCTCCAAGATTGTTGATCAGCCCACACAGAATGAGCATTGCCCCCTCCAGAGAATCCATTAACACTTTCAAATCCCCCCAAAGAATAAGACCAATCCCTGTAGCATGATGAGTTTCATAGTGCTTAGTCACCATACCATAGAGATGCATCAAATCTTGTTTGTCCACCTTATTCAAAATCTCCCTAAGGAATGTGAAATGTTTTGTTTTCCCATCAAGGGTGTACAAGGCATGGATTTCTCCTTGAGGTATAGGAAGAACCTCCCAACCAGCAATATGTGACCAAGGGTGAGGAGAATCACCTTCAGAATCACTTTCAGAATCAAACTGAATCAATTCCTGATCATTCATTTCTGCAAGAGTCTTGGATGAAGACTTCATAGCATGACTCTTCTTTCTGGTCCTTGGAGTAGAAGAGGATGAGGGAACAAAGGAAGGTTTCACATCAGGCAGAGGAACATCAAAAGCAATGGTTGTGGACTGTGTATCAACCTTATCAGCAGGATTGGAAGACTCAACATGAACAGCAGGATCAGTATCATCAGCAGACTTATGCTTACCAGCTGTATTACCAGCAGGAGTAGAAGAAATAGATGGTGAAACTACATGGAATGAAGAACCCTGAGGTGTGTCAGCAGTAATGGAAACCGAGGGATCATCAGACCTCAACTTCTTGGATACTGCAGACTCTAAAACTTGTGTTTTTCTCTTCATGCTCTCTGGTAGAACAAGATTTTGTGGAGAATTTTCCAAGGCATATATTTCAAAGAACTTCTGTTGAAGTGCATCATATGTCCATCCCTTAAAATCACTCAATCTGTAAGATGCATGATTTTTCAAATAATGTCGCATGTCAGTAGCTTTTTCTGCTTTGGTAGGCAATTTTGTCTTATATCCTGACTTTTGCCTTTCTCTGATTTAATTCATGAATCCATCCCAATAATCCTGACAATGTGTTTTCAGGATGTGTGATACAAGTTGAGTTGATTTCTGTTCTTCATTCAACTCAGGATCTTTAACAAGCATAAAAGCATGAGCCTTGATCATTATCTCAGAGTCAAATAAATATTGAAGTTGCTCATTGAACTCTTCTGAAGTAAAATCTACAGACCTTTTATTGCTCATGAATCCAACTATTTTCTTGTCAGTTTCAGCAGCCACTGTCTTTGAATATTCCTCATCCCGAGCAATCTGAGCTTGTCTAGCTTGTGCATCAGCTACTTCCTTTTCATGAATCTGTCTTGCCAGTTCTGCATCATGTTCTGTCTCAGCAACTGAGACTCCTTCTACCACCTGAACTTGTTCCTTTGTTGAGGAAGAAATAATATTGTCCACCACAGGATCTCTCTCAGCAGATCCTGAACCAGAAGCAATGGTAGATCCACCAGCAGGATCACCATGAGACTTAGGGTCAGCTGAAACATCCTCATTACCAGCAAGAACACTTGCAGCAGCAGGAATGGGTTGAGACTTATCTGAACCAGCAGGAATGTCCTTTTGAATCTCTGCAACATTTCTTCCAGCAGATGCATCAACTTTACTAATGTTGGCATGAGGCTCAAAACTTGTAACTCTATCCAAGGAAACATTGTCCAAGGAAACTGAAGCCAACACATCAAGCCTATCAAATTCCATGTCAGTCTGCTCATCATCAGACTCAGATAGCATAGCCTTTCATTTCTTATGCAGAAGTTGAGTTTCCAAAGATGTAACTTTGTCAGTCGGCTTTTGAATAGTCTCACCAAGAGTCTCCTTAGTCTCCTTGAGCTCTTTTTCTAAGGTATCCACCTTCTCACCAAAATCCTTCTTGATGTCTTTTATCTCAGATTCCAGGATTTCCACTTGCTTCACATACCTGTCAGGTAACTTGGACATAGAAGTGAGATCAGCAGCATCCTCAGCTCCACCAGCAAGAATGCCTGAGGTGTTAGGAGCTTCATTGGATCTAGGTGGAGATACATGAAATTCTCCAACAGTATGGGTGTCATCACTAAAAGTCTGCCTAGTAGGACTAGGAGTTGAAAGCCTTGAAGAAGAAGGCATATCCATAGAAGGTGTTGGTTGGTCATTAGTTGAGGGCTGGACAATAGGCTCATCAAGGACAATAGTTTAAGGTGTTGTAGGTCTAGGAGATTGTGGCACTGGCGCATCAGCAGCAACATATGCATTTGCATCAGCAACAACTGAAATCCCTGGCCCAGCAGCATTGGATGCACTGGCATCAGCTGCATTGGGTGCTGGTGGAATATTATCAGCAGGATCTGGATTTCCAGCAGGATTGGCATCGGGCAACATTGCAGGTAATAATGGCAAGTGTGGGCCTGCAAAGTTCATCTTCATGGTGGCAAACATTTTAGCAGTCAACCTAGCCACAATCTTATGGGTTGGGTCAATGGTCTGTTGATGAACTCAAATAAGTACATTTTATTACTATCATTTATCCTATTAATTTGACTTGTTTTACTATATTATGTATGAGGATTGATACTTAATCGTTTACTTTTGTAATTCTCAGTTGAAAACAAGCATTTGGTGAAACTTGGCGATTTTGGACTAATTATGGAGCAAAACATGCATAAAGTGAAGAGTCTACTGAAATGGACAAGATCAAGTCAAATCTGCTCCAGATGCGCCGCATCTCACTTATCACATGCGCCGCATCACTATCAATATTTCACCAGATACGATCCAAGATACAAGAGGACATGCGCCGCATCCAAAGATGAAGATACGCCGCATCTTCTGGCGGTGTACGAATATTCCTGAATATTATAATCTTGGACCCCACGCGAAGGTAAGTACATGCGCCGCATCTACTTACTAGATGCGCCGCATCTCACCCTCAGACAGAAACTATAAATACCCCAATACCAGACGAATTCGAGGTGACATATAATATAATATACGAAGACCGAAGACCAGAAACCTAGGACGAATTCAGTCAAGGTAGCAGCACAAGACACACCCAAATCAAAGATACAAGAGCTGTAAGAAGGTGCTGCATGTGTTTAATTCATTATGTAGTTTTGTTTTATTGTGTTAGTAAACTTTAATTCATCAAGATTGGTGGCTTGTGTAACGTGACAATGGAAAGGTTGCACTCCCTTAAAACTGCTTTCTCATCAATTAAAGTTTATATGTTAGTGTCATTGGTGACTTTTATTAGTGCATTGATAACCTCTGTGGCTAGCTGAGCGTTGATCGGGTCGCCATGCCTCTGCCCTCGCCTGTTTATTAGATGCCTATGTATTCTATGGTCTGTAGAAAAGTAGGAGAAAGATAAACGGGATAGTCATAAGTAATCATTAAGGGTTTACTCGCCGATAAGATTAGAACCAACGAGAAAGGACTTAATCTCGGTGCGTTGCATCAAACTATACACTTCATATAACACTAGCAATAAAACAAGTGACAAACTACTTATCATAAGGACAGCCCTCTTATTGTCTCGAGTATTTATCTGTGTACGTGTGTGCTACTTGCTGATTCGTGCCTATTGGTCTAGTTTATTATTTAATTGCAACCAAATCGTGCCAGTCTCTCAGGCTGAACCCCCTTGCGTTAGAGTAGGTTGTACAGCTAACTTAATATATTAAAATACTGATTAGAATAACTAGATAATACGTTCCACTCTTAGTGATCGACACTCTACTTACCATTATATTCATACTGACCGGGTACACTGCTCGTTAGGTGTGTGTGTTATTGATAAGTCGGCTAAATATAAATTTAAAACTTGATTAGGCATTAAAACTGCTAAACCGCAACGACACACGCAGCACATCATCTGTACATCTAAAATAATTTGAAGAAACCTAGGGTACATTAGAAATTTGGTTTTCTCTGCAAAGACATTGTCAACCATCCCATCAAAAATGTATTTTGCCCAATTGTATACCCTTCCCTGTGACAAACAAATAAGGCCAGATGCAATAAGACTAGAACATTGGTCCCAACCACTTGTCTTAATACTGATACACTGAAGTAAAGTGTGAACAAGAAATCTCCATTGAGGAGAGAGCTTACTTTTATAAAAAGTAAAATTACCAGTGACAGGGTATCCAATGGCTGCCATACCATCCAGGATTTCTTGCTTGGTAAGATCATACACTCCATTTTCAGCAGGAAGCTGAAGTTGCGTACGGACCAATCCCTCAGTGACAATGTGTTCACGACCATCAATATTTGCTACAATTTCCTGCTCTCTTCCCACAATATTTCGCACATTAGCAGTTGCCCAAAACTGCTTAATGAGAGAGTCGTACACTGTAGCTGGACAATGAGTAAGGGCATAATGAATAGAGGACCCATGCAGAAAAGCCAGCACTTCGTCATAACCTTCACTTCTATCAGAGGTTTCTAAATGTGCAACCTTGTTGTGATCATCTTTGTATCGAAGTGTTGCCATTGTATTTGATGAGTGAACTAGGGTTTGAAAAGAGAAAAGATGAGCTAGGGTTTGAGAGGATATTGATGATTTGAGATGTGAGAAGTACAATTTTAGGTCAGTTATGATGTTGTTATATGGTTGCCAAATTTTGCGATTTAAATTGTAGGAATTTAGCACACGTATCTTTGACCGATTTGACTTAACTAACTTTCCCAAATTCAATGAAATCAGCAGGAACCATTAGTCAATCAGCAGCAATGGAATGGTTTGACCAAAGTCAACATTGCAAATCCAGTCATTAAAAATAAATCGCCCAAATTAACTCCCAACACCAACCAACAATTAATTCCCGCTAATTATCTTCTCACTATAAAAGGTCTTTATCCCCAAATTGAATTACTACATCTCCAAACCCTAACCATAATCGACATATCAAACAAAACCATGAGTTCTTCAAAAACACCCATTATTGAAATATCATCCGACTCTTCCTCCTCCTCCAAATCATCATCAAGGTGGGGAAAATACTTTCCCCCAACAACATCATCTTCACAAACCAAGGGCAAAGCTAAGGTTGAAGAAGTTTCATCCGACCCTCTTCCATCTACTCCTTCTTCTTTTGAATACTCCAGCTCTGATGATGATGCCTCTGCTTGGCCAATGTCCCTGACGTACTATAAAGGTGAGTGGGAAACATATCCTCCCAATTTTCCCATCTCTGATATGCTAAGGGAAGAGATGGAGAAGACTGTGGCTATGCTTAGCGAAGAGATGGAGAAGACTGTAGCTGCCTTCTACGAAATGCCAGTACCTAAAAGGAATCAGCCAACCCCAATGCCAACCCATCCAACTCCTGGGCCAAGCCAGCCAACTCCTCAGCCAAGCCAACCAACTCCTCAGCCAAGCCAGCCAACTCCTAGGTTACGCCCTAGATCACGTCAGTCACACTCTACCCCAAGTCATTCAACTCCAAAGAGAGATCAGCCACTCCCTGAACCAAGACTGCCAATCCCAGTGGTGTTGGCACTTCCAGCCCCAAATGTGTATGAAGGAATTAGTCATCAGAGGGGTAGAAGGTTCATGCCCAATAACAAGGGCAAAGGGAAAGGGAAGATTGAGTAGATGGTTAGGTTTGGGTGGAGTGGTGGTGAGGGATGTGTGACTGAGTAGGTTGGTAGGTTGTTTATAGGTTCTTGATGATGTGAAGCTTATGTGTTTTGAATCTGAATGTAATCACCCTTATGAATAAGAATGGAAGTGACTCTCTTTTGGTATTATTCCAAGCATTGTGAATTAGAGAACTGCAAAACAAAGTTAGCTAACAAAACTCACTAAAGCCTGCAAAACAAAGTTAGTACACACAAAACATAAAAGAATGAGAAACATGACAAAATAACAAGCATTAGCCTCCCTTTAGGCTAATGCCTCCCCTCAAAACTAGCAAAGAAATGTACAACAACATGATTAGACAATCAAGACCATTACCAAGGAAACCATGGATAGTAATACAATCCCTCTTCAGGAATTGGCTCATAATAATCAGACCTATAATTATTTGAAAATAATGGCTTGAGGGTCTGTAAAATGGTTGAGCAACATTCCTCTTCCAACCAGCAGAATTGGTTTGACCAGCTGGAACTGGATTGTCAGCAGGAATGGTTGCAGGATTGCAATGCCTACCAGCAGCAATCGGATTAGCATTTCCAGCAGGAAATCCTGCTGCCTTAGGCACATAAGGTGGAATTTTATTCACATTATTCCACAGAGGTCTTGTCACTTGTCGCCTAGCATACACACCCATTCTCTTCTCATGATAATCACAATCTTTGATGAGATAAACTTTACTACCACATACAAAACATGACTTCCTCTTAACAGACTTGTTCTTAACATACTTTCTCTTATTACAAACACTATTGTCACTACTGGAACTAGAGACACATTTGATTTTACTAGAATTACTTGAGCTGTTGTCTGAGAAAGCTGTTTTAGAAGCAGATTTATCATCAGTTACTCTTGAGGACTCATGGGACTTAGGTGTGGGTGACTCTTCACTTGAATCACATGAAACAAAGTCTTTGGACTCTGCTTCTGAGGACTTGACACTTGTGGAACAAGAGACAAAATCATCAGGTTCAGGCAAGTCTTTGGACTTTTTGCCATAAGCCATTTGTGACTCATCTGAGTCAATATCAGAGAGAGAGTGGACAGGGGTAGGCATAAAAACTCCTCTGATAGGTGGAGGAACAGCATTCATTCCTCCTTCTTTTACAAACTTTACAGGAATTTTATAGTCAACAGGTTCAGGGTCAAATACACTATACTCATTAGGGTCATAGACTTGATCTTGCCCTATGTAGTCACCAAACCCTAAACCACGTTTAGTTTTTACAGACATAGAACTATCAACTAAACTGTTTAGGTTTTTAGATGATTCTTTCCACTTATCGAACCTAGCCAAGTTATTGTCTAGCTTAGTCTGCAAATCCTGTTTTTCTAATTTGACCTTAGCATTTTGAGATTCAGAATACTTAAGCTCATTAGTGGTGTTTTTTAAATCTCTCTGTAATACTTTAATCTTTTCCTCATAAGCTAACTGATTCTTTTGGTACCAAACCTTTTGTTTTTCCAAGGTTTTAACAACATTATCATAAGCTTGTACCTTAATAAAGTATTCATTATACTTAGATTTCATGTCATCATATTCTTTATTAAGAGTTGAGTATAATTCATGACAGGCAGGATTACATTTTTGTACCTGAGATGGGAATCCCATTAGAGCATATTCTTCCAAGTTTTCCTTTGCCTGATAGAATTCATCATTTTCAGTCAGCTTAGTCATAGAATCAGTCTGAAACAAGGTTCTAATCTTCCTTGCCCACATTTCAAATTTATCTCCTGATAATGACATTGTGAAAAAGGTTCAAGAGAGAAGATTTAGAAATGTTTTCTTCTTTATCAGAGATCCTCACCAGGCTCTGATACCACTTGTAGGATCGTGTGCTTCTAGCTTGATTGAGCTTGGTTAAACCGAGAATCTCTAGGTGTAAAACTTGTGTCTATGCGGAAACTAAACACAAGAATATAAAGAAGAAAAATAACTAACAAGGTTTTGATCCTCTATGGATCGGTTATGAACTAATAATGATGTTTATTGAATATTGTTAATTGATAAAGTCGTACAAAACTCATAGACGGGGTGTTTCTTTTATACTGACAAGAAAACCTAACCCTAACCCGTCATACAAGAAAACGTGTAAAGAGATAACTATCAATCTCTTCTAAAAATAAATCTAAGAAACATTCTAAACTTACGGGATAACTAACAATAATACCCGCAGCAATAAACACTATCAGCGGAAACAAAACTATACTACCAGCAGCAATGAACTTCAGCAGGAACCAAAACTATCGGCAGGAACCAGTGAACACTACCAGCAGCAATGAGAAAGAAAAGAAAAGAAAAGAAGAAAGAAAAACAAAGAAAAAGAAAAGTGCAAATTATACAACAGAAAGCCTCCCCTTAGGCCAGAAAGCCTCCCCTTAGGCTTTGTCCTCCCCTCAAACTCAGTACCTAAGGATTTACCATCCCAATATGAACCACCAAATGGTTAAACCTTGGTCCATCTAAAGCCTTGGTCAGCAGATCAACCACATTGTCATCAGTATGAATTTTAATCACCTGAATAAGATGCTTCTCATAAGCATCTCTTATGAAATGGTGTCTTATCTCAATATGCTTTGTCCTTTGATGATAGACAGGATTTTTAACAATGCACATAGTACTTTGATTATCAATTAAGATCCTAGTGTTCATGAAGTTAAACCCATAATCTAACAGCTGATTTTGCATCCTAAGAACCTGTCCACAACAGCTAGCAGCAGCAACATACTCTACCTCAGTAGAAGATGTAGCCACTATAGTCTGCTTCTTGCACAGCCAAGAAACCAACCTTCTACCCAGAAACTGACAACCCCCAGTAGTTGACTTTCTATCAAAGTTAGCACCAGCATAATCACTGTCACTATAAGCTTCCAACACAAAAGGAGAATCTTTTGGGTACCAAAGTCCCAACTTAGGCTGTCCTTTCAAATACTTGAAGATTCTCTTGACTGCATGTAAGTTAGAAGTCATGGGTGTAACCTGATGTCTAGAACATGCACTGACAGCAAACACGATATCAGGTCTAGAAGCTGTCAAATACATGAGTGACCCAATCATGGACCTGTAAAGATGAACATTAACAGCAGCATCAGGTTCATTATTGGATTTAGGCTTTGGAGGTTCAAATGGGGATGTTGCAGTTGTAATACCTGAAATTCAGATAACCCGTAAAATGACCAAACTACCCCTGATAACATAAAACCTTATTAAACAATTTATAAAAGTCTGAAACAATTCCAAAACTTCTGAAATCGAACTATATCTGAAACAAACAAACTTCTGGGACAATGTTACATCATTTTAAACGTTCAAAAAAAAAAAAATTAATATACACATTTATTTACTAATTCCGAAAATACATAAATAAAAGAAAGAATGATTAAATCTTTTTAATTAAGGATTATGTTAAAATAAATTAAGAAAGGTTAAGCAAAATCAATTATAATAATCCTATGATTCTAAATCCCGAATAATCTGATTCCTTGCCCCCCCCCCCCCCAAAGTCGGTTTTCACAAGATTAAATAAAATCCTTTTTATTTTCTTCAAAAACCAAACCGCATAAACTATCAAAAACCCTAGCGACATAAAATAAATCGACCCAATCAATCACACAAGTTTTGGACATGTGAAAGTAATTTTTTGGTGTTCTTGGAGGTGCAAGGAGGCTAGGAAAAATAAGGGTTGCTGCGTTTTCTCCTTGGTTCGTTCTTGTTCGTTAATTCTTGTCGACTTGATCAAAAACAAGGTAATAATTCTTGCGACTAAACCAAACGTGTTAAAATTAATATGGAAATTTTCCGGTGATCTCTAGATGTTATGTAACTCATATAAAATATGTAAATCGATCCATGCATGCTAAATTATGCGTATGATAATATAATGGTCATAAAACATGTAAATCACAAAAATATGAAATCCGAATTTCTGGACATGATAGCTATTTTATTTAGACCTCTTATGATGTATTAGACTTGGGAAAAATGATAGATCGAATTATAGTAGCCTAAATCAAGTCGTGTTAATTTTGATGTCTAAAACGTACGTAAATATGCAATATATGTTAAACGATTTTTCTGGGCATGTTCATTATTTTTCGTGGGTTCTTTATAAGTAATATGATCTGGGAAAAATATAATTTTGATTTTTTGAGGCCTAGAATTAACGTGGTGAATTATTGTATAAACCGGATTTTGTGAAAATTAAGAAAACAAATAAAATATAAATCGTGGGTACTAGGGTTTGGATTCCTGGGCATGATACTGATCATTTAATGTGTTTCAATGATGAATTAATGATGGTTCAATGATTGGTGAAAAGTAGGGTTTGAAATTGTTTCTAAAAAGTCTTACCGATTTGTAATAAAATGTATAAGGACCTGTTTTGCCAACTTTGAAACTTCTGGGATATTTTTGTAAGATCATATACATCTGTAGGAATGTGGGAAAAATATAACTTTGGGGTCCTAAGTGTAAATATTGCATTATAATGAATTATTGGCAAATTAGGGTTTCGATTTGGAATTAATTAAAAGTGAGGGACCAAAAGTGTAAATCTGAAATTCTGAAGTTGTTTTGAGTTAATACTGATATAAAAAGGTTGTTGTGTAATTTTGAGGATTTTTGGGCTAATTATGTAATTATTATGAATTATAACTTAATATATATGTTTTGTAAACTTAAAGGGCTAAATATGTAAATTCCGAATTCTGAGGGGTCAAATATGTAATGTACTAAACTCTGATGGTATATTCTGTAAATTTGAAATATAATATGTTTGGTTGGTAATTATGGTTATTGTAGGGTTTAATTTGTAAAATATGTAATTATAAGGTTGGTTTTGTAAATTATGTAACTAAAGGGGTGAAATCTATAAATTGTGAAACTTAAGGGAATAAAATGTAATTTTGAATAAAATGAGTGTAAAATTCTGTAACTTAAAGTATTTTCACTGATGACCTTGGAAATTAATGAAGTTACATTTAAAACCCTAAACTTTGTATAATTGTCATTTAAAACCCTAAACTTCTGTAACTTGATAAAATATACTGATATTCCATAATAATCTCTGAATAAGGGTTAAACCTAATCTGAAATGATAATATCTGTTAATTCTGGAAAACCTGCTAATTATGAAAACTTACTAAATCTGGAAAGTTACTAAAAATAGAAAGTACATAAAATGATGAGATAAACAAAGAATAATAATCTGAATAAGGAACTTTAGTAATTCTGTCTTCCTCTTCCTTAGGTGTGAAGAAAGAGAAGTCTTGAGCATTTGTGTCTGTGTTTGTTTATTTTCTGTTGTGCTAATAAGGTACAGATATTCTGCCCTATTTCAGTAAGGGTGTTTCTTTCCCTTTTCTCTCAGTATTTCTTTTTCCTTATTAGGATTCCCTATACCATTGCTATGTTCCCCTCTGTTTGTGAATCTCTGTTGTGATCTGTTTATCTTGAATCTTTGTTTGAACCTCTGCTATGATTCTTGTATTCTGAACCTTTTTCCTGAACTCTGATTGATCTCTTGTTCTGAACCCTGAATTTGTGAATCTTGATTGAATCTGACCTGTGAACCTTGTTCTGAACCTTAACCTGATATATCTGTGTAAACTTTGATTTGATTTTGGTATAAACCTTAACCTGTTAAATCCTTATCTGAACCTAATTGATTTTGAACCTTTATTAAAAGCTATTTTAAAAAGAAGCTATACCGTTTGAAATGGAAGTTACTAAAAGTTTTGGAAGACCATTTTATGAAAACTACTTTGAAAGATCATTTCAATGAAAACCATTATTAAAGGATTGATTTAAATGAAATTTTGACAGGAACTTCTGAAATGGACTATTGCTATAAACTTGTAATTATTAACCTTTGATTACTCTTTTGGACTTTTGGAAATAAACCTTTTAATCTGAACTTAAGCTTTGATATTAAACTTAATCTGATAAACTCTGATTTAAACCTTATTATCTTAATCTGAATTGTTGACATGACCCTTCTGCCATGAACCCTTAGATATGACTTTGTTTATTATATGACATCTGACCTTGACCACAGTCTGATATCCGAGCCAATCACTAGGCATGAGGGTTTCATGTCCATGTCATTGATGCACCGATGGCATGACTCTAGGGCAGGAGAGTGATGACCTGTCCCGTCCCTGATTTATTTTATCTGGTGTGTTTTGAGGAGTTTCTGGCCACAGGGGCGCATGGATGCATCCTAGTTCTGACTCTGTTATCTGTTATCTGTTTATGTTATATGTTTATTATTATATCTGGTGACTGATGGTGTGTGCGATACACGTCTTTCACATATATCTGGGAGCTGATCACTCCGATTTGATACATGAGGTCACCCCTCATATTATCTGTTACTTGAGAGGTATCCCCTCTGGATTATTATATGATTACTCTGTTATGATATTATCTGTTACCTCTGGGCTCGTGATGGATTTCTGTATTTCCCTAAACCTGGTTTGTACATTATCCCTTTCTCATTTCTTTTCTTTTACCCTTATTCCTTTCCTATTCTTTCACTTTAATTCAGTATCTGTATAATCTGTATTTCGGATTTGTTCTGTATTGTTATCTGTTATTGTTTCTGTCATCTATATATATGTTCACTGAGCTCTCGTAGCTCAGCCGCATTTCTTTTCCTGCGGCAGGTTTCAGTAGGAAGCTGGGAATGAGTGAGAGTGTACCTCTGGACTTAGAAGGCTTGGTAGCTATTCTGGACTAGAATTGGATAGAAGATATTATGTTTTAGAATTAGTTTTGAAAGCTTTCATTGTAACCTTGTAGATTCAGTATTTCAATTGTAATTCTTTGAGATTTTTGTATTACTGTAGATGTATGCTCTGTTTTGATCTGATATGAATCCATTATTGTGATATCTTTACCCTTGTTGGGTTGGGGTGTTACAATTTATGGTATCAGAGCTCACAGGCTGCGACTCGTAATACATTTACCCTTGACCTGTGAAGTCTGGACCACTAAGTTTCCACTGTAGGAGCTCGTAGGATAACCTTTGAGAATTTGCCTTAGGATTTTCCCTATAGGAACTTAAATTCTGACCAGTGAGGAATGGGTAGACTATAAGACATTTGCTTAAGTATCTTGCTTCAGCACCACTCTGATTCGTGCTTTGTTTTTGGTTAAAGACTATTGAAATTACAATGAGAAATTTAGAGCATATGCCTTGCACCACCTAAAAATTGAAACCTAAATAAAATCTGAAGCATTGGAAATTGCGTAGTAATTATCTGACATTATTTGATCCTTGCCTTCCGATTTCAACTCCGACCTCTGAACCTTCTGTTAATCATTCTGATGCCTCTTTGGGCAATCTGAGAATCCCCATGATGATGATACACTTGATACATTCTGTTATTTGTTTCTTGCTTCTGATAATTACCTATGAATCTTTTGATTCCGTCTTAACCATCTCTGTTCCCATGAGAAGCCTTGTGGTGTTTTAACCACGAATACACGGATGTCTTCCCTCTCATTCTGAACGGTAAAATCTGCTTTGTTATTCCGTCTTTCTTTGGTAGTAACCTTGATTTTATTCTTAATTGAATGATCATTTAAAATATTGACGACTATCTTCCTATGTCTCACCTTTGGCGTTTGAAACAATTTTGGAACCCCTGCCATAATTACCGATTGTTAAACTTTTGCTGCCACTACCCAATTTTGACCTTCATTTCTGATCTGTTGGATAAACAGTCTGATATCTTTCCGACCATCCCGAAGACCATTTAACCTTAAAGTGTTTGACACATTCTATAAATTCATGATCCATGCTGGATATAAATGTATCCTCTGATCCTATTCTGTCCTGAATGATGAATCTTATTTGTCAATCAGTTTTCCTCAGGAAGGATTTAATGCAAATACTATCTCTATATGGAATTGTTAACTGTGCATGATGATGCTAATAACCGATGTTCCATAAGCCTCACTTCTGACAATTATACGATGTTCGTATTACCAATGAGATACACTCTATCTGTCACTTATGCTAAAAAGCTAAACCAAAAACTCCAACACCTTGAACTGTTCGCGTACCTATCCCCACACTATACTGAACCATGTACTTGACTCTGACATATGAACTATCCGTCTGGGTTAATGACCGTATACGTTCTGCGGGTCTGTTTACTATTGATATACTTGATTTTGGAGATCTTGTGATTATTGATTGACTGGTTCTTCAGCTATCATAAACTACCGCATCTGAAATATAACAATCTACTCCACCCTATTTTGTTATAGTAACCTTGAACCGCTTAAATCTATTAAGCTTATCACTGTTATGGAAAGATTTATCCTGATCTCATTTGATTGTCAAATTCTCCTGACACCTATTAGTATCCACCCCTAGAAAGTTTCGTTGTACAAATTTCTGGCATTTTCTGATGAAACTTCTGAGTTTCCCTTCCGTTTGAGAGGTAGAATTGATTCTGAACCGATCTCGGTTGACGACCCATGATGCTATAGAAGTTGAAAGATTGAAGAACTGATGAGATATGTTTTGTCCACCTCAGTGTTCCCCTTGAATACGCTATTAGTTATGAAGAAGAAAGAGAAAATTTTGCGTCTGCATATCAATTATCGTAAACTTAACTGTAAATCTCAACCGTAATCACTTTTCATTTTCGAGTATAAATGATTAAATTATTCTATCCTTATGAACTCTGTATTAGACAACTTCATTTAATGTTTGAAGGACTGAAGAAGCAACCACAAGAACTCCTGAGATGAGAGATGACTAACTGAGAGAAGCTTCCGTAAAGTATTTCAGTTTATTCGTAAAGATTAGTGATGTGAATTAGTTATGAAGTTATCCCTGAAAAGATTCATGAAAACTGTTTTCATACTCATTGTGACCATTATGAGTCTTAAATAATGCCAATAGTATTGGCTAATAAGAATCATGTTTTCACGAGTATCTGGACAATTGTCATAGTATGACAACATGTTTGTGCCCTGAGACGAACAAGGAAGCATGTAGACCATCTTCGTATTAAATGGAATGACCTTTGTTCTGGAAGAGTAGATGTCATTGGCGTTCAGAGATTGTAGCCGACACCACTACCAAGCATCCGAAGACGACAGCAATCTGAGTTGGCGAATTCCGAACTGTGCTAGCAGACTTGTCCAAGGCTCGCAGTCTTGCTTCTCTATTCATTTTAGTTGTACTAAGATGAATTGGGAGCAGAAGCAGAATTGAGAATAGAAACTGAGACCATGACCTTGAATAGAATAAAATTATGAATCGAATAAATTCTGTGACGGATGAAGTTATGGATGATGTGATTCACTTCTGCTTGACCTATCTGAAAATTTCTGTTACCTGATGATAAATCCTTTGAATGATTTAGGTTCCTTATCAGTAATTCCGCTCTGTGTTCATTCTGCGTACGTCGGATGATGGTTTTGTTATCTGAAATTTGACGAATGATGGATGATCTAATGTACCAAATTCTGATAGACATTTTGGGACTTCCGTTAAAATTCTTTTTTGAGTGATTCGTTCTCCTCTTAGTTAGGGTATTTGATTCTGATGACCTCTGAGACCGTAGGAAGACTAGGTGGATTAAGATAAGTCTGTTCTGTTCACGACTTGAGATAAAGTATGACCATCATGAGGGCATATTTATATGATGCCAGTATTATGACGTCTGGCCAACGTGATAATACTTACATCATATAACGTGCACTTGTTGTGGGCATAGGATATTTCGAGAAGTGCCTTAGAGCTGTAAGAATTCTGATAACTGTTTGAGATTATCTGCATTAGTGAGACTTTAAGTTCATCTTAACTTTACGCGTAATCTGCTTTCACCGTTATGCGAATTGATACGTCTGGATTCCCGTCACGCGTTTTGCTGACCTCTGTACATCTGATACTAATCTTAGCTTCTGTTATAGAACTTTCTGCCATTGATGCCATCGATAATCTATTTTCTGTATGTTCAAATCTGACCTGTCTAATCAAATTCTGTGAACCGTATATCCGTCAAAATCCCATGTATTCCTTTGTCTCTTCCGAGAGAATATGATTTTCATCTACTACGTTGGTATGTTATCCTTCTGATCTGGATTCAGTGTGTTATGTCTCCTGTTTCGTTGCACCTAAATTCTCGTCTTAGTCTGTTATGTCTTTGTTTTGTTTTCTGCTCTCTTTTCGTTCTGCTTTCTGCAAATTTCGAGGACGAAATTTTTTGTTAGTGGGGAAGAAGTTGTAATACCTGAAATTCAGATAACCCGTAAAATGACCAAATTACCCCTGATAACATAAAACCTTATTAAACAATTTATAAAAGTCTGAAACAATTCCAAAACTTCTGAAATCGAACTATATCTGAAACAAACAAATTTCTGGGACAATGTTACATCATTTTAAATGTTCAAAAAAAAAAAAAAAAATTAATATACACATTTATTTACTAATTCCGAAAATAAATAAATAAAAGAAAGAATGATTAAATCTTTTTAATTAAGGATTATGTTAAAATAAATTAAGAAAGGTTAAGCAAAATCAATTCTAATAATCCTATGATTCTAAATCCCGAATAATCTGATTCCTTGCCCCCCCCCCCCAAAGTCGGTTTT
This sequence comes from Artemisia tridentata subsp. tridentata, assembly GCA_021014915.2. Classification (NCBI taxonomy): domain Eukaryota; kingdom Viridiplantae; phylum Streptophyta; class Magnoliopsida; order Asterales; family Asteraceae; genus Artemisia; species Artemisia tridentata. The sequence goes on along the minus strand of CP139508.1, from coordinate 61,344,665 downwards.
CACAAGATTAAATAAAATCCTTTTTATTTTCTTCAAAAACCAAACCGCATAAACTATCAAAAACCCTAGCGACATAAAATAAATCGACCCAATCAATCACACAAGTTTTGGACGTGTGCAAGTAATTTTCTGGTGTTCTTGGAGGTGCAAGGAGGCTAGGAAAAATAAGGGTTGCTGCGTTTTCTCCTTGGTTCATTCTTGTTAGTTAATTCTTGTCGACTTGATCAAAAACAAGGTAATAATTCTTGCGACTAAACCAAACGTGTTAAAATTAATATGGAAATTTTAATGTGATCTCTAGATGTTATATAACTCATATAAAATATGTAAATCGATCCATGCATGCTAAATTACGCGTATGAAAATATAATGGCTAAAGAACACGTAAATCACAAATATATGAAATCCGAATTTCTGGACATGATAGCTATTTTATTTAGACCTCATATGATGTAGTAGACCTGGGAAAAATGATAGATCGAATTATAGTAGCCTAAATCATGTCGTTGTAATTTTAATGTCTAAAACGTACGTAAATATGCAATATATGTTAAACGATTTTTCTGGGCATGTTCATTATTTTTCGTGGGTTCCTTATAAGTAATATGATCTGGGAAAAATATGATTTTGATTTTTGGAGGCCTAGAATTAACGTGGTGAATTATGCGTACAAATAAAATATAAATCGTGGGTACTAGGGTTTGGATTCCTGGGCATGATACTGATCATTTAATGTGTTTCAATGATGAATTAATGATGGTTCAATGATTGGTGAAAAGTAGGGTTTGAAATTGTTTCTAAAAAGTCTTACCGATTTGCAATAAAATGTATAAGGACCTGTTTTGCCAACTTTGAAACTTCTGGGATATTTTTGTAAGATCATATACATCTGTAGGAATGTGGGAAAAATATAACTTTGGGGTCCTAAGTGTAAATATTGCATTATAATGAATTATTGGCAAATTAGGGTTTCGATTTGGAATTAATTAAAAGTGAGGGACCAAAAGTGTAAATCTGAAATTCTGAAGTTTTTTTGAGTTAATACTGATATAAAAAGGTTGTTGTGTAATTTTTAGGATTTTTGGGCTAATTATGTAATTATTATGAATTATAACTTAATATATATGTTTTGTAAACTTAAAGGGTTAAATATGTAAATTCCGAATTCTGAGGGGTCAAATATGTAATGTACTAACCTCTGATGGTATATTCTGTAAATTTGAAATATAATATGTTTGGTTGGTAATTATGGTTATTGTAGGGTTTAATTTGTAAAATATGTAATTATAAGGTTGGTTTTGTAAATTATGTAACTAAAGGGGTGAAATCTGTAAATTGTGAAACTTAAGGGAATAAAATGTAATTCTGAATAAAATGAGTGTATAATTCTGTAACTTAAAGTATTTTCACTGATGACCTTGGAAATTAATGAAGTTACATTTAAAACCCTAAACTTTGTATAATTGTCATTTAAAACCCTAAACTTCTGTAACTTGATAAAATATACTGATATTCCATAATAATCTCTGAATAAGGGTTAAACCTAATCTGAAATGATAATATCTGTTAATTCTGGAAAACCTGCTAATTATGAAAACTTACTAAATCTGGAAAGTTACTAAAAATAGAAAGTACATAAAATGATGAGATAAACAAAGAATAATAATCTGAATAAGGAACTTTAGTAATTCTGTCTTCCTCTTCCTTAGGTGTGAAGAAGGAGAAGTCTTGAGCATTGTTTCTGTGTTTGTTTATTTTCTGCTGTGCTAATAAGGTACAGATATTCTGCCCTATTTCAGTAAGGGTGTTTCTTTCCCTTTTCTCTTAGTATTTCTTTTTCCTTATTAGGATTCCCTATACCATTGCTATGTTCCCCTCTGTTTGTGAATCTCTGTTGTGATCTGTTTATCTTGAATCTTTGTTTGAACCTCTGCTATGATTCTTGTATTCTGAACCTTTTTCCTGAACTCTGATTGATCTCTTGTTCTGAACCCTGAATTTGTGAATCTTGATTGAATCTGATCTGTGAACCTTGTTCTGAACCTTAACCTGATATATCTGTGTAAACTTTGATTTGATTTTGGTATAAACCTTAACCTGTTAAATCCTTATCTGAACCTAATTGATTTTGAACCTTTATTAAAAGCTATTTTAAAAAGAAGCTATACCGTTTGAAATGGAAGTTACTAAAAGTTTTGGAAGACCATTTTATGAAAACTACTTTGAAAGATCATTTCAATGAAAACCATTATTAAAGGATTGATTTAAATGAACTTTTGACAGGAACTTCTGAAATGGACTATTGCTATAAACTTGTAATTATTAACCTTTGATTACTCTTTTGGACTTTTGGAAATAAACCTTTTAATCTGAACTTAAGCTTTGATATTAAACTTAATCTGATAAACTCTGATTTAAACCTTATTATCTTAATCAGAATTGTTGACATGACCCTTCTGCCATGAACCCTTAGATGTGACTCTGTTTATTATATGACATCTGACCTTGACCACAGTCTGATATCCGAGCCAATCACTAGGCATGAGGGTTTCATGTCCATGTCATTGATGCACCGATGGCATGACTCTAAGGCAGGAGAGTGATGACCTGTCCCGTCCCTGATTTATTTTATCTGGTGTGTTCTGAGGAGTTTCTGGCCACAGGGGGCGCATGGATGCATCCTAGTTCTGACTCTGTTATCTGTTATCTGTTTATGTTATATGTTTATTATTATATCTGGTGACTGATGGTGTGTGCGATACACGTCTTTCACATATATCTGGGAGCTGATCACTCCGATTTGATACATGAGGTCACCCCTCATATTATCTGTTACTTGAGAGGTATCCCCTCTGGATTATTATATGATTACTCTGTTATGATATTATCTGTTACCTCTGGGCTCGTGATGGATTTCTGTATTTCCCTAAACCTGGTTTGTACATTATCCCTTTCTCATTTCTTTTCTTTTACCCTTATTCCTTTCCTATTCTTTCACTTTAATTCAGTATCTGTATAATCTGTATTTCAGATTTGTTCTGTATTGTTATCTGTTATTGTTTCTGTCATCTATATATCTGTTCACTGAGCTCTCGTAGCTCAGCCGCATTTCTTTTCCTGCGGCAGGTTTCAGTAGGAAGCTGGGAATGAGTGAGAGTGTACCTCTGGACTTAGAAGGCTTGGTAGCTATTCTGGACTAGAATTGGATAGAAGATATTATGTTTTAGAATTAGTTTTGAAAGCTTTCATTGTAACCTTGTAGATTCAGTATTTCAATTGTAATCCTTTGAGATTTTTGTATTACTGTAGATGTATGCTCTGTTTTGATCTGATATGAATCCATTATTGTGATATCTTTACCCTTGTTAGGTTGGGGTGTTACAGCAGTTTTCACATTTTCCATATCAAACTTCTTAAGTATGTCATAAACATACTTCTCTTGGGAGATAAAGATCCCATCTGGTTTCTGCTTAACCTGAAGACCCAAGAAGAAAGTCATTTCACCCATAGCACTTATCTCAAATTCACTCTTCATCAATTCCTCAAATTCCCAACCCCAGGCTTCATTAGTAGAACCAAAGATGATATCATCTACATAAACTTGTACCAGAATGATATCTTTGAAGTTCTTCCTGATGAAAAGTGTTTTATCTATTGCCCCTCTTCTGTAACCATGTTTTAGAAAAAAGGCAGATAGCCTTGCAAACCAAGCCCTTGGTGCTTGATGAAGACCATAAAGTGCTTTTACCACTTTGTAAACCAAATCAGGATTCTGAGGATCCACAAATCCCTTTGGTTGAGTAACATAAACCTCTTCTTCAATCCTTCCATACAAAAAGGCACTCTTCACATCCATCTGATATACTACAAACCCCATGAATGAGGCAAAAGCTAAGAACAGTCTGATGGCTTCAACTCTTGCCACTGGAGCAAACACTTCATCATAATCAATCCCCTCTTCTTTTCTATGTCCTTGAGCCACCAACCTGGCTTTATTCCGAACTACAATTCCCCTAGCATCCCTTTTATTCTTGAGAATCCATTTAGTTCCAATAGCATGCTTTCCTGCAGGCAAAGGTACCAACATCCATACTTTCTGATTCTGGAACTGCTGCATTTCCTCTTGCATAGCCTCAAACCAATCAGAATTATCAAGAGCTTGCGCTATACTACTTGGTTCAATTTGGGATAAGAAAGAAGCATAGAGGCAATGTAGGTAATCAGTATGATTGCTTCTTAACTGATCCTGGATATAACTGAGAAAAGAAGATTCTCCAAACTTGGGTTGATGTATTTTGCTTCTTGTCTGAACAGGGGAATTTAGATCTCCAAGGATCAAGGACTGAGGATGAACTGTATTGATCCTCTTGGTAACAATAGGATTGACATCAATTTTGGATGCCTGATTAGTAATGGTGGGGTTGAAGTCATCATCATATAAGGAAGAAGTGAAAATGCCTGTTCTGGATTGATGATGAGGATCTTCAAGCTTATCTCTTGAAGAGAACGAATTTCCGAGGTCAGAAGGGATTGGAAATCTTTCAGGGGAGTTATCAATACCCAGAGAGTCAACAGGTGGAGTAGACACAGGAACACCAGGAGTGGAGACATCAGCAGAATCATTAGAAGAACCAGCTGGAACAGATGCACTACCAGCAGAATTGGTAGCACTACCAGCAGAATTGGTAGCAGCAGGAATAGGAATACCACCAGCAGAATTCAGTTGCTTTCGAACTTCAGCTTCAGCATTTCTCAGAATCTCCTCTGTCTCTTTAGAAAACCCAGAACCAAACATTTCAGCAGCTTTCTTGGCATTATACTCTTGTCTTTGAAGCCTATCAAGATCTTCTGCAAAACTTGAGTCACTTCCAGCCATATCAGAAGTATCTTTTAACTTTGAACCTGAAATGTTGTTAGAGGAAAAGAAGGAACAACTATAGGTCGTTCATCACTCTCTGCATCAGAATAATCATTTGAGGTACCTGCATTGTTAGTTTGAGAAACATGTGTTCCAACAGATTGATTTGCTTTGAATCTAGTATAACCTAAGGTATCTGTCAGATAATCTAGGGCAAAGAACCCCTCTGGACCTGCACCCTGCAGATTAGGTTTATCCTCAAGATATCTTAAGTTGAGAGTCTCTTCTATCCTCTTAGTAGACAGATTATATACCCTATAGGCTTTACTATGAGCAGAATACCCAACAATAAACCCTTCATCAGCCTTCCCATCAAACTTGCCTAGATGATCACTAGTGTTCAATATAGTGACATGACATCCAAAAGGTTTAAGGTAACTAATGTTTGGAACTTTCCCAGACAAAAGCTCATAAGGTGTTTTATTATGAGGACTAGTAATAGATACCCTATTCAGCACATAACAAGCAGTGCAGACTGCTTCAGTCCAAAACATAGTGGGCATCTTAGAGTCAGCTAACATAGACCTAGCTGCTTCTATAAGGGTCCTATTTTTTCTTTCTGCAACCCCATTTTGTTGTGGGGTTCTGGCATTACTATAGTCCCTTTTTATCCCCTTACTCCCACAGAGTTCAATTAGATTAGAATTCTTAAACTCTGTTCCATTATCACACCTTATTGACTTAACCTTTTTATTTAGCTGCTTTTCTATTAAGGTAATAAAGTCCCTAATAACTGGATAAGTTTCATCTTTAGAACCCAAAAAGAAAGTCCAAGAAAACCTGCTAAAATCATCTGTAATCACTAGACAGTAGTACTTGTGGTCAATACTTCTGATAGAAGTAGGACCAAAGAGATCCATATGAAGAAGCTGCAGAGGCTCAGTGATGGTGCTCACAGCTGTGATTGCCTTGTATGAAGCTTTGTGTTGCTTTCCTTTGTTGCATGCAACACAATTGTGTCCGTTGGAGAAGGTCTTGAGAGGGGGCCCTTGGACCAAACCATTCTTAGCCAGCTTGTTAATGGTCTTGAAATTCACATGAGCCATTCTTCTGTGCCATTTATTAGATTCATCGACAGAAGCTTTTGCTATCAAACAAGCAAGTGAACCCTCAGGCTGAACATCACTTAGATTGAAACTGTAAAGGTTGTAAGTCCTTGGAACTTTGAGTTCAACCTGACTTTCATCAGGCAACTTGAAGTCTTTGGACAACACAAAGCAATCAGTTTCAATGAAGAGAACACTGTTCTTCTTGTCACAAATTTGTGAGACAGAGAACAAATTAAAGTTTTGGAGTTCCTTCACAAAAAGCACATCTTCCAAGTCAAGCTTGGTTGTTTTGATAGTACCCTTTCCAGTAATTGTGCCATCTCCTCCTCCAAATGTCACAGAACCTCCATTTAAGGGCACAAAGTCATGCAGTCTCTCTAAATTTCCTGTCATACTCCTGGAACATCCACTGTCAGCAATGCCAACATCTTTACTTCTAAAAAGAAATTCCTGATACAAAGAATACATTTACAACATTAGATACAAGGGAGACCCAAGCCATTGCTGACTTGAGCCTGCCTAGTGGATCAATAAGTATTAAACCATGGAGATTGATGAGATCCACCATTGTTCTTGGACCCCATTCTCATATATTGGTTATTGTTTCTCCAAGAACAACCTGCTGAGGACTTAACAGCAGTTTCCCATCTTGCCCTTCCCATGTGCATGGTGTCAAAATATACAGGCCTTATATCATTTTGAAAGTAAGTGCTAGTAGGTCTGTAGTAAGGTCTAGCAGCATTGCTTCTCCAACCAGCAAGATTGATCCTACCAGCTGGAACTGGATTACCAGCAGCAACAGTGATGCGCGTGGTGTGTCGTTGCGGTTTAGCAGTATTAATGCCTACTCAAGTTTTAAATTTATATTTAGCCGACTTATCAATAACACACACACTTAACGAGCAGTGTACCCGGTCAGTATGAATATAATGGTAAGTAGAGTGTCGATCACTAAGAGTGGAACGTATTATATAGTTATTATAATCGGTATTTTAATATCCTAAGTTAGCTATACAACCTAATCTAACGCAAGGGGGATCATCCTGAGAGACTAGCACAGTTTGGTTATAATTAAGTAGAAGACTAAACTAATGAGCACGAATCAACGATTAGCATACACGTACACAGATAGATACTCGAGACAATAAGAAGACTTGTCCTGATAATTAAGTAGCTTGTCACTTATTTTATTGCTAGTTTTATATGAAGTGTATATAATTAAACCCTTCTCGTTGGCTCAAATCTTATCGGCGAGTAAACCCTTAATGATTACTTATGTCTATCCTATTTATTCAAGAGACGCTAAAACAAATAGGCGAGGAAGGGGCATGGCGACCCAAGCAAGACTCAGCTAGACACAGAGGTTATCAATGCACTAATAAAAGTCACCAAAGACATCAACATATAAACTTTAATTAATGGGAAAGCAATATTAAGGGGAGTGCATGATCTTCCGTAGTCACATGACACAAGCCCATCAATCCTGATGAATTAAAGCTTACTAATACAATAAAACAAAACTACTTAATGAATTGAATACATGCAGGACCTTCTTACAGCTCTTGTATCTTCGTTTAAGGTGTGTCTTGTGCTGCTTGGTCGTCTGAATTCGGCTCTAGGGTTATTTCTTCACACTGTCCAAGACTCAAATTCGTCTGACCTTGGGGTATTTATAGTTTCTGTCTGAGGGATCGATGCGGCGCATTGAGTAAATAGATGCGGCGCATTGACTTAACTTCGCGTGGGGTCCAAGATTAATATATTCTGGAATATTCGTACACCGTCTTCAGATGCGGCGTAACTTGATCTTTGTATGCGGCGCATGTACTTTAGCTGTCTTGGATTGTAACTGGTGAAATCTTGATAGTGATACGCCGTATGTTAGAAGTATATTGCGGCGTATCTGGAGTAGAACGAGCTTGATCTTCTGGATTTCAGTAGGCTTTTGCATCTTGCTTGTTTTGCTCCATAATTAGTCCAAAATCGCCAAGTTTCACATAATGCTTGTTTTTACCTGAGAATTACTAAAGTAAACATTAATGTATCGATTCTCATATATAATATAATAAAACAAGTCAAATAAACAGGATAAATGATGATAATAAAATGTACTTATTTGAGTTCTTCAAATATCCCCCCACTTGAACTTTACTTGTCCCCAAGTAAACCTTAGAATTAATCATATGAAAATGTATCCTAAAAGATATTAGGATTTATTTTTATATTTAAGCACGTATTCGTTTTGTCATAATCACACAACCAAACACTTAATGAAGTAGAAACCAAAATAATTTTTAATGTAAAACAATTCTAAATCGTTTAGTTGCTTAGTCGTGACGAATATTCTATCATAGGCTTGGCAAGTATACGCATCTCCCCCACTAAAGCCAAGGAATAACAAGTCTAAAGCGGTAAAAAGGGTTTGTTGGTTAAGGGTTGATCATCCTTTTTAATCTCTATCGATCTCATATTCCAGAAAAAGCGACAAAATTACAAATACATGATCGAATCCATGACCACGATACTTGCAATTGCTCAAATCCTTAACTCGAATAGGCTAAAGATAGGACCAAGTACTCTTCACCAATAATATTATATCAAAAAGGGCGACAAAATCATAAATACATAGCCGAATCCACGACTACGATACTTAAGATTGCTCAAATCCCTAATCTCAATAAATCAAAGGTTTGGATGAAGAATGATATAGGGTATGGATAATATTTGGGATACAAATTGGTGTAAAATTAAAAATAAACAAAACAGATAAATTAAAATCCTAAGTGTGGTTAATCACTTTCCCAACCATCCCATGAATAAGACTCATATCATTGAATAACTCACGCTTTAACACTTGAAACACACGCTTTAGGTAGACACGAATTATACTCAACAAAATCTCAATCAAAGAATAACCTTAGTTGGCGTTCCCATAACGGCCAACTCCCATTCAATCCATAAATATAACATACAACAACAAATAGTGGTGATATCTCCCACTTAATACAAAACTTTACATAAGTTGGTTAAAACAAACTTCCAACTTTTCCTTCTTCTTTTTTTTTTTTTTTTTTTTTTTTTTTTTTTTTTTTTTTTTTTAATCAACATATATGTGTAAAATTTCACAACTTTTCTATCACTATTTTTCCGGATAATTTTTCCATACTCTTCATACTTTCAGAAATAACTGTAATAGTGAAAGTAGCAAACACACGAAAAATAAACTAAAAGTTATACAATATTTACTTTCATACCAATTGCATTGTGCAATTTCCCGACCTAACCAAAGATAATGAATTACGCACGCGAACACAGGTAATGTAAGGAAACACACTTTGCCTAAAGCAATTAACCACGGATTTTAATCTACAGGTGTAAGAAACGAAAGGAATGGCTCTGAGGGTTTTTTTAGGGGTATCTTACTCTAAAAGTGAGAGTAACAAAGGGTTTATACGGGGGTTAACTAACCAGTGTAGTTAGTTAATATCACATAACATATAAAGGCTATTTGGGTGTAATCCTAGAAATTTACCAATTTAGACAAGTCACTCCAATTATATAGATAATACTCATTATGGTGGTCTCGAATAGTATACAAGCCAAGTTCTAAAGTTTACAAGTCACCAGCACACTAAAGTTTTAATATTTTTGAAAGAATAGAGTTATGTGTGCGGTTATGTAATTTAGACTTTAAACAAAAACATGCTAAAAAATTTTAAATTTTGATATATTAAGCGCATTTTAAGCATATTTTGAAAAAGTTTAGGACAAGTAAGTGTTCTAATTCTCTATCCCCCCACTTAAGTTAAACAACGTCCTCGTTGTTTTTGTCAAAGGTTAAAAACTGGAAAATAAAAGAATTAGAACAGAAAAACTCCCCTGAGATTTGCTCGGTATGATCCTCCATTATTCGTATAAGAGCAAAAATCAACTTTCTTGTGGATTAGAACGTTTAAGCTTCATAGATGATGTATCCACAAAAATGCAGGAATCTATAATACCATTTAGACTTTAACACACCTGAGTTAAGAAGGTTCAAACTTGCATAATACATTAGTAGTTAGTAAAAATAAAACCTAAAAAATTAAACTGTAAATCATCAGGTCAGTCGATACGCCGTATCTTATGGAAGAAGATACGCCGTATCGAGCCTGGAATAAATACGAATCAGAATAAAAGATGCGTCGCATCCTTAACCAGGGATGCGCCGCATTAAAATACTGACAGAAAGTTTTAAAGTCAAAAATAAAAATGCAGAAAATGAAATAAGATATGACCAGTGCAGGTGATGCGTCGCATCTTATGATGGAGATGCGCCGCATCTTCTGCAGGTCTGACAGACTCGACACAGAACAGAAAAGTAAAAATTCGGGTTGTCTCCCGGTCAGCACTTGTCTTTATTCCAGAGTCTTCAAGTTAGACTCACGTTCAGCTCCTTATTTTGTTCTATTGATCCCCACATGTCCGTGCACGATGTAGTTGCGAATTACTTCGTCACGAACATATTCCGGCCCCAATTCAAGTACACCTTTGTAGAATCCTTTCATCTTTTGGTACGGATACTCGATCCCTTTCTCAGCGTCATTTTCATCTACAAAAAGAAATGGTGTAAATTTGTAACAAAATTTGTTAGGGGCATGTTTAAACCTTGGGTGAGCACGAGGCATCATGTAAGTGATGACGTTGCTTCCAATTTTAAAGGTGATCTTTCCTTCAAATATTTTAGCGTTAATTTCGACCTCCTTACAAAATGGTTTCCCAACGATCACGTCACCCATCTCAACATCACGATAAGCATCCATGTTTTCCACCACGGTGAAATCTGTAACAATAGTTAAATTCCCGACAAAAATAGGTACATTCATGAACATTCCAACTACGTTTTTCCCTCTATACTCAATTTTGTTTTTCATTATAGAATTATAGAAATCTTTTGACATTACATTAATTGGTAAAATAGGGAAAAAGTTGGCACTAACCTGTTTAAATCCTATCATGCAAGGAAATTGTAAATTATAAGCACAATCTACATGGATCTTTCTACCATAATCACAGAAACTAGGATATCCTTCAAATTTATCATAATTCTTAGTGTTGATCATATTGATTCTAGGTACATCCATAATTTCTCCTTCTTCAATTTCGGGTTCAAAATCCTCCATAAATTGATCATTGATTCCTATTGGTAAATTAAGATCATTTAATTCAATGTAGTCTCCACTATAGGTCTCAAGTGATTCATTATTTACCAAGGTTTCTCCCATAAATCTAGCTTCTAGATCGAGATCCATACGTTCTCTTAATCCTAGCACATAGACGCCTCTAATTATGCTTTTAGCAGGATTTTGGCACTTATAGACTAGTTTATTATTCCCTACCTTTAATGAGATTTTCCTTTTAAACACATTAATCTTAGCATGGGCGGTGGACAGGAAAGGTCTTCCAAGGATTAAAGGAATCTTAACATCCTCGGGCATATCTAATATAACAAAGTCTACGGGGAAAACAAACTTCTCAATCTTAACTAGCACATTTTCAGCAACCCCTTCAGGTCGTTTTACCGTTTTATCAGCCAATTCAATAAGCAGCTTAGTTGGTGCTAATTTTCCTAGTCCTAGGGTAGTGAATGTCTTAAGGGGAATAACATTAACGCTAGCTCCTAAGTCAGCTAATGCATTATTGAAAGATAAGTCATTAATTGAACAAGGTAAAGTAAAACTTCCTGGGTCCTTTTCTTTATGAGGCAAGGCACGTAAGTCGGTTACAGAGCTCTCTTCTTTCATTGTAGCCTTGATCTCCTCTTCAATCTTTGCCTTCTCTTTGAGTAACCTCCTTAAACTGATTGAAGAATTAAAGAAAAATTCGGGCTTTGCAGCATCATTACCATTCATCAATCTTCTAGGAAAAGGTATGTTAGGCGTGACTTCTTCAGTAGTGCATATGGCCTTGACATGATCTCTTGGGTTAGTTTCAGTTGAGCTAGGTAAACTTCCGTATCCCCTTTCTTGAAGAACCTTGCTCATTTGTCCGATTTGTTGTTCCAATGCTTTGATCGAAGCTCCTTGATTTCTTGTTATAGTATCCGTTGAGGCTCGGATTTCTTTGATCATAACGGTGTTCTCTTCATGTCTTTTAGCAGCATCGGCCATAATTTGCTTAAGAGTGTCATCCAAAAGTCTGCCTCCTTTCTTGATAAGTGGGATTATAGTTGTTCTTTTGATAGTATCCCGGAGCAGCTTCCCTAAATCTTCCTGAAGGTCGGAATGGTTGTCCAAATTGTGTGTAGTATGCTTCTTCAAAAGTCTCACTTTCATTCATTTTAGGACAATCTTTAGTGTAGTGAGGTCCTTCGCATTTTTCACATCCAACTTGGGCAGCATAAACTTTCTCATCACGCTTCTTCATCTCCCTACTAATTTTATCCAATTGAGCTTGAATTGCAGCAAACCCGTCAAAATTAGTGCTGCTCTTAGATCTAGTAGAGGTTTCGTCGTGCCATTTTTGAGAGTGATCAGCAGCTTCTTGGATAGCCTTTCTAGCATCGGCTGCACTCATTTGAGGCACAGCTCCCTTAGCATCCAAGATTTGTCTAGTAGGCACGTCCAATCCTTGATAGAACAATATTATCTCCTGCATTGGACTTAGATAATGTTGAGGGCATTTCATCAATAAGTCTTTAAATCGTTCCCAACCTTGATAAAGAGTTTCATCAGGCTCTCGCTTGAAATTGTTGATAGCCTCCATCTTTTTAGCAGTTTTAGCAGGTGGACAATATCTTTTTAGGAATTTGCTCTTCAAATCTTCCCATGTTGTGATTGAACTAGCAGGTTCATTCCTTAGCCACTTATTAGCAGCTCCTTTAAGCGAAATTGGAAAGATTCTTAGCATAAGTTGATCGTCAGAGACTCCTTCTGTAGTAAACAAATCTGCAATCTCGAGGACTTTTTCAACATGTTCATTAACATCTTCATGTTCTGTTCCACTGAAAGCATTTTCTCTTAGCTCCTTGAGAAACTGACCATTCAACTAAAACTTTGAATTTTCATCAAACTTCGGTCTAGCAACTCCTGAACTGTAATCAGCACGGGTTTTGTTCATGTATTCCTCCATAGTAGTGTTTTCCGCCATTGTTTCTGTTTCTTCTGTCTCCTTATCTTCAGAAAAGTAATCAAGCTCGAACGAACTTGAAATTTCAAAGCTTTTTGTGTTGAAAAGCCTTTTAAGCGAATGTAAGGCTCGTTCAGGATCTTCGAAAGGTTTAATCAAGTTCTTAGTTGAACTCCTGGTCATGCACTTCCTGAAATCATCACAAAAGCATCAGTAGGGTATGTTCAAGAAAGAATGAAATCAGAAAATTAAGAACGAAAACGGAATATGAAAAATAAAAGTTGCTGATATCTGCAAACGATGCGCCGTATCCAGAAAGTTGGATACGCCGTATCTTATTACGTTAAAATTTAATCAGACTTTTATTCAGAAAACAGATACGCCGCTTATGAATTAGAATGCGCCGTATCAAGTTTAATTATCAAAAATCGATTATATTTATTAAAATTAAATGCGTCGTATTAACAAAAGCTAATGCGCCGTATTTTCGTTACGTTTCAAAATACAAGATTTTTGATTTAGTAGATGCGCCGTATCGATAAAGATCGATGCGTCGCTTTTGTTTAATAATTCGAAAAACTGTTTTTAATTTAAATAGAATACGCCGTATCTTGGGGAAAGATGCGTCGTACTTGAATTTATTAAACGCGTTGTATTTTATAAAAATTAAACGCAATACGCCGTATCTGTGAAAACAGATGCGCCGTATCGTTTGTATCAGCACAATACAACGATAGCAGAATGCAGAAAAATAGAAAAAAGAAAAACAAAAATAAAAACAAACAAAAAGAAACAAAAATTACAGAAAACAAAAAAACACAGAAAATATGCAAATTATACAATGAATGCAATCTATCTAATATATAACAGGGTTAGTGGTTAGAATCTAAAAAAAAACTAAAAAGAAAAACCTAATTAAAATAATAATCAAATTAACAGATAATAACAATTCACTCCCCGGCAGCGGCGCCAAAAACTTGATGCGCGTGCGTGTCGTTGCGGTTTAGCAGTATTAATGCCTACTCAAGTTTTAAATTTATATTTAGCCGACTTATCAATAACACACACACTTAACGAGCAGTGTACCCCGTCAGTATGAATATAATGGTAAGCAGAGTGTCGATCACTAAGAGTGGAACGTATTATCTAGTTATTCTAATCAGTATTTTAATATCCTAAGTTAGCTATACAACCTAATCTAACGCAAGGGGTTCAGCCTGAGAGACTGGCACAGTTTGGTTATAATTAAGTAGAAAACTAAACTAATGAGCACGAATCAGCGATTAGCACACACGTACACAGATAGATACTCGAGACAATAAGAAGACATGTCCTGATAATTAAGTAGCTTGTCACTTGTTTTATTGCTAGTTTTATATGAAATGTATATAATTAAACCTTTCTCGTTGGCTCTAATCTTATCGGCGAGTAAACCCTTAATAATTACTTATGTCTATCCTATTTATTCAAGAGACGCTAAAACAAATAGGTGAGGAAGGGGCATGGCGACCCAAGCAAGACTCAGCTAGACACAGAGGTTATCAATGCACTAATAAAAGTCACCAAAGACATCAACATATAAACTTTAATTAATGGGAAAGCAATATTAAGGGGAGTGCATGATCTTCCGTAGTCACATGACACTGTTAGGATCTCTGGGAAATAAGAGTTTCATTGTTGCTGCCGATAGTGCTAAGCTGGTTCCTGCCGATAGCTTTGGTTCCTGCTGCAAGCTCATTGCTGCCGACAATGTTATCTTGTTTCTGCCGAAGGTGTTTGTTACTACGGATAGTATTGTTTGTTATCCGTATATTTAGAATGTTTGTTAAGATTTATTTTTAGAAGAGATTGTTGTTTATCTCTTCACACGTTTTCTTGTAGAACGGGTTAGGGTTAGGTCATCTTGTTAGTATAAAAGATAAACCCGTCTATGAGTTTATGTACGCCTTTAACGTTTTCAATATTCAATAAACAATTCTTAGTTCATAGTTTGATCCATAGAGGATCATTGTCGTTTAGAGTTTTCTTCTTTATTATACTTGCTGTTTAGTTTCCGCATAAACACTTGTATAGCATACAGAGGTTCTTGTTTAAACCAAGCTCAATCAAGCTCGAAGTTCTCGATCCTACAAGTGGTATCGGAGCCTGGTAAGGATCTCTGATAAAGAAGAAAAAGTTCGATTTCATATTTCACAACTCTCTTTCAATGGAAGACGAAATCCCACAAAACAATGTCATTAACCCTGAAGAACAACAACCCAAACCTGAAACCTCACAAGTCCAAACACAAATCCTCACCACCATGTCCACCAACAATGCTAAATTCCTATATCTGAAGAAAGATGAGTATGAAGTCTGGGCTATGAGAATGGAATATTGGATCACAAACACTGATTAAAATCTGTGGAATGTCATTCTCAAAGGAAATAGCAAGAAGAATACTGGAAGGGACGAGGATGGCAATATCTATATAGAGCCACCTGTTACTGCCGAAGAACACATGGCTGTGCAAAGGGAAACCAAGGCAAGAACCCTTTTGCTTCAAGCTATTCCAGAGGATCATATGAGTGATTTCCATCACTTGGATGATGCTAGAAAGATCTGGCATGCTGTAAAAGCCAGATTTGGAGGGAATGATGAATCCAGAAAAATGAGAAAGTCTATGCTCAAGCAAGAGTTTCAGGAATTCAAGATCTCTGAGGCTGAGGGGATTCACAAAGGGTATGACAGATTCCACAAAATCCTAAGTCAACTCAACCAGTTGAAAGCTAGGCCGGACGATGAAGATTGCAACACCAAGTTTCTGAGGGCTTTGCCACCATCCTGGTCTCAGGTTTCCATAACACTTAAAGCCAAAGGAGGTCTGGATTATATGAGCTTTGATGATCTGTACAACAAGTTGAAAACCCTTGAACTGGATATCAAAGGATATTCCACCTATACACCTCATACTCCAACCCATACTGCTTTTGGTAGTAACTCTGGTGCTAACAAAACATCATATGGAAACAGTCCAACACCATCAACATCATCAATCTCCTACTCACCTGCCACACCAAAAGCTCAGACTAGATCTGATAATCTTGTAGTGGATGTGCTTCATTCATTTGTTGCTGAGAGTACACCACAGCAGAAGATTGTGTATGAAGATTTCAATTAGGTTGATGAATTGGATCTTGAAGAGATGGATCTAAGATGGCAAGTGGCTATGATATCATTGAAATTGGATAGGTTTGAAAAGAAGGCAGGAAGAAGGGTCAACTTTGATGGACAGGAACCTGCCAGGTTTGACAGAAGGAAGGTGAGGTGCTATAAATGTTCTCAAACAGGACATTTTGCCAGGGAATGTACAGATAAGAAGGTAGATGACAAAGTACGATATTCTGCTTTCAAAATTCAAGAGCTGGACTCAGAGGACCCCAAGGCATTGGTATCTGTGGATGCGATGGTGGACTGGGAGCATCATGAGAAGACGATTGCAAGTGGAGCAGATAAGGTCTTTGGGATGGTAGCTGGATATGGTGAGAAGATTCAAGTGGCTGGTCAGTTTGGAATGATGGGTCATCCATCTCAGGTACATAACTGCCCATTTGGTTGTGATTCTAAATATGATAAATTGAAACAGGAATTTGATGATATAGAAAGTGAAAATAAGGATAACTTTATTCAACTTAAGGCTCATAAAAAGGCTGTTAAAACATTAGAACAACAAAAGGTCTGGTATCAACAACAACAGTCTGCTTATGAAGTAAAAATAAAGGTTTTGGAAAGAGATTTAAAAAATGCTATTAATGAGTTTAAACATTCTGAAAGGGAAAAAGCTAAGGTAGTGTTAGAAAATCAGGATTTACAATCTAAGCTAGATAATTCCTTGGCTAGATTTGATAAGTGGAAAGACTCATCCAAAAACCTTCACATGCTTATTGATAGTTCTATGTCTACTAAAACTAAAAGAGGTTTAGGATACGGTGACCTGATAGGGCCAAATCAATGTTATGACCCTAATGAGTATAGTGTTTTTAACCCTGAACCTGTAGATTATAGAAAACCTGTAAAGTATGTAAAAGAGGGAGGAATGAATGATGTTCCTCCACCCATAACTGGAACATTTAAGCCTGCTAATCCTTTTGATGACTTTGATGATTCACAAATGATGTATGGCAAACAGGCAAAGGTCTTGCCTAATCTTGATTGTGACTCTAATGAATTTGTCTCTTGTTCTTACAGTGACAAATCTTCAGAAATCAAGACAGATGACTATGCCACATGTGGATCAAGTGACAAGTCAGCATCAATAAAGTCAGAAGATCTCTCCTCAGAAGTAGCTACTAATGAATCTCATTCAAAGACAGCTGCATTTGAAGATAGTTCTTTTGATAGTGTTAAGAACAATAATGTTTATGGTTATGGTTATGTTTCAAACAATTCTAGTTGTGATTCTGTTTCAAACAATTATGGTTGTGCTTTTGTTTCTGTTAAGGATAATTTTGTTTCATGTGTTGGATTGAATAATTCTGTTTGCAATAAGAAAGTTATTGTTAAGAAAAAGTCCGCTAGAAAGAAATCTTGCTTTGTGTGTCGTAGTTATGATCATCTTATTAAAGATTGTGACTATTATGAAAAACAGATGGGTGTATATGCTTGTAAAAATAGGTTTGTATGGAAAAATGTTAATGATATTCCCCCTTATATTCCTCAAGCAGCAAGGAGAACTTCAGTTGCTTCTGGCAAGCCAGTTTCTGCTGGTAAGCCTGTTGCTGCTGATAAGTTCATTCCTGCCGATAGACCTGTTCCTGCTGCTTATCCTGTTCCTGCCGGCAGAATTAATCCTGCTGGTTGGAGAAGCAATATTGCTAGACCTTTCAGCAGACCTACTAGTACTTACTTTCAAAACAATATGAGACCTGTTTGTTTAGACACCATGCACAAGGAAGGGGCAAGATGGAAAACTGCTGTTAAGTCCTCAGCAGGTTGTTCTTGGAAAATCAATAACCAACATATGAAAAGGGGGTCCAAGATCAATGGTGGATCTCATCAATCTCCAGTGTTTAATTCTTATTGATCCACTAGGCAGGCTCAAGTCAGCAATGGCTTGAGTCTCTCTTGTATCTAATGTTGTATATGTATTCTTTTTCTCAGGATTTTCCTTTTAGAAGCAAAGATGTTGGAATTGTTGACAGTGGATGTTCCAGAAGTATGACAGGGAATTTGGAAAGATTGCATGACTTTGTACCTTTGAATGGAGGTACTGTGACATTTGGAGGAGGAGATGGAATAATTTCTGGGAAGGGAACTATCAAGACTGCTAAGCTGGACTTTGAAGATGTACTTTATGTGAAGGAACTTCAAGACTTCAATTTGTTCTCTGTCTCCCAAATCTGTGATAAGAAGAGCAGTGTTCTCTTCACTGAGAATGATTGCTTTGTGTTGTCCAAAGACTTCAAGCTGCCTGATGAAAGTCAGGTTGAACTTAAAGTTCCTAGGACTTACAATCTTTATAGCTTCAATCTTAGTGATGTTCAGCCTGAGGGATCACTTGCTTGTCTGGTTGCAAAAGCTTCTGTGGATGAATCTGATAAATGGCACAGAAGAATGGCCCATGTGAATTTCAAGACCATTAACAAGTTGGCTAAGAATGGGTTGGTTAAAGGGCTTCCTATGAAGATCTTCTCTAATGAGCATGATTGTGTTGCCTGCAACAAAGGAAAGCAGCACAAAGCATCATACAAGGCCATAACTGCTGTGAGCAACATCTCTGAGCCTTTGCAGCTTCTTCATATGGATCTTTTTGGTCCTACTTCTATCAGAAGTATTGACCATAAGAACTACTGCCTGGTGATTACAGATGATTTTAGCAGGTTTTCATGGACTTTCTTTTTGGGTACTAAAGATGAAACTTATCCAGTTCTTAGGGATTTCATTGCCTTAATAGAAAATCAGCTAAGTAAAAAGGTTAAATCTATAAGGTGTGATAATGGCACAGAGTTTAAGAACTCTAATCTTATTGAACTCTGTGGGACTAAGGGGATAAAAAGGGACTATAGTAATGCTAGAACTCCACAACAAAATGGGGTTGCAGAAAGGAAAAATAGGACCCTAATAGAAGCAGCTAGGACTATGTTAGCTGAATCTAAGATGCCCACTATGTTTTGGACTGAAGCAGTTTGCACTGCTTGTTATGTGTTGAATAGGGTATCTATTACTAGTCCTCATAATAAAACACCTTATGAACTTTTGTCTGGGAAGGTTCCAAACATTAGTTATCTTAAGCCTTTTGGATGTCATGTCACTATTTTGAACACTAGTGATTACCTAGGCAAGTTTGATGGGAAGGCTGATGAAGGGTTTATTGTTGGATATTCTGCTCATGGTAAAGCCTATAGGGTTTATAACCTGTCCTCTAAGAGAATAGAAGAGACTCTCAACTTAAGATATCTTGAAGATAAACCTAATTTGCAGGGTGCTGGTCCAGAGTGGTACTTTGATCTGGATTATCTATCTGACACCTTAGGTTATAATAGATTCAAATCAAATCTATCTGCTGGTACAAATGTTTCTCAAACTAACAATGCAGGTACCTCGGATGATGATTCTGATGTAGAGAGTGATGAACGACCTATAGTTGTTCCTTCTTTTCCCTCTAACAACATTTCAGGTTCAAAGCTCAAAGATTCTTTTGATATGGCTGGAGGTGATTCTAGTTATGCAGAAGATCTTGCTAGGCTTCAAAGACAAGAGTTTAATGCCAAAAGAGATGCTGAGATGTTTGATTCTGGGTTTTCTAAAGAGACAGAGGAGATTCTGAGAAAGGCTGAAGCTGAAGTTAGAAGACAACTGAATTCAACTGGTGGTATTCATGTTCCTGCTGATCTCATTCCTGCTGAAAGTGAATCTGTTCCTGCCGAACCTTCTAAAGTTTCTGCTGATGTTCCTGTGTCTTCTCCATCTGTTGACACTCTGGGTGTTGTTAACTCCCCTGAAAGATTTCCAATTCCTTCTGATCTTGGAAATTCAGTCTCTTCAAGAGATAAGTTGAATGATCCTCATCATCAGTCCCGAACTGGCATTTTCACTTCTTCCTCATATGATCATGACTTCAACCCCTCAATTACTAATCAGGCATCCTCCATTGAAGTCAATCCCATTGCTACCAAGAGGATCAATACTGTTCATCCTCAGTCTTTGATTCTTGGAGATATTAATTCCCCTGTACAGACAAGAAGTAAACTTTATCAACCCAAGTTTGGAGAATCTGCTTTCCTCAGTTATATACAGGATCAGTTGAGGAGCAATCATACTGATTATTTACATTGTCTGTATGCTTGTTTCTTATCTCAAGTTGAACCATCTAGTATAGCTCAAGCTCTTGCTAATGAAGATTGGGTTGAGGCTATGCAAGAGGAAATGCAGCAGTTCCAGAATCAGAAAGTATGGATGTTGGTTCCTTTGCCTGCTGGAAAGCATGCTATTGGAACTAAATGGATTCTAAAGAATAAAAGGGATGCTAGGGGAATTGTGGTTCGAAATAAGGCTAGATTAGTAGCTCAGGGTCATAGACAAGAGGAGGGGATTGATTATGATGAGGTGTTTGCACCAGTGGCAAGAGTTGAAGCTATCCGATTATTTTTGGCTTTTGCTTCCTTTATGGGGTTTGTAGTATATCAGATGGATGTGAAGAGTGCATTTTTGTATGGCAGGATTGAGGAAGAAGTTTATGTTACTCAACCACAGGGATTTGTGGATCCTCAGAATCCTAATTTGGTTTACAAAGTGGTTAAAGCACTTTATGGTCTTCATCAAGCACCAAGGGCTTGGTATGCAAGGTTATCAGCCTTTTTGCTAAAACATGGTTACAGAAGAGGGGCTATTGATAAAACTCTTTTTATCAGAAAGAACTTCAAAGATATCATTCTGGTACAAGTTTATGTAGATGATATTATCTTTGGCTCCACTAATGAAGCCTGGTGCAGGGAGTTTGAAGAATTGATGAAGAGTGAATTTGAGATGAGTTCTATGGGTGAAATGACTTTCTTCTTGGGTCTTCAAGTTAAGCAGAAACCAGATGGGATCTTTATTTGTCAGGAGAAGTATGTTTATGACATGCTTAAAAAGTTCGATATGGAGAATGTGAAAATAGCTGCAACTCCTTTTGAACCTCCAAAGCCTAAGTCCAATAATGAACCTGATGCTGCTGTTAATGTTCATCTTTATAGGTCCATGATTGGATCACTCATGTATTTGACAGCTTCAAGACCTGATATCATGTTTGCTGTTGGTGCATGTGCTAGACATCAGGTTACACCATTGACTTCTAACCTAAATGCAGTTAAGAGAATCTTCAAGTATTTGAGAGGACAGCCAAAGATGGGACTTTGGTATCCCAAAGATTCTCCTTTTGTGTTGGAAGCCTATAGTGATAGTGATTATGCTGGGGCTAACTTTGATAGGAAGTCTACTACTGGTGGTTGTCAGTTTCTGGGTCAGAGGTTGGTTTCTTGGCAGTGCAAGAAGCAGACTATAGTGGCTACATCTTCTACTGAGGCAGAGTATGTTGCTGCTGCTAGTTGCTGTGGACAGGTACTTTGGATGCAAAATCAGTTGTTGGATTATGGGTTCAACTATATGAACACTAAGATTTTTATTGATAATCAAAGTACTATGTGTATTGTTAAGAATCCTGTTTATCATCAAAGGACAAAGCATATTGAGATTCGACACCATTTCATAAGAGATGCTTATGAGAAGCATCTTATTCAGGTGGTTAAGATTCACACAGATGATAATGTTGCTGATCTGCTGACCAAGGCTTTTGATGGACCAAGGTTTAAACATTTGGTGGTCCATATTGGGATGGTAAATCCCTAGCTACTCAGCTTAAGGGGAGGATTGAAGCTTAAGGGGAGGATTGTTCTTGTTGTTGTTGTATATTTTTCTATCTTTCTTTCTTTTGTTTCTTTTCTTATTTTGTTTCTTTTATTTTGGTTTGTTTTTGTTTTCCAATTCTTAGTTAAAAAAAAAAAAAAAAAAAAAAAAATGTATATTTTGTGTGCTAATAAGTTGGTTTTGAGCAACACCTTGCAGGTACAGTGTTGGTGTTTACACCTGCACAACAAATGGTGCTCAACTCACCATGTCTTGCAGACAAGAAAGAGTTGACTCACCATGAGGGTACGGCTCTGGTGTGATAATCAAATCCGTTGATAGCTGTAATAGCTTGCTCAAAGCTATAGGGTACTTCAACTCACCCATGGTTCATTCCTGAGAGTTGAAAATGGTTCTCAATTCACCATGGATGTAACCCTTATGGGATCCAAAGGATTGGCTAGTCCACAAAAGTATGGTTTGTGGTAAAGACAATTGGTATCCATATTTGGTATTCAAATCACCAAGGTTCAGTTGAAACCAAAGAATTGGCTAGTCCTGAGCAAACGGCTACAGGTAAAGACAAGTCAAATCTGTTTATAGTTGCTGATTTGCTAATAAATCAGATGGTTATCAATGCACCATGGTCTAACACACCTAAACATTGGCTACTCCAGTAGTGATGGCTATTGGTAAAGAGACATCAAATCCATTAATTTTCAATGATTCACCTCTCACAGGAGTTCACACACCTGGATGTGATGAGAATAGTATGAAACTTAAGTGATTTGATGTACATATTGTCATAAGTAGCAGCCAAGTTCAAGTAAATGTAATGGTGACCAGTATATATGTTTTGAAGAAGATTTCTTATTCCTGCTGAACTATTGAAGTTGCTGCTGGATGCTATAGAGGATGGAATCTTGCTTGTTAAGGATTTTGCTGCTGGTTACTACTTATTGCTGCTGCTAAGTCGCAGTCCTCAAGCCTGAGAAGTTCAAAGCTTTATCACATTGGAATCTTGCAGGTTAACCTAGTCAACCTCAAGATTAGGGGAGGATTGTTAGGATCTCTGGGAAATAAGAGTTTCATTGTTGCTGCCGATAGTGTTAAGCTGGTTCCTGCCGATAGCTTTGGTTCCTGCTGCAAGCTCATTGCTGCCGACAATGTTATCTTGTTTCTGCCGAAGGTGTTTGTTACTGCGGATAGTATTGTTTGTTATCCATATATTTAGAATGTTTGTTAAGATTTATTTTTAGAAGAGATTGTTGTTTATCTCTTCACACGTTTTCTTGTAGAACGGGTTAGGGTTAGGTCATCTTGTTAGTATAAAAGATAAACCCGTCTACGAGTTTATGTACGCCTTTAACGTTTTCAATATTCAATAAACAATTCTTAGTTCATAGTTTGATCCATAGAGGATCATTGTCGTTTAGAGTTTTCTTCTTTATTATACTTGCTATTTAGTTTCCGCATAAACACTTGTATAGCATACAGAGGTTCTTGTTTAAACCAAGCTCAATCAAGCTCAAAGTTCTCGATCCAACAGACACAAGCCCATCAATCCTGATGAATTAAAGCGTACTAATACAATAAAACAAAACTACTTAATGAATTGAATACATGCAGGACCTTCTTACAGCTCTTGTATCTTCGTTTAAGGTGTGTCTTGTGCTGCTTGGTCGTTTGAATTCAGCTCTAGGGTTATTTCTTCACACTGTCCAAGACTCAAATTCGTCTGACCTTGGGGTATTTATAGTTTCTGTCTGAGGGATCGATGCGGCGCATTGAGTAAATAGATGTGGCGCATTGACTTAACTTTGCGTGGGGTCCAAGATTAATATATTCTGGAATATTCGTACACCGTCTTCAGATGCGGCGTATCTTGATCTTTGTATGCGGCGCATGTACTTTAGCTGTCTTGGATTGTAACTTGTGAAATCTTGATAGTGATACGCCGTATGTTAGAAGTATATTGTGGCGTATCTGGAGTAGAACGAGCTTGATCTAGTAGACTTTTGCATCTTGCTTGTTTTGCTCCATAATTAGTCCAAAATCGCCAAGTTTCACATAATGCTTGTTTTTACCTGAGAATTACTAAAGTAAACATTAATGTATCGATTCTCATATATAATATAATAAAAAAAGTCAAATAAACAGGATAAATGATGATAATAAAATGTACTTATTTGAGTTCATCAAACAGGCTTACCAGCAGGAACTGGTTTGCCAGCAACAACATGCTTACCAGCTGGAACTGGCTTACCAGCAGCAACAGAAGCTCTACAAGAGTTTATTCTTGCTGCTTGTGGAATATATGGGGTAATATCATTGACATTGTTCCACACAGACCTATTTTGACAAGCATATATACCCATCTGTTTTTCATAATAGTCACAGTCTTTGATAAGATGATCATAACTACGACACACAAAGCAAGATTTCTTTCTAGGGGACTGTTTCTTAACATTATTTTTCTCATTGCAACCAGAATTATTCAAACCAACACAAGAAAAAAAATCATTCTTAACAAAATTAAAACCATAACCAAAATTGTTTAAAACAGGACCACAACTAGAAACATTATTGTTTTTAACATTATCAAAAGAAATACCTTCAAATGCAGCTGTCTTTGATTGAGATTCATCAGTAGCTACTTCTGAGGAGAGATCTTCTGATTTTATTGAAGCTGACTTGTCACTTGATCCACATGTGGCATAGTCATTAGTCTTGATTTCTAAAGATTTGTCACTGTAAGAACAAGAGACAAATTCATTAGAGTCACAATCAAGATCAGACAAGTTCTTTGCCTTTTTTCCATAAGTCATTTGTGAATCATCAGAGTCAACATAGGGATCAGTAGGTTTAAATGTGCCAGTTATGGGTGGAGGAACAACATTCATTCCACCCTCCTTTACATACTTTACAGGTTTTCTATAATCTACAGGTTCAGGGTCAAGAATACTATACTCATTAGGGTCATAAAATTGATTTGGCCCTATCAGGTCACCATACCCTAAACCTCTTTTAGTTTTTGTAGACATAGAACTATCGATTAACTTGTTTAGGTTTTTAGATGAATCTTTCCATTTATCAAACCTAGCCAAGGAATTGTCTAGCTTAGACTACAAATCCTGTTTTTCTAACACCACCTTAGCCTTTTCTATTTCAGAATGTTTAAATTCATTAGTGGCATTTTTTAAATCTCTTTCCAAAACCTTTATTTTTTCTTCATATGCTAACTGTTGTTTTTGATACCAGACCTTTTGTTGTTCTAATGTTTTAACAGCATTTTTATGGGCCTGGAGTTGTATAAAGTTATCCTTATATTGACTCTCTTTATCATCAAATTCCTGTTTCAGTTTAGCATATATAGGTTCACAACCAAATGGGTAGTTTTGTACCTGAGATGGATGACCCATCATTCCAAATTGACCAGCCACTTGTTTCTTCTCACCATATCCAGCTATCATCCCATAGACCTTCTCTGCTCCACTTGCAACAGCTTTCTCATGATGTTCCCAGTCCACCATCGAATCCACAGATACCAAGGCCTTGGGGTCCTCTGATTCCAACTCTTGAATTTTGAAAGCAGAATACCTGGCTTTATCATCCACCTTCTTATCTGTACATTCCTTGGCAAAGTGACCTGGTTGAGAACATTTGTAGCACCTCACCTTCCTTCTGTCAAACCTTGCAGCCTCCTGTCCATCAAAGTTAATCCTCCTTCCTGCCTTCTTTTCAAACCTATTCACTTTCAATGACAGCATAGCCATCTGCCATTTAATGTCCATCTCTTCCAGATCCAATTGGTCCACCTGATTAAAATCATCATAAATAATCTGCTGCTGTGGTGTACTCTCAGCAACAAATGAATGAAACACCTCCTCTAGAACATTATCAGATCTGGTCTGAGTTTTTGGTGTGGCAGGTGAGTAGGAAATTGATGATGATGATGGTGTCGGACTGTTTCCATATGATGCTTTATTAGCACCAGAGGTACTAACAAATGCAGTATGGGTTGGAGTTTGAGGTGAATAGGTGGAATACCCTTTGATATCAATTTCAAGGGTTTTCAGCTTGTTGTAAAGATCATCAAAACTCATATAGTCCAGTCCACCTTTGGCCTTGAGTGTTATGGAAACCTGAGACCAGGATGGAGGCAAGGCCCTCAGAAACTTGGTGTTGCATTCTTCATTGTCCGGCCTAGCCTTCAACTGGTTGAGTTGGCTCAGGATCTTGTGAAACCTATCATACCCTTTGTGAATCCCCTCAGCCTCAGAGATCTTAACCTCCTGGAACTCTTGCTTAAGCATAGACTTTCTCATTTTTCTGGATTCATCATTCCCTCCAAATATGGCTTTTACAGCACGGCAGATCTGTCTAGCATCATCCAGGTGATGGAAATCACTCATATGATCCTATGGAATAGCCTGAAGCAAAAGGGTTCTTGCCTTGGTTTCCCTTTGTACAGTAAGATGTTCATCTGCTGTAACAGGTGGCTCTATATAGATGTTGCCATCATCATCCCTTCCAGTATTCTTCTTGCTGTTTCTCTTAAGAATCACATTCCACAGGTTGTAATCACTGTTCGTGATCCAGTATTCCATTCTCCTGGCCCAGAATTCATACTCATCTTTCTTTAGGTATGGGAATTTAGCATTGTTGTTGGACACAGTGGTGACAATCTGTGTTTGGACTTGTGAGGTTTCAGGTTTGGGTTGAGATTCCTCCTGGTTAATGACAATGTTTTCAGGGTTGTCGCCTTCCATTGAGAGAAGGTTAAGAGATTAGATAGAGAACTTTTTCTTCTTTATCAGAGATCCTCACCAGGCTCTGATACCACTTAGAGGATCGAGTGCTTCTAGCTTGATTGAGCTTGGTTAAACGAGAATCTCTATGTGTAAGACTTGTGTCTATGCGGAAACTAAACACAAGAATATAAAGAAGAAAAATGACTAACAAAGTTTTGATCCTCTATGGATCGGATTATGAACTATGAATTTGTTTTTCTATTGATTGAATCGATTGATTACAAAACTCATAGACGGGTGAATTTATACTAACAAGAAACCCTAACCCTAACCCGTCATACAAGAAAACGTGTAAAGAGATAAACATGATCTCTTCTAAAAATAAATCTAACAAACATTCTAAACTTACGGGATAATTAACAATAATACCCGCAGCAATAAACACTATCAGCAGAAACAAAACTATACTATCGGCAGCAATGAACTTCAGCAGGAACCGAACACTATCGGCAGGAACCGAACACTATCGGTAGGAACCAGCTCACACTACCAGCAGCAATGAGAAATCTTTATTTCCCAGAGATCCTAACACGTAGATCTATCACACCTCTACGAGAGTGTCATGCCTAGGGTGCCATCAAAGACATGGTCATGGTACCTCCACAACTAGGTAAGCTCAGGCACAGATCTATCATAGCATACAACAATAACAAACTAGCATGGCAAGAGAAATAAGATAGTACTCAAAAAGCATGGCAATCATAAGCATAGCATGGCAGAGACATTTAGATAAATGGCAGAATGAATAAATAAGAATGACATTCATACAATGAAAGTCATGAGTCAAATAAGGGAATCATATCAGGCATAGGATCTCAAAGGTTCATAATTAAAGGTTCGAAATCAGATGGTTCATAGCAAGGTTCATTTCAAAAATTTCTATCAAATGTTCATTTAAAGAAGTCTTTTAATAATGGTTTTCATAAAAATAGTCTTTAAAAGTGGTTTTCATAAAAGTTTAGTAAGATTTCATATAAAAGTGGTATCGCATCGTTCATAAACATCATTTTAAAATTAGTTTTTCTCAAACATTTCCATGATAAAATTAAGAAAGTTTTTCACATCCAGTTACAAAATCAATGAACCTTCTAAGCACCAAGTGATTCGAATACTTATGTCATAGGGTCATAATGACGAATGTCAAATGGATCATGAAGAACGAATCAAGTATAAGGGAACATAGCAATGGCTAAGGGAATCCTAATGAATCAAGATCAAGAAAGTCATGAGAATGAAAGCACCCTTACTGAAAAAGGGTAGAATATTTGTACCTTAGACCGCAAGTGAAAACACAACTAGAAACGAAAAGATCAGAAGTAAACTCCATCTTCAGCGAATCTACACGAATTTATGATCGTCTTATTAATAACTCATCTTAACTCGAATTTCTCATTTTAGTCGGCTTTCCATTTTTTAGTAACTTTCCTTACTTAGTAACTTTCCATATTTAGTAGGTTTCCATATTTAGTAACTTTCCAAAAGTTTACAAGTCAAATTAGGGTTTCCAAATTAAGTAAGTGTGAGATTAGGGTTTCTAATTACACAATTTGTTTTAATTGATCCTTTAAAGTAATTAAATTCCAATTAGGGTTCATACATTCAATTAGGTCATAATTAAGTTATTTTTCCCGAATTAGAAATTTTAGGGTTTAATTCATATAAGTTGGTTTCATATTAACATTATTCGAAGATTAGGGTTACTATTGTAATTATGCCAAGGTTAAGGGTTAATATGAAAATTAGTCAAAACATAAGTTAAATACTCTTAAAATGATAAGTAGCTTATTTAAGTTCCAAAAGTTAAGCAAATGAGCTTATAAGTGTTTAAAACAATTAATTACTTAATTTCAGCATAACCATTGAAATCAGACCCGACTTTAGCTAATTTTTACACACCTTAAACGAGCTCATAAAATTCTATAATTTTACCCAGATGTACCTATATGTCTTGAGTATTTTACATAATTTTTCCAGATTTTATTGAGTAGTGCAAGTACCAACTAAAAATCAACATTCACAACATGTACCCGAATTGTATCTGATGGAACACCCCGAAAGTATGTAATTATTAACCCAGGTTAGACATCTCAGAAAAATCTAAAAAAATTACACAACGTACTTCAAATACCAAATTTCATCCCATAAAAATTTCAGGTCATAACTCATTATAGATTTTAAATTAAAAATCAAGAACCACGACTGAATTTCCAGACATCCGAATTCAGTTTTGACTCTTGAACTTGTAAATTCAAAAGGTGTATCTTCCCGACCTCTAAAAATTACAAGGCTTATATTTCCTGAAATCTCTTTTCTTAAACTTAGTTTTAGACTCCAGAAACATTCAAAAACACTTTACCTTCATCAAGATCCAATCGAATCCATTTGACTAAATTTTCTGGTCAGTATCTAGGGTTCGTTATTTATTGTGTAACCATTCCAACGACTCATATATTAATACAAAACGTGTATGAATGACATAAAACTCTTATGGGTCGATTTTTACATAGCATAAACATATTCATAACCATCATTGAAACAACAACAAATTATAGATCAATTCGTATAGGGTTTTAAAGTTGTTATT
Organism: Artemisia tridentata subsp. tridentata; assembly: GCA_021014915.2. Taxonomy (NCBI): domain Eukaryota; kingdom Viridiplantae; phylum Streptophyta; class Magnoliopsida; order Asterales; family Asteraceae; genus Artemisia; species Artemisia tridentata. Next base: position 61,315,331 of record CP139508.1, on the reverse strand, counting down.
TCATGTGAGCAATTTATGATTTTATGTAGTTTTCTATTTATGATTTCATGTGTATAACTCGACAAGAACAACAAGTAACAAACGAGAATCAAACAAGAAGAGATTTTATTGAACAAGGATGATACTCATTACCCTCGTTGCGTGATTCAAAGGTGGAAAAGAACACAAGATCGAACACCCAAAATTCCAACCGATCACCCTAGCTATAACCCTCCTTCGGACAGCCTCAAATCCACGAACAAGAACACCTCGAACAGGAACAAATACACGCCTTAAACACCAACTAAAGAACACAAGAAAGCCTCCTTTTTTGCTTTGTTGGATCGAACAGCAACAACAAGAAAATGGCAGCAGCAGTCGTAGGTCTGGAGTGGATTTTAGGGTTTGTAATGGTGAAGAAAACAAAAGTCGGTATATAGGGTTTTTGGTTCTTTTCTTTTTTCCGAAAATTTGGAGTAGGGAATTAGTTTTAGGGTTGTTGTAAGTGTATCAAAATACACGGTTTGAATGAGAGAACATAGGGAGGATGGACCAAAATTTTGGAGATAATTATGGATGATTAGCAACCTTCCAAATTAGCCAAAATTCTTACATACTTATCTCTTAATATATTGTGTACAAGTTTTATTATTTTCGGACTATAGAAACTTTTTAAGCGTGCCATACTTCATATCATAAGGTTCTTGTATCATTTCGTATTTTACTTTAGGTTATAAGTTTATATCGTATGGTTTCGAGTCACAACACGTTATATAACTCAAGTTTTAATTTATAGCGTATTTTATAAGTTCTTAAAATTTCAAAATTAGAGGGTATTTTGGTCATTTTGGATTGTGGTAATTTTGGGGTTTTACAATTCTTCCCCTCTAAAAGAAAATTTTCGTCCTCGAAAATTGAAATGAAACGAAACGGAACACAAAGGCAGTGAAAGACTTGTTTCTCATGATTCTATCTTGTTGATCGAAATAGCTTCGGTTTCTTCAGAAAGGACATACCATACTGAATCCAGATCAAAAGAATAATATACCAAAAATTGGTTCTTGACGAACTCATTGGTTGATTTTTGAGTAGTTACGAATTCTCTCATCATTTTCTCAAAATTGGATTCTTCCATTTTTTTGTCAGAGGTTTGTGGATTTTGATTGTCTACTTGTGGTTGAGAATCACGGTTGTTATCCCTTGGTTGGCGATCTTGCCAATTTACAGAATTTTGTCCGTAATAATTTCCACGATAACCACCTCCACGGTATCCTCCTTGGACATAATTGGCTTCTCCTTCTTTGGGTTGGTCCATTGGTTGGTCGTCACATTCTGATGATGGGTGATTACCTCCACAGTTGTTACAACCGTCTCGCATTTCTTTCATTTCTCCTTTAAGATCTTTGTATTGCGAGTCGATTTTGGAAGTCAATGTTTCCATTTTCTCCATGAGTTTAGAGGTATCGGAACTTTCAGCAAAAGCAACGGTTTTTTCGTAAGGGTTTGGTTTTGGCATCTTTTGACCAGTCGAGTTTGAGAAGAACTCGGTTTTCTAGCAATTAGTATGCCTGGTTTGGAGTCTTATAAAGAAAAATTCCACCAGCATCAAGAATTCCTTGAGATGCTTCATCTAGTCCATGGTAGAAGATTTGGATAATGGTTCCTCGTCCTAAACCATGTCCATGACAACTACGAAGCAAATCTTTCATACGAAGCCAGGCTTCGACGAGTGATTCGTTAGGGTTTTGTGTGAAAGCACGAATTTCTCCCATGAGTCGATCAAACATGGCAGGTGGAAAGAATCGGCTTACAAAAGCTTGCCTCATCTCCTCCCAAGTATTGATAGTTCCTGGGGTTAATTCATTATACCACACTTTTGCATCTCCAGCAAGTGATGATGGAAAAAGTTTGAGTTTAATGGCATCCACATTGGTGTCGCCATATCGGAACATGCCACAAATTTCGATGAATTCGGCAATGTGTTTGTGAGGATCGGCCATCGAATTGACGGTCTTTGATCATAGAAAGATGGTGACCTTTCACGGTGAAATTGTCACCTAGGTTGACGGTAACAATAGCAGCTCCAGGAGTGGGTGCTACGGTTCGGTTGACTTCCCACATGGGTCTATCGTCAGCCATGGGAAAAGGTTGCTCAGTGAATGGGTTATAAACGACTTTGGCTTCAAAAAGGTTATCAAACGGTGGGTTTCGTACTCTTGGTACACGATTGGCTAATGGAACAAATGGTTTTCTTTTTCTTCTTGGTCTTCGGACTAAACGTTCGGGATCTGAAAAAGGTGAAATTGGTTCTATTCCGGTTGATCGAGTGTTCATACAATTCCCAAGAGAATCGAGGCAATGTCTAAACACACGAGCGAAGAATGGAAACAATTTGAAAAATCAAGGCTAAGGATCCGATCGGATGGAATGGAATACCGATCGGATAGAACTCTCGGTAAATTAAGTTTGGGGTGATCCGATCGGATGGATGCTACTACTGATCGGATGGATCTCTCGGTAAATTTGAAAAATGGGCAACCGATCGGATGAATGGAATACCGATCGGATGGTCAGCTCGGAAAACTTTTTTTTTATATGAAAACGAACTATGAACTTCTAAAACCTACAGAAACACGATCAAAATCCCCGGCAACGGCGCCAAAAACTTGATGTGTCGTAAGTGAGTACAAGTTTTAAATTTATAAAGGTCAAATTACCGAATCTAGAAACAACACATACGAGCAAGTGAACTCGTCCGTTATAGCAAGATTATGATGGTAAGTCGGGATCGTTCGCAGGGATTTGTGTAGTGAATCGAATTGTTAGCTACTAGAAGTAAATTCCTTAACAAGTAATGAAAAATAGAATAATTCAAATGATTAAAACTACACTTGCTTAGACTAGTATACTACTCTTTGATAAGCATGATTGTGATAACTTTGGACAACATGTTGGTTATGATAATTACTTTGGTGAACTAATCTATTGTCTCTACAAATTAAACATTCGTCAAGATTTTAGTTTATAAAAACAAGCATTATGTTTAACCACTCAATTCAAGATCAATTCAAGGTTCTAAAGTTGGTGTACCTTAAACACAAAAATCTACTTTTGCATTATCAAATAGCTTAGGAAATGGTCAATACAAAAGGTAACCGATCATAGACAAAAGGTCACAAACGATAGTAAACTATTAATCTTTCGACCCTTGAAATGGTTTACCATCAATCCTATTTTTTATAGACAAAAGCATTCTCATTAAAACCATAATTAACTTTCTTTGTTTAATCAAGAATAATGGGTAAAAAAATCATTCATAGAAAAATGATTATAACTAGTCGAATAACAATAGTTCTTTCGACCCTTAAGATAATTAACAACTAGTTAAACTTGATTCAACAACTGTCACTACGAAACTTAATCACGATTGGATTTTAGAATCAACTTGAAGTTGAATTAAAACATATCATCACAATCATACGCAAATCAATAAGTAATACACATCATCTAAGCAAGTGCACAAAGGCACTAGCCACTCATAGCAAACATGAACATAATCTCAGAACTTTGAACATTAGAAACCATAATTGAAAGTCTTACAATGACTGGAAATAGATTACAAATGATAAGGTAATGATACCCAAAGTATTGGTGTTGACTTCTTGATGTTTTGACCTCCAAATAATGACTTCTTGATCCTCCAAAGTTTCCTGGACTTCTAAGGACGAATTTGAGAGTATTTTGATAAGTGGTTGATGATTACAAGTTTATTGATTAAGAAAAGCACACTTAATACTCCACAAATGATCCTATTAATACTCCTCCCAAGGGTCTTGGTTCATTAATGCTTCTCTTGTCCTCCAAGTAGTTTAGAAGAGCCTAGAATCGTTATTAGAAGGCCTTAGAACCGGATATATGAAGAGACAAAACTTAATGATGAAGTTTTGGTAAATCAGCAGGCTTCCAACCGATCGGTTGGTCTCCGGAATTGCCTCCATCCGATTCGGTTGCGGGCGGCGACTGATCGGATGGATGGTTGCTGTTTGGGACTTTTTGGACTTTTGTCGTCTTGGCTTGTTTCTTACTTTTTGGTCTTTGGTTCTTCATCCTAACTTGATCTTTTCTACATCTTTGAAGCTTATCAACATGAATACTTGGACCTTCATTCTTTGAAATGCCTTTTTGATTGGGTCTTGGCATAAGAATCTTCGCACTTTCATAAATATTTACTTCTTTCTCATTTTTCTCATCTTTTTCTTCCTTTTTCCTGTTTTTGGCCACATATACTTTGCAAACACACTTTGGTACGATTTAGTAACAAAAGTATATAAATATAACCAAATAACATACATAAAAACATGAATAACGCTACTAAAAACATGCACAATTTGATTGTTATCACATCTCCATGAGTATGTGTGGTTTTGTTTCAATCGACTAAGTAAGTGTTAGAATTTAAATACCATGACATTCATATAAATAAAACTATAACATCAAAGCACATAGCGGAAGCAAAGAATCATAATTAACATGTAAATAGATTAACCGAATAATAAAGATAACGTACCTCTGATCCTAGCAAGAACAAGGATCGAACTTCAATTCTTCTTCTTGAACAAACAATGGATTAACGAGAAACCCCTTACCGTTTTGTTTCTCAATCCAGGATGGTATTAACTAAAGTAAGTTAATTACCAAGGTTTTGTACACACGTACTATAACCAATTAATGTATGGTGCTAGCAATAGAACACAAATTAAACCAAACTATTTGTTTAACACTTAAAAATCGATTCCCCCTCCTAGAAGTTGGATCGACTGGCTTTAGACAAAGAAGAAGGAAAACAAACTTTAGGGTTATAGCAAGAGTGCACAAGATCAAAAACTAATAACCCTTGGGTTTGTATTTATAGTGAAACAATCTTAGATAACAAGTTAGGGTTGGATTGGGCTTGGTTATAACCCAACCGATCAGCCATAGCAATCCATAGGGATTCTAGAACCTTCTTGTCCCTCTAATTTCACTTACGGTCCTTCCTTTATTCACTAACGGTCGTTAGTAAATTCCGTTAATTACTTAACATCCGTTAGTCGTTATTTCGTGTTCAAATAATTAAAATATAAACTGTTATATATATATATATATATATATATATATATATATATATATATATATATATATATATATATATATATATATATATATATATATATTAATTATTTACATTAATCATTCATACGTAAAATGTGCAATCCTAAGGTCCCGTGTTCGATTCTAGTCATACACGATTTAATATTTTTCCAAAACTCTAACAGCTCCCACTTGGAAATCTATTAAAAGTGTAATGACATTGGTTAGCATCTAGCAACACGCTAATGCCCCTAGTACAACTCAGGTGGTGGTCTCCTGGAAAAACCATTCGATGATTCATCATCATACTCATCATTTTGTTTCTAATACTACACTAATAAAGATATGGATCTTAGTCATTCTTTATTAATAATTCTGTTTCTCGTTGTTTTCGATTGAGCAGGATTACCAAATCTTCTGAACATATTCAAGGGAGATCTTGGGTGTGGCCACACATACATCATACTAATCCTACGAGGGGCTCAGCAGTATTAAACTCCAAACAATTTGAAGGAATAAATTCTATCTTGACTACGAGCATAACCCACGCACTTTGCAACACTCCTGAAAACAATCCTTATAGCTACCAGTTACGTATAGCGGTAAATTGAATCACAGAAATGCACTACATGCATGACAGTTATCTTGTATCTCAAGTCTGAGGATAACTATATTCACATGATATACTTGATGACAAGATCCATAAAGTAAACTCATGAAGTTGGGATAAGTCATATATTCAATTCATTGAATATCATGTGAAATTGGTATGACATCGCATCAATATACTTTCAAGTATATTCTAACAATACTCAGATTTGTCTTAGTTTAATGATATTCGCATATTATTAATCGACAACGGACAATTTAGAATATATAAATATATTCAAGAATATAAACACGCAAATATATGATATATTATTAAGAAAATGACAATCAAACATAACAATTATTTTATTTCATTAAAATAATAACTGTTCAAAACATCCCATTATCCAAACACTAATCACAGATGGGCATGAAACTACTAGCTAAACGAAGTCCTATGCCATCAGCATGTTGATTAAGCTTTCCACCAGGTAAAGCCTTCGTAAAAGGATCAGCTGGGTTGTAATCTGTGTGAACTTTGAGTAACTCGATCTCGTCTATCTCCACTTGTTCTCTAACATAGTGATATCGAATCGGGATATGTCTGGCGCCCTTCATGATTCCAGGCTCATTGGCAAATGTAATTGCGGCTGAATTGTCACAATACATCTTTATAGGTCTTTCGATTGAGGGCATAATGCCAAGCCCTGAAACGAATTTCCTAATCCAGATGGATTCCATTGCAGCTTCTGAAGCAACAATATACTCGCTTTCTGTTGCAGACATCGCTATAGTACTCTGCTTCTTGCTCTTCCAATCCACAGCACCTCCATTGATGACAAAGACATAACCCGTCTAAGACTTCGTATCATCTTTATCACACTTCCAGGAAGCATCGCAGTAAAGTGTAACACACAGTTCTGCATATGGATTTCCCCCATATACTAAAAACATATCCTTCGTAGCTCTCAAATACTTGAGAATATGTTTAACAGCAGTCCAGTGGAGCTCACCTGGATTTTGCTAATAACGACTGGTAATGTTCTGAGCAAACGCCACATCAGGCCTTGTACATCTCACCACATACATTATAGATCCCACAGCCGAAGCATAAGAGGCTCTACTCATGCGTGCCACCTCTTCAGGTGTTAAAGCACAAGCTTTGCTACTCAAGCCATGTTCTACTTGCATTGGCAAATATCCCTTCTTGGAATTTTACATACTGAATCTCTTCAATATTTTATCAATGTAAGCACTTTGGCTTAAACCAATCAACCGCCTTGATCTATCTCTATAGATCTTGATTCCCAGAATGTATGCTGCTTCTCCTAGATCCTTCATGGAAAAACATTTCCCTAGATAGGCTTTCACCTCATTCAATCTTGGAATGTTTTTACCCATGATTAATATGTCATCAACATATAGGACTAGAAAAATCACATCACTCCCACTAGCTTTGTGATATACACATGGCTCATCAAGATTATGAGTAAATCCAAACCTTTTGATTTCTTCATCAAATATCTTATTCCATTGCCGTGATGCTTGCTTCAATCCATAAATGGATCTTTGAAGTTTGCATACACGGTTTGGAAATTCTGGATTCACAAAACCCTCAGGCTGCGCTATATAGATATCTTCATCTAGGCGACCATTTAAGAAGGCGGTTTTGACATCCATTTGCCAAATCTCATAATCATAGTGTGCAGCTATGGCTACGAGAATCCTAATAGCCCTAATGTCAGCTACAGGAGAAAAGGTCTCCTCGTAGTCAACTCCATATGTTTGGGTAAAGCCTTTAGCTACCAAACGAGCCTTATAGGTGTGTACATTGACATCCATGTCAGTTTTCTATTTGAAGAGCCACTTACTCCCAACTACCTTGGCGTTGGGAGGAAGGTCTACTTCAATCCAGACTTCATTATCTTTCATGGATTGCATTTCCCCATTCATAGCAATCTGCCATTTATCCTTTTCAGGATCATTCATGGCAGCTCTCTAATTAGCAGGCTCTCCAAGGTCCCCTAATATAGTTTCCTCAACCTCTATGTTAAGACATAGACGTTCAGGTGCTCTCACAGTCCTTACGGATCTACGAATGGGAATCAATTCAGGTGGAGGACCCAGACTTTTCGGTTCCACAGGAAGTTCACTAGTATTTTCAGAAGGTAATTTATCCTCTTGATCATCTTCCAGATCATAGATCCTCCCACTGAATTCTTGAGATATGAGATCCTTTTCAAGAAAATCTCCATACCTAGCAACAATTACTTTGTTTTCAGGTGGGTAGTAAAAGTAGTAACCCATCATTTCCTTTGGGTATCCTACAAAGATACACTTTAAAGATCTCTGTTGGAGTTTATCTGCTGAGTCACGTTTAACAAATGCCTCACAACCCCAGACCTTTAAATAAGACAAGTTATGCGTTTTCCCAAACCATAACTCATAAGGTGTCTTATCAACCTTCTTGGTCGGAACCATATTTAATATGCGAATCGCAGATTCCAAAGCATAATCCCAAAAGGATAACGGCAGAGTAGTAAGATTAAACATAGATCGCACCATATCCAATAATGTACGATTCCTTCTCTCAGATACACCATTTTGCTGTGGAGTATATGGAGATGTGAGATGCTGGACAATTCCATTCTCACTTAGATAATCTTTAAACTCCTGACTTAGGTATTCACCACCTCTGTCGGATCGAAGAGCTTTAATCTTCTTTCCAAGTTGCAATTCTACTTCAGCTTTGAAAACCTTAAATGTTTCAAACACCTCATGTTTATGTTTAAGTAAATAAACATATCCATAACGGCTGAAATCATCAGTATGTATTAAACCAAGTAGATCATCAGCCTTTTCAATACGGTTATTAAAAGGTTTCTTTGTCATCTTCCCAGATATACAAGATTCGCACTTATCAAATGATTCATCATTGATATCTTGCAAAAGCCCATCACGTTGCAGCTTTTGCATGCGAGTCTTGCCTATGTGAGCAAGTCGACAATGCCAAAGATAAGACGAATCCAAGACATTCTTGACTCTCTTATTATTGATGCTATACATCGAATTATAATCATTACATTCATTCATATCAATCTCAAAAACACCATTCACAGCAATAGCATTAAAATAAAAAACATTATTTAACGAAACAGAAATTCCATTGCTAGAAACAGTATGTTTGAAATCCAATATTCAATAAACATGAAAAATAGACCACACCCCTAACAATTGCAGGTGCATAATGACAATTATTCAAATACAATACTAAGCCCGAAGGCAAAACTAATTTAAATATTCCTATGACTTCAACAATTGCTTGTGCTCCATTGCCCACTTGCAGAAATTGCTCCCCATAGGCCAGTCTCTTCTCAACTCTAAACCCCTGTAGTGTATTGCAAATATGAATACCACATCCAGTATCGTATACCCAGGAATTTAATTTATGAGTTAATGAATATAATTCAATCATGAAAAAGTTACCTGAAGTACTGGCTTTCCCAGTCTCACCCTTCATATTTTTCACTCGCAACTCCTCGAGATAGAGAGGACAGTTCCTCTTCTAGTGTCCCATCTCGTGGCAGTGGTGGCAACCCTGATCCTTCTTGATTGGATTAGCCTTGCTCTTTTGGGGGTACTTCTTGGGTGCAGGCTGATAGGTCACAACTTGTTTGCCATTGTCAGCTTTACCTTTCCCCTTATTCCATTGCGGTTTTGGCTTATGAACCCTACCTCCTTGTATGGCTAATACTTGAGGAGTAGGAGCCTTGCCTGGTAAACCCTTTTCATAGTCAACGAGCATTGCGAGCAATTCCGTTACTATCTTTCCCGAGCAATGCATGTTGTAGTTCTGAACAAAACCCTTAAAGTCCTTATTCAAAGACCTGTTGATCAAGTTCACACACACATTCTCAGGGTAAGGATAGTTCATGAGCAATAGTTGGTCCATGTAGCTTTTCATCTCTGGCACATAATCACGAACGGGTTTACCTTCCCCATGCCTACAGCCGTGCAATTGATCTACCAAATCATACAATTCAACAGCTGGTGGCATTTCATATGTCTTTTCGAGTTCTTCCAGCATATCTTTAGGAAAATAGTTCTCAAACTGTTTTTGCAGCTTGGGAACCATACTTCCGAGCATTAGGCACGCAACTTCATTGTGCATGTTGAACTCAGACTGCCATGTTGCTTTGACTTCATCAGATTCAGTCTCAGCTGGCTGTTCAGGGCAAGGCTTAGTCAAATAATCTAGCTTCTTGGACACACTCAAAACAATTCTAAGTGACATATGCCAGTCATTGAAATTTGGGCCAGTCAGTTTTTCCCTCTCAAAGTGAGCTTTGAAAGCGGAACTTAGTACAACGTTTTCGGGATGAGCCATTTCTACAGAAAAGTTCAAATATTAGTATTCTGATAATATAAATTTTCAAGAAAAGAAAATTACCCAGGAAATATACATATAACCATTTAATTTTCTTGAAAACTAGGATCCAACTTTCCATAGTTCCATTACATCAGTTGATCTGCTAGTAGTAAAAGTACAAAATATGGTAACTTGTCGTACAATAGTCGGCAAAACAATTTCCGACTCCTAGATCATTATGGGAATTACATTTGCCAAAAACAATTTTGCAATGTAAGCATGTTTCTTCTCATCTCATGCTTTAAGTTTCAAGGTCTCACTTATAACTTAATTAAGTCGTCTAATTTAGAAACTGCAAATACTCCATGTCACGGTCTCACGCCATGGAAATTTACCTTGTCATTAATATTTAGGTCAAGGTCTCACTTACGCTAAATATTAATTCCAAGTGTCTCTTATAATTAGATAGCATGGACTCAAATTTTATAGGGTATTTATTTTGATGTGACAATCAAAATATGTACGAAGAAGCATGCACACATCTTCGTATCATAAGTTTTCAAAACAATTTTAATTTACCAATTGAGGTTAAGAGTTAAATCAACAAAGTTTTAATTGAGGTATTGGGTTCACCAATCAAAAAATTACCTCCAATTATCGCCCACTATATCCTACTACTGCATGAGTCATAAAGACCCAAGTTATTCGGATAATTACCACAAAAGTGGCGCGTGGAATTGAGGTCAATTCACCCTTAAGATGATTTTGTACAAAATTATAGCATTACTTGGTAGCTCCAATTAGACGCACAAAGGAGCGGAGAGACAAACGTCCGCCCGAAGGCTAATTAAAAACACGTCCCTTTCGGATGACAATTTAATGTCAAGCCTCCTTATACCCCTCTTATAGTTTGTCTAAACTGGGTGAGCCGTTCACACTATTGGTACAAAACTCATCAGTCAATCAAAAGTTTATGATACTAAGTCTTAAAAAATTATGTTATAAATTATAAAATTGCTAGTCTCGCCTGGGAGCAAATTACCGTGCGACCGCTGTCGGCACATAAGACTTGGCAATATATAATTTACCACATCAAGGTTTCATAGTTATTAGGTCAATTTATTTTCTATTAGAAAAATTACCCTCTTTTTGCTTACAATTCAACAATAATTTAAACAAAAAAGACAAGTAATTTAATAAAAATAAATAAACACATAATAACGCATATAATCTTAACCATTAAATCATATAGCCACATGCAAACCTTTTGATAAATCCTATTAATAATCTATATGTGAATTATTATGCATATAATTACTAAGACTCCCATTGGTTTTCGAGCTAATGGTACCAATGGACCACATACACCAACAAGTTGGTTGCGTAAGCCTTAGCAAACATATACCACGTTGCACATAAAAGATTCATTAATTTAATTAATTAGGTCTTCCATAATTTTAGATCTATCTTTTTATTACATGTAGCAAGTAAGTTAACAATTAATTACAAACCCTAATCCATGATAACCTTGCATGAAGTATCATGGATTAATTCACAAGTCAAGGAACGTAACCCTTTACACACATAAACACACATGTTCCTAATTTTAGGGTTACAAAACTAACTTTTTAATTAAAAGGGGATCGAACCCCCCCCCCCCCCCCAAAAAAAAAAAATTAGGTTCGACTTTTTTTATGTTCTAAAACACTAAAAAAATTGACTAAACATGTAAATCCAAATCAAAATTTGATTTTTATGCCTTTCGGTAATACAATTACATGTTAAACGGCTCGTGATGCCACTGTTATAATTTAAATACCATGACATTCATATAAATAAATCTATAACATCAAAGCACATAGCGGAAGCAAAGAATCATAATTAACATGTAAATAGATTAATCGAATAATAAAGATAACGTACCTTTGATCCTAGCAAGAACACGGATCGAACTTCAATTCTTCTTCTTGAACAAACAATGGATTAACGAGAAACCCCTTACCGTTTTGTTTCTCAATCCAGGATGGTATTAACTAAAGTAAGTTAATTACCAAGGTTTTGTACACACGTACTATAACCAATTAATGTATGGTGCTAGCAATAGAACACGAATTAAACCAAACTATTTGTTTAACACTTAAAAAATCGATTCCCCCTCCTAGAAGTTGGATTGACCGGTTTTAGACAAAGAAGAAGGAAAACAAACTTTAGAGTTATAGCAAGAGTGCACAAGATCAAAAACTAATAACCCTTGGATTTGTATTTATAGTGAAACAATCTTAGAGGACAAGTTAGGGTTGGATTGGGCTTGGTTATACCCTATCCGATCGGTCATAGCAATCCATAGGGATTCTAGAACCTTCTTGTCCCTCTAATTTCACTTACGGTCCTTCATTTATTCACTAACGGTCGTTAGTCAATTCCGTTAATTACTTAACGTCCGTTAGTCGTTATTTCGTGTTCAAATAATTAAAATATATAACGGTTATATATATTAATTATTTACATTAATCATTCATACGTAAAGTGTGCAATCCTAAAGTCCCTTGTTCGATTCTAGTCATGCACGATTTAATATTTTTCTAAAACTCTAAACAGTAAGAAATTCTTTTGGATAGTGTTCATCTAATTATATTGGTTATTTTTCTGTACACAGTGACTGAGGATGAGATAATCACCAAAAAACGAAAGTGCTCTTGTGGTGTTTGGGATGATGGGTGTGTTGCTGCGTACTTTTGATTTTTCTTTTATGCTGTTTTCGTGGCTAGTTATATTTTATTATCTATCTCATTGTATTTGGTTTTCTTAAGAGTAGTTGTAGTTAACATGTTAAAGCTTCATCGCGCTATTGCTGCTTGTATTTCGGTCCTTATATGTCAATCAGTTAAGAAAATATGATCATGCTGGGAATGATTTTCATGTAGTGAAATCAATCAATTGATTAGGTGATTTCTAGCTTTTTTATTTGTTAGTGCAATCGACTAAATGGTTTAGTTATATATAGCTTTTAGTATTCTATGGATATCATCATATGTTGTGTCGTTTTAGAGGTTCTGGGTATATAACCACAAACTGTTGTCAAGTCCAGGTTTGTTGGTTACTGAACGGAAGTACTAATTAGACATACATTTTGTTCCATTTCTTAGTCTTCGCGGTGATCCTGTTTACGTTTTCTATTGCATAAGAAAAGATGGCATGCCCAACAAAGTACAAACAACTTTTTCTGTTGGATATATGTAACATCATGGGTACCTGTAAATATGTGTATGGAATTTGATGGTAAACAGATTAAAAATTTTGAAGTCGATATATTCATGTCTGCGACATGTTATTAGAAGGGTTTAAATTTGATTTCGTGACGATAAAGTCAATGCATTAGAAACAACCTTGCGTTTACTGTAACTGTTGCAAGCAGCATTATTGATATGTATGCTAAATGTAACAATCCCATTTTAAGTTTTCGCATTCGTACGGACAGTTTCGATTTGTGCTAAATTAAGTATCTACACTATCAACATCAACCAATCAATAGGATAAAAATTATAACTTTATTAATGCACAATCTAATAAAGGTTAATATACTAATCAAGTTGGTTATTGTACCCTTAAAGTGCAAGTAACATTTCCCTAAAAATTTTTAATTTTTTTAATTTTTAGTTTTACTTTTAATAATTTTGTTTAAGTTATAAACTGTGAAATAAAAAAAGCGGAACACAAAATATAAAATTTGATAAGTCAAAAGTAATAAAATACAAAAAACGCGGAGCATAAAAATGTCTTTGTCCTATTTAAACCCGACCATATTAACCTTATCGGGTCTGGGTTCGGATCTAGTCAACCCGAACCCATTGACACCCATTGTACCAATTGTGTGTCGTCATTAAACGATTCGTCACTAGTGCTGATTTTCTTGTAACATGTACTTCGAATTTATAAAAAAGACAATATTTATACTTTCTTCATTTCAAAATTATAGTACATCTTCCCCTATGCTTGTATGTGTTTATACTTTCCTGTTAATGCCCCCTTTTCTCCTATTCACATTCTTATATTATATTTTATGCTTTCATGCGTTGTATGATTATTTGCTTCTATGCTTTTATACATATTTTCATCCTTGGTATATATCGTGCGCCCTTTGTTTGCTTGCTATGCTTTATATGCTTTTGTAGTTCTTTTATTCTTTCATCCCTACATGATCACACATTCACACATTCCTTCTCACATTTACACTTGCCGAAGGCTTCTTGAAAATAGTCTTACTCTCGGGTTTACCCTAAAGTAGGAGTTATGATCTGTCTACACTCCACCTTCCCCCATACCTTGTTTAAATGGAATTGAGAATTGTTGTTGTTGTTTGATCATTTCATTTTGAGATGTCCAAAAATAATTATTCATTGTTCATTTCAATCAATCAAAAAAGAATTTAATATGTGGATATGATATTTGATTAGTTGAAAAGTGTAATTATCTCACTTTTCTTAAATCATGTATTTTTTTCTAAAGACAATAATTTTCCGACATAGGGAGTTTTATTAAATTTTCAATAAAAATGCTAATACTAAACTCCGTCGAAGGGGGGCCTATGAAGGATTATGTTGCTGAAAAGAAATATGGTGTTAAAATTCAATACCCGTAAAAATGATAAAACATTATTTCATCAAAAGTATATGTCACAGGATCTTGAATGAAAGATAATTTTATGCTTGTCGTGACCGTATGATTATTTATAGGTAATGATTATTGATTCGTAAAATATTACTGTATATAAAGACAAATTTGATAAGCAAATAGATGGTTTTGATAAGTCAAATAACGAATATGATAGGCTCATCTAAATATCAATCCTTTTGTAATGATTGATCTCACCTCATTTAAACAACTTTTCAGTCCACCACAACAAAATATATTACTCCCTCCATCCCTAAATAAGTGTCCACTATTGACTTTTAAAGTCTTCTATTTTTAACTTTGACCTTAAATTATTTTATTTGTGTTATGTAATACTTGATGTATAATATATAAATGGATTAGGTTTTAAACGTATTTTCATTGGTATAATTTTCATTAAGTATTACATAACACAAATGAAATAATTTAATGTCAAAGTTGAAAAGAAAAGACTTTAAAAGTTAACACTGGACATTTATTTAGGGACGGAGGGAGTATACCTTTAGTGTTTATTTTTTAACGTTGACATTGAATACAAAATACCACCTTTTAGCCCTAGCTTTCTAAATTCATAGTTTTCAGATCACGTACTCCCGTATCTACCAATTACTCCCGTATCTACCAATTAAGCATAATGGCGTTCAAGCCACGAAAGCTATATGATGATCCTGCCACCATGAGGTTTACTATCACGAGTCACTTTCGTGAAATTGGCGATCTATCGGACGCCACAAACGCATGTGTTGATTCTAGGGTTTTGGTTGAAAGCTACTTGTCTTCGATCACTGAACATTTAGAAATACAACCAAGTAGCAAATTGTGTGATCTTTATCTTTTTGTGATCAAATACTTAGATGTACATTACTACAAAGGGTTTCTTGAAAGTCAATATTCTTGTTTTGATCATCGTAGAAAACTAATGTGTCATTTGAGAAAGTCGAAAGGACGGACGTGTGAACAAATCGAAAATCAAGGGTTTTTTATGTTGGATGACATGAAAACGTTATTGGGTGATGTCGGAGATGGTTATGTTCCAAAAGTAAGGGAACATATTATTATTGAAAAAGTGGTCGACTGTGTTGTGGATGTGGTTTTAAACATTTTGATATGCTTTCAAGAACGTGAATCTAAGATTTGGAGAGAGTATAGGAAGATGCTATTCTTGGTCTATCAGATTAAGCCGTGGTTAAAGTATGTAAATGTTACTATTTTGTTTACCTTTTTTTTGTAATTGTTATGATCATAGATTAACTATAAATAAAACTACACATTACAGGTTTATTAATGAGATGTTTAATACCCGTCTTGGAGAAATATTGTGTGATTTCACATTGAACACGATCGCGAAGATAGAAGTGACAATGGTGGCGGAACTAGCAGCGGGTTTTTGTAAAGAGACGTTTGCTGAATATGCTATAGCATCGAGTAACGAAATGTATAAGGTAAAAGTGACAATATTCTCACATGTATTGAATAATTAAGGTTATGATAATATTTTAAGACAATTTTACTGTGCAAGATTTATGTTAATATGCAAAATCTATTGATATATTAAATATCATATTTTAAGACAAATTTAGTGTACAAGATTTATGTTAATGTGTAACATCAATCTGCTGTGTAGATTGGCTTAAACGTATGCAAGTTATGTTTTAAAGCGTCGAAGGCTAAATTTTTGACTCGTTTAACGATAATCGAGATTGTGTTGCAGGCTATAGCGGCTAGTTGTGAGGTACGTATTGTAACACCCTAGGCAAATCCCACATTGGCCGTGACTTTGAGTGATGCTGGGACATATGTTAACATTCGCCTTATACGACAACAACGCGTTTTGTGGTCTAACGGTTAATCGCCCATACAGTTAAGCGTGCTCATGTGAGAGTAGTACTGGCTTAGGTGACCTGCCGGGAAGTCTTCACATGAGGGCCACAAAAGCAAAGCCGTGAGCTTACTGGCAAAGCGGACAATATTATGGTCTATAAGGCGGGGTGTTACAGGTGGTATCAGAGCCACTCCAAGCCGTTCGAGATGTGGGGCAAACCTCATCGTCGTTCGAGGACGATGAGTCCCTTAGACAGGGTTGTTACCCAACTTGAATCCCAGGACGGAATTCCCCTAAGGGGGGGGGGGGTTGAATGTAACACCCTAGGCAAATCCTATATTTTATTGAAAAAGTGGCCGACTGTGTTGTGGATGTGGTTTTAAACATTTTGATATGCTTTCAAGAACGTGAATCTAAGATTTGGAGAGAGTATAGGAAGATGCTATTCTTGGTCTATCAGATTAAGCCGTGGTTAAAGTATGTAAATGTTACGATTTTGTTTACCTTTTTTTTCGTAATTGTTATGATCATAGATTACCTATAAATAAAACTACACATTACATGTTTGTTAATGAGATGTTTAATACCCGTCTTGGAGAAATATTGTGTGATTTAACACTGAAAACGATCGCGAAGCTAGAAGTGACAATGGTGGCGGAACTAGCAGCAGGTTTTTGAAAAGAGACGTTTGCTGAATATGCTATAGCATCGAGTAACGAAATGTATATGGTAAAAGTGACAATATTCTCGCATGTATTGAATAATTAAGGTTATTATAATATTTTAAGACAATTTTACAGTACAAGATTTATGTTAATCTGCAAAATCTGTTAATATATTAAATATCATATTTTAAGACAAATTTAGTGTACAAGATTTATGTTAATGTGTAAAATTAATCTGCTGTGTAGATTGGCTTAAACGTATGCAAGTTATGTTTTAAAGCGTCAAAGGATAAATTTTCGACCCGTTTGACGATAATCGAGATCGTGTTGCAGGCTATAGCGGCTAGATGTGAGGTACGTATTGTAACACCCTAGGCAAATCGCACATTGGTCGTGACTTGGAGTGATGCTGGGACATATGTTAACATTCGCCTTATACAACAACGACAACGCGTTTTGAGGTCTAACGATTAATCGCCCATACGGTTAAGCGTGCTCATGTGAGAGTAGTAGTGGCTTGGGTGAACTGCTTGGAAGTCTTCGCATGAGGGCCACAAAAGCAAAGCTGTGAGCCTACCGGCAAAGCGGACAATATTGTGGTCTATAAGGCGGGGTGTTACAGGTGGTATCAAAGCCACACCAAGCCGTTCGGGATGTGGGGAAAACCTCATCCTCGTTCGAGGACGATGAGTCCCTTAGACAGTGTTGTTACCCAACTTGATTCCCAGGACGGGATTCCCCTAAGGGGGGGGGTGGGGTAAATGTAACACCCTAGGCGAATCCCGCATTTTATTGAAAAAGTGGCCGACTGTGTTGTGGATGTGGTTTTAAACATTTTGATATGCTTTCAAGAACGTGAATCTAAGATTTGGAGAGAGTATAGGAAGATGGTATTCTTGGTCTATCAGATTAAGTTGTGGTTAAAGTATGTAAATGTTACGATTTTGTTTACCTTTTTTTTCGTAATTGTTATGATCATAGATTACCTATAAATAAAACTACACATTACAGGTTTGTTAATGAGATGTTTAATACCCTTCTTGGAGAAATATTGTGTGATGTCACACTGAACACGATCGCGAAGCTAGAAGTGACAACGGTGGCGGAACTAGCAGCTGATTTTTGTAAAGAGACGTTTGCTGAATATACTATAGCATCGAGTAACAAAATGTATAAGGTAAAAGTGACAATATTCTCGCATGTACTGAATAATTAAGGTTATGATAATATTTTAAGACAATTTTACTGTACAAGATTTATGTTAATCTGCAAAATCTATTGATATATTAAATATCATATTTTAAGACAAATTTAGTGTACAAGATTTATGTTAATGTGTAAAATTAATCTGCTATGTAGATTTGCTTAAACGTATGCATGTTATGTTTTAAAGCGTCGAATGCTAAATTTTCGACCTGTTTAACGATAATCGAGATCGAGTTGCAGGCTATAGCGGCTAGATGTGAGGTACGTATTGTAACCCCCTTGGCAAATCCTACATTGGCCGTGACTTGGAGTGATGCTGGGACATATGTTAACATTTGCCTTATACAACAACAACGCGTTTTTGTGGTCTAACGGTTAATCGCCCATACGGTTAAGCGTGCTCATGTGAGAGTAGTACTGTCTTGGGTGACCTGCCGGGAAGTCTTCACGTGAGGGCCACAAAAGTAAAGTCGTGAGCCTACCGGCAAAGCGGACAATATTGTGGTCTATAAGGCGGGGTGTTACAGGTTGTATCCCACTCCAAGCCGTTCGGGATGCGGGGCAAACCTCATCGTCGTTCGAGGACGATGAGTCCCTTAGACAGGGTTGTTACCCAACTTGAATCCCGGGACGGGATTCCCCTTGGGGGGGGGGAGGGGGTGAATGTAACACCCTAGGCAAATCCCACATTTTATTGAAAAAGTGGCAAACTGTGTTGTGGATGTGGTTTTAAACATTTTGATATGCTTTCAAGAACGTGAATCTATGATTTGGAGAGAGTATAGGAAGATGTCATTCTTGGTCTATCAGATTAAGCCGTGGTTAAAGTATGTAAATGTTACGAATTTGTTTACCTTTTTTTTTCGTAAGTGTTATGATCATAGATTACCTATAAATAAAACTACACATTACAGGTTTTTAATGAGATGTTTAATACCTGTCTCGGAGAAATATTGTGTGATTTCACACTGAACACGATCGCGAAGCTAGAAGTGGCAATGGTGGCGGAACTAGCAGCGGGTTTTTGCAAAGTGACGTTTGCTGAATATGCTATAGCATCGAGTAAGGAATGTATAAGGTAAAAGTGACAATATTCTCGCATGTATTGAATAATTAAGGTTATGATAATATTTTAAGACAATTTTACTGTACAAGATTTATGTTAATCTGCAAAATCTGTTGATATATTAAATATCATATTTTAAGACAAATTTAGTGTACAAAATTTATGTTAATGTGTAAAATTAATATGCTGTGTAGATTGGCTTAAACGTATGAAAGTTATGTTTTAAAGCGTCGAAGGCTAAATTTTTGACCCGTTTGACGATAATCGAGATCGTGTTGCAGGCTATAGCGGCTAGATGTGAGGTACGTATTGTAACACCCTAGGCAAATCCCACATTGGCCGTGACTTGGAGTGATGCTGGGACATATGTTAACATTCGCCTTATACAACAACAACGCGTTTTGTGGTCTAACGGTTAATCTCCCATACGGTTAAGCGTGCTCATGTGAGAGTAGTAATGGCTTGGGTGAAGTGCCTGGAAGTCTTCATATGAGGGCCACAAAAGCAAAGCCGTGAGCCTACCGGCAAAGCGGACAATATTGTGGTCTATAAGGCGGGGTGTTACAGGTGGTATCAGAGTCACTCCAAGCCGTTCGGAATGCGGGGCAAACCTCATCGTCGTTCGAGTACGATGAGTCCCTTAGACAGGGTTGTTACCTAACTTGAATCCCAGGGCGGGATTCCCCTAATGGCGGGGGGGGGGGGGGGGGGGATGAATGTAACACCCTCGGCAAATCCTATATTTTATTGAAAAAGTGGCCGACTGTGTTGTGGATGTGGTTTTAAACATTTTGATATGCTTTCAAGGACGTTTGTAACACCCCCAAATTACCGCAACGGAATGATAGTGTCAAGGGAGTATTGCTTAATAATATAGAACAAGGTATAGAAAACGACCTGTAAATGGGGTTATGACTCACCTTAGCTGTAAAGGTCAAGGAAATGTTATGTCAAATGTTACGCGGGAACGGCTCCAACACAGGACCTAAATAATAGGGAAGTCTGAGATTTCGATAGTTTAAGCTTGACTTATGTGAATGATGATTGTGGAAAAATATCGGATAATGAATTGGATTGTGATGAGAATGGATGATATGCTTAAAATGCTTAAAGTTCAAAAATAATATTATATATAATATTATCATGTTTTTATATTTATTTGAATCAGTAATTATTGTCTCTTCAAAAGTTGGTGGATGATAAGTGATGCTTATTCGTTAAAAATTACGTTATGTAAATATAAACGAAACGTTTGTTATATAAATCGTACGAATTGTAAAATGGCCTTTAGGAACAAAAATGTATAAAACACTTTATGTAAATGTATATAGATATAAGTTACTGGTTGATCCTTAAAATTATACGAAATTTGCACTTTTAACCCTAACGATGAAACATTTGCACCGTTAGTCCTTCGTTAGGAAATATTTACCTATTTAGTCCAAAATATTCTAATTTGTCATTTTATGGCTTCTAGTTAATGTTTAATCCATTTCTACCCTCAAGTTATAAAAATGGCAGTTTGGTACCTAATTATACGAAAGTTACATTTTTAACCCAAATTGTAAAATGTTTTGCATTTCAAGTCCAAAAGTTACAAAACCTATATAATAAAATTTTCGAGAGTTTTATTAGTCTCAAGTAGCTTATTTAAGCTCATAAAAATTGCTTATTCAATAAAAGAGCTTATTTACAGCTTATTGGGCTTTTAACGTTTTAAAACAAGGCCCAATAAGCGTTTATGATCCATTGGGTTTTAAAAGGATTTGGGCCTGAATTTGGGCTTATTTTAATGTCCTAAAAACATCCTCAAACTTCTTATAGGTCAGCTTATTCGGTTTGGCTTATTTCGAGTTTAGTGGGCTAAAAAGCCCACTCGCTATAAATTATATATTCAAAACTGTGTTCGAGTGTGATATACTTTGGGATTAGAAAAGATATTAAATGAGCTTATTAAGGATGCTCATTGTAACAGCTTATTAGATTAGCTTATGGATAATTGATTCACGTATTTTATTTGGCATGGTACTCGATAAAAATGGAATTTATGAGGCTTGTTCTCTTCGACAAAACAAAAGGTCTAAAACTTAAATAATAACTTATATACATTCGATAAGAATTATAGACTTAAAATGGGTCTCGTTAAGTAATAATATGATGGAATAAAGTATGAACGAGTATATAGCTTATTTTCTAGCCATCCATTGAGATAGGAGGTCATATGCATATGCCAAATAAATAACGAATGCTTGAATAAAACAAACGAAAGCTAGTTATGACAGTCGAGTGAAATAAAAAGTGTATGATCATAAGTATGGATAGATAAAGGTTCGAACAGCCTTACCATACCAAAAATGGTGGTGATATCACGTCGAAATGGACTAGTATTTGATGGTTTATGCACGAACTCGATAGAACCAATACAAAAGAATCGAGATTAACATTAAACGTTTGGAAAATGGATCAAATGATTAGAACATAGCCTTGCTTCCTTCGAATGGACTAGACAGGAGAGAATACTTAGAAAATTGTTGGGAATTAAATGTTCTGAAGATTAGCATCAGGAATTAAACGTTCACAAGGTTAGTTCTACTCAAGGAAATACACCAAGTGTCATTCTACTGCTAGTGTATTTCATTCTACTGCTAGTATTAGAGATTCTGCTGCCGCAAGAATACTACTGCTAGAGTATCAGATACTACTGCTGAAGTGATAAGTATCGTGTATTCTGCTGCTGACTGGATAAGTATGAGAAAGATATTTGTGTATAAAAGTCAAAGATATACGGTAGATAATATCTTTGATATGTGATCAGTCAACAAGTTGTGTACTAAGATACAAGTTGTATCTTAGCTACTGTAATACCTGAAATTCAGATAACGCGTAAAATTACCAAATTACCCCTGATAACATAAAACCTTATTAAACAACTTATAAAAATTCCGAAATAATTCCAAAACATCTGAAATCGAACTATATCTGAAACAAATAAATTTCTGAGACAATGTTACACCATTGTAAATGTTCAAAAATTAACTTACACATTATTTAAAATTCCAAAATTTTGCACAATTAAATAAATATAAGTATTTAATTATTTTAATTAGTTAATAAGTAAAAATAAAATAAGGAAAGGATAAAGAAAATCAATCAAATATATTTCTTGATACCATATGCCGAATTTCTGGTCATTTCCCCCCCTAAAGTCGGTTCTCAAGAGATAAAATCATATCTTTTATTTTTATCCTCAAATAAACAAACCGCATAACATACAAAAACCCTAAGCGATCAAAATAAATCGACCAAGGCTAGCATACGAATTCTGGACTTGAGCAAGTAATTTTATGGTGTTCTTGGAGGTGCAAGGAGGCTAGGAAAATTAAGGGTTGCTGCGTTTTCTCCTTGGTTCGTTCTTGTTCTTGAAATCTTGTCGACTTGATCTAAAACAAGGTAATAATTCTTGCGACTAAACCAAACGTGTTAAAATTAATATGGAAATTTTCCTGTGATCTGTAGATGTTATATAAATCATATAAAATATGTAAATCGATCCATGCATGCTAATTCTATGCGTATGAAAATATAATGGTCATAAAACACGTAAATCACAAATATATGTAATCCGAATTTCTGGACATGATAGCTATTTTATTTAGACCTCATATGATGTAATAGACCTGGGAAAAATGATAGATCGAATTATAGTAGCCTAAATCAAGTCGTTGTAATTTTAATGTCTAAAACGTACGTAAATATGCAATATATGTTAAACGATTTTTCTGGGCACGTTCTCTATTTTTCGTGGGTTCCTTATGAGTAATATGATCTGGGAAAAATATGGTTTTGATTTTTATAAGCTTAAAATTAACGTAGTGAATTATTGGATAAACCGGATTTTGTGAAAATAAAGAAAACAAATAAAATAAAAATCGTGGCTTCTAGGGTTTGTTTTCTTGGGCATGAATCTGAGCATTTAATGTGTTTTAAGGATGAATAATTGATGGTTCAATGATTGGTGAAAAGTAGGGTTTGTATTTGTTGTTAAAAAGTCATACCGATTTGCAATAAAATGTATAAGGACCTGTTTTGCCAACTTTGAAACTTCTGGGATATTTTTGTAAGATCATATACATCTGTAAGAATGTGGAAAAAATATAACTTTGGGGTCCTAAGTGTAAATATTGCATAATAATGAATTAATGGGAAATTAGGGTTTCGAATTGGAATTAATTAAAAGTGAGGGACCAAAAGTGTAAATCTGGAATTCTGAAGTTGTTTTGTGTTAATATTGATATAAAAAGGTTGTTGTGTAATTTTGAGGATTTTTGGGCTAATTATGTAATTGTTATGAATTATGACTTAATATATATGTTTTGTAAACTTAAAGGGCTAAATATGTAAATTCTGAATTCTGAGGGGTCTAATATGTAAAGTACAGAATTCGGATGGTATATTCTGTAAATTTGAAATATAATATGCTTGGTTGGTAAATATGGATATTGTAGGGTTTAATTTGTAAAATATGTAATTATAAGGTTGGTTTTGTAAATTATGTAACTAAAGGGGTGTAATCTGTAAATTGTGAAACTTAAGGGAATAAAATGTATTTCTGAATAAAATGAGTATATAATTCTGTAACTTGAAGTAATTTCACTAATGACCTTGTAAATTAATGAAGTTACATTTAAAACCCTAAACTTTGTATAATTGTCATTTAAAATCCCTAAACTTCTGTAACTTGATAAAATGTACTGTTTTCCATAATAATATCTGAATAAGGGTTAAACCTAATCTGAAATGATAATATATGTTAATTCTGGAAACCTGCTAATTATGCAAACTTACTAAATCTGGAAAGTTACTAAAAATAGAAAGTACATAAAATGATGAGATAAACAAAGAGTAATAATCTGAATAAGGAACTTTAGTAATTCTGTCTTCCTCTTCCTTAGGTGTGAAGAAGGAGAAGTCTTGAGCATTGTTTCTGTGTTTGTTTATTTTCTGCTGTGCTAATAAGGTACAGATATTCTGCCCTATTTCAGTAAGGGTGTTTCTTTCCCTTTTCTCTCAGTATTTCATTTTCCTTATTAGGATTCCCTATACCATTGCTATGTTCCCTTCTGTTGTGGATCTTTGTTGTGATCTGTTTGTCTTAAACCTTTTGTTGAAACTCTGCTATGATTCTTGTATTCTGAACCTTTTTCCTGAACTCTGATTGATCTCTTGTTCTGAACCCTGAATTTGTGAGTCTTAATTGAATCTGATCTGTGAACCTTGTTCTGAACCTTAACCTGATATATCTGTTGTAAATTCTGATTTGATTTTGGTAAACATTAACCTGTTAAATCCATATCTGAACCTAATTGATTTTGAACCTCTATTAAACTACATATGAAACTGTTTAAGAAGAGCTATTTTAAAAAGAAGCGATACCACTTGGAAATGGAAGTTTCTAAACGTTTTGGAAGACCATTTTTATGAAAAAACTATTTCGTAAGATCATTTCAATGAAAACCATTATTAAAGGATTGATTTAAATGAACTTCTGACAGGAACTTCTGAAATGGATTATTGCTATAAATTTGTAATCATTAACCTTTGATATACTTTTTGGACTATTGGAAATAAACCTTTTAATCTGAACTTAAGCTTTGATATTAAACTTAATCTGATAAACTCTGATTCAAAACTTATTATCTTATTCTGAATTGTTGACATGACCCTTCTGCCATGAACCCTTAGATATGACTCTGTTTATTATATGACATCTGACCTTGACCACAGTCTGATATCCGCGCCAATCACTAGGCATGAGGGTTTCATGTCCATGTCATTGATGCACCGATGGCATGACTCTAGGGCAGGAGAGTGATGACCTGTCCCGTCCCTGATTTTATCTGTTATGTAGGAGAAGATTTTGGCCTACTGGGGCGCATGGATGCATCCTAGTTCTGGTCTAATTTCTGTTATCTGTTATTATGTTATCTGTTATATATGTATATCTGGTGACTGATGGTGTGTGCGATACACGTCTTTTACATTATCTGGGAGCTGATCACTCCGTTTGATACATGAGGTCACCCCTCATATTATCTGTTACTTGAGAGGCATCCCCTCTGAATTATTATATGATTACTCTGTTATGATATTATCTGTTATCTCTGGGCTCGTGATGGATTTCTGTATTTCCCTAAACCTGGTTTGTGCATTATTCCTTTCTCATTTCTTTTCTTTTACCCTTATTCCTTTCCTATTCTGTCACTTTAGTTCGGTATCTGTATAATCTGTATTTCGGATTTGTTTCTGTATTGTTATCTGTTATTGTTTCTGTCATCTATATATCTGTTCACTGAGCTCTCGTAGCTCAGCCGCATTTCTTTTCCTGCGGCAGGTTTTAGTAGGAAGCTGGGAATGAGTGAGAGTGTACCTCTGGACTTAGAAGGCTTGGTAGCTATTCTGGATTAGAGTTGGACTGAAGTCATTATGTTTAGAATTAGTTTTGAAAGTTTTCATTGTAACCTTGTAGATTCAGTATTTCAATTGTAATCCTTTGAGATTTTTGTATTACTGTAGATGTATGCTCTGTTTTGATCTGATAGGAATCCATTATTGTGATATCTTTACCCTTGTCGGGTTGGGGTGTTACAGCTACTGACACACACAAGCTAGCAAGTAGTCGAACTCTCAAGTGTGCATGTGCTTCGATATTTGATATATATAGAGAGTTAGACATTAATTTAATAGAGACTAGAATGTTGTGTGCTTAATGTAACTTATTAGAAAAACTTCTCAAGATAGAATGCTACAACTGCCACATGATGGGGCACTTCTCAAGAGAATGTAGAAGACCTAGGCAGCAAGATAGCAAGAACAGAGGTTTTAGAAGCAAATCCAAAACAGGAGAGGTTTCTGAGCCAAACTCAAAAGCTATGGTAGCTATTGATGGCTTAGAATTTGATTGGAGTTTCATGTCTGATGAAGAAGAAGCTTCTTCTCAGATGGCACTCATGGCTTTCTCTATTGAGGTACAATCTGATAAAGTTTGTTCAAATAATTGTACTGCTCTTAAAGATTTAGAAACTTTAAGAAAACGTTATGAAGATCAAAGGACAGAACTAACCAAAACTATTCATAACTTAACAAACCATAAGAGAGGTTTAGCTGTCCTAGAAGAACAAATCTTACACTATAAGGCCAATGAAGCTACTTTAACTAATGCCAAAATTCTTCTTAACAGGGAAATTTAATTCAAAAAGTTGACATTAGTAATTTGAAGGCTGAGCTAGATAGGATTAAGAAAGCCAAAGAAAACATTCAATTAAGTGTAGATACTTTAGAATATGCCTCTAAAGGTGTAACCAACATGATTAAATGTCAGGTAATCAACAAGGCAAAATCTGGGTTGGGATACAAGAATGTCCCACCTCCTTATAGAGGAATTCCTGCACCCCCAGGGATAGACGTAGAGCACATAGGCTTAGCTAAATTTCAACTTCCAAAGTTACAATATGGTGTTCAGCCAAAAGCAAATGTAGTTGTTGATGAACCTAAGAAAGTAATTGAAAGTGTAAGTAAAACTTCACTTCATGAGGACAAGGTGTCCTCTGATAGGAAATCAGATGGTCCAATCATAGAGGAATGGATATCTGATGATGATGAAGATGAACAAGTTATGTATAAACCTGATATGGTTAAGAAAGCAGGAACAAGTGTTCCTAAGGTTGTCAAAAATGATACTGATAGGCCTAAAATCAATGTTAAACATGTTAGGCAACCAGTAAGATATTGTGAACAATATAAAACCACATACAAGCCTAAAGGCAACCAAAGGAATTGGAATGGCCTTAAGTCTCACCAACTAGGTGATGACTTTGACTTCTATAACAAAGCTTGTTTCATTTGTGGAGATTTTGACCATCTTGCAGCTTTCTGCAACCAAAGGGTATCTGGGTATACAAACAATAGGGTGAATTTAAAAAGGCATACTCCTAAAAGTCACTCTAATTATACTAGAACAACACCCAGAGCAGTTTCATTAAAGTCTGGACCAAAAGCAGTTCCTACTGCTAGACCAAAAGTTCATACTGCTAGACAAGCAGTTTCTACTGCCAGACCCTTTTACTCTGTTTACCCAAAACCATCAGTTCAAAGTGCAAAAACAACTTACAAACATGCACTAACAACTGCTAAAAGACCTTTTCCAACAAGAGCAAGTATACAAAAACAAATTTGGAAGCCAAAGGGTACTGGCTACATTAAATATATTGCTGCTAGGGAAAAGAGGGCAAATGTTGTTAAGGCCTCAGCATGTTGGATTTGGAGACCTCTTAAATCCAATGGTGCATCAACTGTTCTCAAGAGATTTAACTACATTGATGCACATGGCAAATCCAAGTCAATAATGGCTTGGATTCCCCAAGATAACTAATTCCTTATTTGTGTGCAGGGACATTCACCAACTGATCATGAAGATCAAGGCTATTTAGATAGTGGGTGTTCAAGGCACATGACAGGCAACATGTCCGTGAAAATGTAGAGGGGGGGGGGTGAATACGTTACCATTTTAAAATCTTAAAACTTGTTGTATCAAATTTCCAATTTGGCTTGTTCTAATATGAAAGATGTTAGTTGTAGTTTTTGACTACCAAGTTGTCACACAAGTATTATCAAATAATCACAACACAAGCAATCACATAATGCAAACATAAAAGTAAAGAGATAAGTAAAAGAAAGCGCAAACCGAACACGATGATTTATAGTGGTTCGGTCACGGAGCTCCTCTCCGCCCTACTCCACTCCCCGAGTACCCAACTCGAGAGTTACTTCACTAGATCAACAAGCTCCCTTCTCGGCGGAGAAAACCTTACACACGTTGCTTGTTGACATAAATAAATGCATAAAAACATTACCAATATTTATTCATATCTCTATGTTTTGATGATCACAAAATGTAAACTCATTAAAACATAAACTTATAAATTAAACAAGTACTTAGTTGTAAATATTCACTTCTACAACTAAAATCACTTAAGGTATGAATGAACTAATGCTTAATGCATTATATGATCAAAGGAACATTTTCTTAATAACTAGATTTTTTATAAAACATCAAAAACATTTTATATATTTTTGAGAAACATTTTTGGTATTAAATAAAAATGTTTAATCTTGTATAAAAATATGAATTCAAATTTTTAACCAAAATCAGTTAAAATGTTTCAGAAAAACCTTCCCCACAAAAGGACAAAATTGGCCAACGTTCAGTAGGGGCGGCCCCCTTAATTTTGCTAGGCGGCCCCCTTAAAATTAAGGGGACCGCCCCCTATTTAAGGGGACCGCCCCCGCTCCAGTAGGCTCCAGCTGTCCAGTTTTTCTCCCTATAAATACTTGCCTTCCCCTGAATTTTTATTCACCTTTTGCACACTAAAACTTTCTGTTTTAAATCCTTGTATATACATTTCAAAATCCTTTGATCATATCTTATTAAGCATTGGTTTCTAAGTGATCCAAGCTTCCTACATTCAAGTGCAAAAGAAGAATACTCCTTCAACATCTAGAGAAGAAGTATTGCAACTTAGCTATCTAAGTTGTGTGTGTCATCATTCATTTGTATATAAATTGTATATTTGTTAGATAGTTGTGTGTATAATTATTTGGGATAGGTTAGTGTGTAAGTAGTGAAGTTGTGTAGTTAAAGTGTGTAAGTAGTGAAGGTGTGAAGAAGTAGAAGTGTACATAGGTTGTGCTAAGTTGTGAAGAAGGTGTGAAGCCGTAGTAGATAAGTTGTGAAGAAGTTGTGAATAAGTCGTGAAGTAGTCTTGAAGAAGTAGTCGTAAGGAAGTAGCCGTGAAGAAGAAGTCGTGAAGTAGTTGTGAAGAAGAAGTCATGAAGAAGAAGTTGTGAAGAATGTGTGATTAAGTTGTGTACAAGTTGTGAGATTGGTTCTAGCTACGATTAGAACCCGACATCTAGCTTTGTGTCGTTAAGCCGGTGTAAGCTAAAGTTGTGTAAGGTTTTCTCCGCCATAAGGGAGCTTGTTGACATAGTGAAGAAAACTCTCGAGTTAGGTGCTCAGGGAGTGGAGTAGGGCAAGGAAGGTGACCTTGTAGCCGAACCACTATAAATCTCTTGTGTCTCGGTTAGATCTTTCCATCTCTATCTTTCATTTGATTTACTTTACTTTACTTGCATTACTTACTTATATTTATCTATACTTGTTCATATTGTTTAAGAATTGAAGTCACATAATATCGAATCGAAGTTTTTAAAAGTAAACAAAAGTTTTCAAAATAAAATTTAAAAAGACGTAAAACTATTCAACCCCCTTCTAGTTTTCCACAATTGGTATCAAGAGCCACGTCAAACAAGATTTTTAAAATAAACTGTATTTTAAAACTTGAAACGATCTATGGAATCTGAAAAATATTTAGAAGGGTAATCTATGCAAAGACCACCACTATTTGAAAGTGATGGATTTTTATATTGGAAAAATCGATTCGAAACTTATGTGAAGTCAAAAGATCTAGATCTTTGGCATGTTATTACTAATGGTGATTTTTTACCTATTCAATATAATTTAGAAACTAAAAAGGATGAAGTAGTATCTTTTGAAAAACAAAATGATGATTTAAAAAGAAAACTTTCTGAAAATAATGAGGCTAAAATGGTTATTTATAATGCGTTACCACGTAAAGAATACGAAAGAATTTTTATGTGCGAAACCGCAAAAGAAATTTGGAACTCTTTATCAATAACTCACCAAGGTAATAGTCAAGTCAAAGATAATAAAATTGATCTTCTTGTTCAACAATATGAACAATTCACGATTCCGGAAGAGGAATCAATTGATAATGCGTATGCTAGGTTTAACACAATCATCACAAATTTAAAGGCACTTGATGAGAGTTTTTCTAGTAAAAATTTTGTCAGGAAATTTCTTAGGGCTCTTCATCCAAAATGGCGAGCTAAAGTTACGGCGATTGAAGAATCGAAGAACTTGTCAACTCTTCAACTTGACGAGTTGATTGGCAACTTGAAGGTCCACGAAGCAATAATCAAGAAAGACTCCGAGATGATCAAAGGAAAGAAAGAACAAAGCAAGTCAATCGCGTTGAAAGCTAGGAAAGCATCAAGTGACGAGGATAGCTCAACCTCCGAAAGTGATGATGAAGAATATGCCATGGCCGTAAGAGACTTCAAGAAGTTCTTCAAAAGACGAGGAAGATTCGTTAGACAACCATATGACGAAAGAAAGACATTCCAAAGAAACAAAGACAACAAAGGTAGCATGAGTGAGAGGAAGTGTTTTAAGTGCGGTGATCCAAATCATCTCATTGGAAGATGTCCAATGATGTCAAAGGAGCAAAATCAAAAGGGGTTCGTTGGTGGAGCATGGAGTGATAGTGATGAAGATGAAAAAGAGACTACGAAGGAGGAGAAATGTCTTATGGCTAAGACATCGAATGAGGTACGTTCCAAAACCGAATACTTTAGTGATGAAAATTTATCATTAGATGAAAAAGACCTAGATAACGAATATAATAGGTTATGCATATTAGGTCAAAAAGTAATGAGTAAAAATAAATCACTAAAACTCATAAATAACAAATTAAAAAAAGAAATACTAGAATTAAAAATTAAACTACATAACTTAGAAAAAGGTAAAGAAGTTTTTGAATGTAAAACATGTCAAGAAACTAAAAATAAAAACGAAATACTTAAGGAAGAAATTTGTAAACTTAAAAAATTTGAAAATAGTAGTAATTCACTTGAGGAAATAATAAGCATTCAAAGAGCATCGGGAGATAAAACCGGACTAGGATTTAATTCAAATAATGTTTCAACAAGTGAAAATAAAAATGTAAAGTTTGAATGTCAATCTAGTGAACAAAAACCATTAGAGTCAAAACCTAAGTATATACTTATAAAAGATAGAAAAATACCTATTTCGAGTGATGAGGAAGTAAAAAGTTTTTATAAACCATCATTAAAAGCCAAAACCAGATTTTCTAAACCGAAATTAAGATAAAAAGCACCTCCTTTAAGAAGACCACATAATCCTCACCCTCGACCTAAATCTCCTCAACCTAGAAGAAATAAAAATCGACAAAACCCTCATAATAATAATAATTACCCAATGTGGAATTATCCAAATCCACCAAGCTTCAATCCTTGGGGAATACTTCCACCATATATGCATCCTAGTCAATTGCAACCCATGTTTGGTTCAAACAACTTTGGATCAATGAGACAATGGGGACCAAGTGGCTAAATTGCTAACTCATTGGGAAATCGGCATCTCCTCTTTGATTGACTTCTACAAGTCAACCTAAACACTTTGAAGCGTTTGAAGAATAATCTACTGAAGACTAAAAGGTACGCTTTCTTTTTAAGTTTGGTGTTATAATATATGCTTAGATTAATGACTAGTTATTTCATGCCTATTTAGCTCGTAATGCCTAGTTATATATATATATATATACACATAATAGCTTATATGAATAACCTAGAGTCACTAGTTATTTTCCCTTTGGCCCTCTTTAGCAATACCTTTTAAAATGGAAATCTTCTATGTCCACTTTTAGAAAACTCATGGTGATGAAGTGAAATGAGTTGAGTGGATTAATCATTAACATAGAAGTAGGATTAGAAAACTATGGATGAAACAAGCTCTCGGAGATTATGGCATTAAGTTAGATAAGTGTGCGACAACAAAGGAGCTATAGATGTTAGGTTATACCCCATTCAACACTCTCACATCAAACCTATAGAATTAAGTCGTCACTTCCTTATGACCATAGGATATGTAGAAAAGGGTAGCATGTGACAATAGCCTTAACCAATTCCCTTGAGCATGAGATCATTAACAACCATTTTTTCATTAATGTTATTTGTTTTCAAAATATGCAAAAACTTCACATTTTGGAAAAATGATTTTTCAAAAGATTATGTCATCTTTCTATTAACATGTTTTACTATCTCATTTTTTTCCATAATCCTATTTTGATCAAAGTCAAAGATTGGGAATTTCTTTTTACTCATTCTTCATAAACACATTTTTAAATAAAACCCAATCTATTTTATTCAAATAACTTTAACATCTACATAAAAACCCACTTTCAAACATTGTTGAATAATGCTAAAAACATTTTTTTTTTTAAATCATGCATGGTGATCTCATATTTGTCATCTATATTTATATACATGACATTTAAAAGTGAACTAAGGCAAATCAAGCGGACCATGGTTTGTCTATTAAGGTTTTGTTTGTAACAAATCTAGAAGTCCATGCTATCTTAAGTTCCCATTTATTGCACATAGGCACACTTTAGGATCCCTCTAATAGTTCATTAATTGGTGTAGTTTATTGTTTCATTAGGATCCCTCACATAGGCACATATAATTAAGAAAATACTTGGTGTAGTTTATTGTTTCCTACTTCATATATATTACTTGCTTGATGAGTATGTTTACATGCTAGATGATATTACTTGCTTGATGATATTACATGATAGATGATATTACTTGCTTGATGAGTATGTTTGCATGATATATGAAATTACTTGTTTTCTTAATCCCTTTAATTAATATGACTTGCATGCATAATACATACTTTATTGCCTCAAAGAATGGGACTTGCCTGAAACCAAAAGCTCAAAACATAGCCCTCCTTACCCATCTCTGCAAAAAAACTCATTTCTGGAACTCAGAAAGACACCAGATGGGCGGTGATGAACTCAAATAAGTACATTTTATTATCATCATTTATCCTATTTATTTGACTTGTTTTATTATATTATATATGAGAATTGATACGTTAATGTTTACTTTTGTAATTCTCAGGTAAAAACAAGTATTATGTGAAACTTGGCGATTTTGGACCAATTATGGAGCAAAACAAGCAAGATGTTAAGAGTCTACTGAAATGTACAAGATCAAGATCATTCTGCTCCAGATACGCCGCAACATACTTATGACATACGGCGCATCACTATCAAGATTTAACAAGTGACAATCCAAGACAGCAAAGGACATGCGCCGTATAAAGAAATGGAGTTACGCCGCATTTTAATGAGGTGTACGAATATTCCTGAATATATTAATCTTGGACCCCACGCGAAGTTAAGTCAATGCGCCGCATCTACTTATCCTATGCGCCGCATCTAACCCTCAGACAGAAACTATAAATACCCCAAGGCCAGACGAATTTCGGGACACTTAGATCCTTTACATCCTTGAGACACCGAACTTAGGTTGGACAGTGCAAGATACCAGACGAATTCAGACGTATTAGCAGCACAAGACACACCCTAAACGAAGATACAAGAGCTGTAAGAAGGTCCTGCATGTATTAAATTCATTAAGTAGTTTTGTTTTATTGTATTAGTACACTTTAATTCATCAGGATTGATGGGCCGATTCCATGTGATTACGGAAAACCATGGGCACACCTTAAAATTGCTTTCCCATTAATTAAAGTTTATATGTTGATGTCTTTGGTGACTTTTATTAGTGCATTGATAACCTCTGTGTCTAGCTGAGCATTTCTTGGGTCGCCATGCCCCATCCTCGCTTATTTATTCTATCGTTTCTAGGATAGTAGGATAGACATAAGTGATCATTAAGGGTTTACTCGCCGATAAGATTAGAGCCAACGAGAAAGGGTTAATTATATACACTTCATATAAAACTAGCAATAAAACAAGTGACAAGCTACTTAATTATTAGGACAGTTCTTCTTATTGTCTCGAGTATCTATCTGTGTACGTGTGTGCTAATCGCTGATTCGTGCTCATTAGTTTAGTTTATATTTAATCATAACCAAACCGTGCCAGTCTCTCAGGCTGAAACCCCCTTGCGTTAGATTAGGTTGTATAGCTAACTTAAGATATTAAAATACTGATTAGAATAACTAGATAATATGTTCCACTCTTAGTGATCGACACTCTACTTACCATTATATTCATACTGACCGGGTACACTGCTCGTTAAAGTGTTTGTTTTATTGATAAGTCGGCTAAATATAAATTTAAAACTTGAGTATGCATTAATACTGCTAAAACCACAACGACATCACGCGCGCACCAAGTTTTTGGGACCGCTACCGTGGATATAAAAGAATTAGAGCAATACACACGAACACCAAGTTTTTTGGCGCCGTTGCCGGGGAGTGAATTGTTATTATCTGTTAATTTGATTAGTATTTTAATGAGGTTTTTCTTTTTAGATTCTAACCGCTAACCCCGTTGTATATTAGATAAATTGCATTCATTGTATTATTTGCATATTTTCTGTTTTTGTGTGTTTTTATTTTCTTTAATTTTTGTTTCTTTTTGTTTATTTTTATTTTAGTTTTTTTTGTTTTTCTATTTTTCTGCATTATGCTATCGTTGTATTGTGCTGATACAAACGATACGGCGCATCTGTTTTCACAGATACGGCGTATTGCGTTTAATTTTTATAAAATACAACGCGTTTAATAAATTCGAGTACGACGCATCTTTCCCCAAGATACGGCGTATTCTGTTTTTAATAAGAAATTTTTCTAAATCCTAACGCCATACGACGCATCTGTTTTAACAGATACGGCGTATTGTCGATTTAAATTAAAAACAGTTTTTCGAATTATTAAACAGATACGACGCATCGATTTTTATCGATACGGCGCATCTTCTGAATCAAAAATCTTGTATTTTGAAACGTAACAAAAATACGGCGCATTAGCTTTTGTTAATACGACGCATTTAATTTTAATAAGTATAATCGATTTTTGATAATTTAAAACTGATACGGCGCATTCTAATTCTAAGCTGCGTATCTATTTTCTGAATAAAAGTCTGATTAAATTTTAACGATTATAAGATACGGCGTATCCAACTCTTTGGATACGGCGCATCGTCTGCAGATATCAGTAACTTTTATTTTTCGTATTCCGTTTTCGTTGTTAATTTTCTGATATATTACTTTCTTGAACATACCCTACTGATGCTTTTGTGATAATTTCAGGAAGTGCATGACCAGGAGTTCAACTAAGAACTTGATTACACCTGTCGAAGATCCTGAACGAGCCCTACATTCGCTTAAAAGGCTTTTCAACACAAAAAGCTTTGAAATTTCAAGTTCATTCGAGCTTGATTACTTTTCTGAAGGGAAGGAAGAAGAAGAAACAGAAACAATGGCAGAAAACACTACTATGGAGGAATACATGAACAATACCCGTGCTGATTACAGTTCAGGAGTTGCTAGACCAAAGTTTGATGAAAAGTCAAAGTTTGAGTTGAAGGGTCAGTTTCTCAAGGAGCTAAGAGAAAATGCTTTC
Source organism: Artemisia tridentata subsp. tridentata (assembly GCA_021014915.2). Taxonomy (NCBI): domain Eukaryota; kingdom Viridiplantae; phylum Streptophyta; class Magnoliopsida; order Asterales; family Asteraceae; genus Artemisia; species Artemisia tridentata. The sequence continues at coordinate 61,279,517 of CP139508.1, read as the reverse complement.
AGTGGAACAGAACATGAAGATGCTAATGAACATGTTGAAAAAGTCCTCGAGATTGCAGATTTGTTTACTACAGAAGGAGTCTCTGACGATCAACTTATGCTAAGGATCTTTCCAATTTCGCTAAAAGGAGCTGCTAATAAGTGGCTAAGGAATGAACCTGCTAGTTCAATCACAACATGGGAAGATTTGAAGAGCAAATTCCTGAAAAGATATTGTCCACCTGCTAAAACTGCTAAAAAGATGGAGGCTATCAACAGTTTCAAGCAAGAGCCTGATGAAACCCTTTATCAAGCTTGGGAACGATTTAAAGACTTGTTGATGAAATTCCCTCAACATTATCTAAGTCCAATGCAGGAGATAATATTGTTCTATCAAGGATTGGACGTGCCTACTAGACAAATCTTGGATGCTAAGGGAGCTGTGCCTCAAATGAGTGCAGCCAATGCTAGAAAAGCTATCCAAGAAGCTGCTGATCATTCTCAAAAATGGCACGTCGGAACCTTTACTAGATCTAAGAGCAGCACTAATTTTGACGGGTTTGCTGCTATTCAAGCTCAATTGGATAAAATTAGTAGAGAGATGAAGAAGCGTGATGAGAAAGTTTATGCTGCCCAAGTTGGATGTGAAAAATGCGAAGGACCTCACTACACTAAAGATTGCCCTAATAAGAATGAAAGTGAGACATTTGAAGAAGCATACTACACACAATTTGGACAACCATTCCGACCTTCAGGAAGATTTAGGGAAGCTACTCCGGGATACTATCAAAAGAACAACTTTAATCCCACTTATCAAGAAAGGAGGCAGACTTTGGATGACACTCTAAAGCAAATTATGGCTGATGCTGCTAAAAGACATGAAGAGAACACTACTATGATCAAGGAAATCCGAGCCTCAACGGATACTATAACAAGAAATCAAGGAGCTTCGATCAAAGCATTGGAACAACAAATTGGACAAATGAGCAAAGTTCTTCAAGAAAGGGGATTCGGAAGTTTACCAAGCTCGACTGAAACTAACCCAAGAGATCATGTCAAGGCCATAAGCACCACTGAGGAAGTCACGCCTAACATACCTTTTCCTAGAAGATTGATGAATGGTAATGATGCTGCAAAGCCCGAATTTTTCTTTAATTCTTCAATCAGTTTAAGGAGGTTACTCAAAGAGAAGACGAAGATTGAAGAGGAGATCAAGACTGCAATGAAAGAAGAGAGCTCTGCAACCGACTTACATGCCTTGCCTCATAAAGAAAAGGACCCAGGAAGTTTTACTTTACCTTGTTCAATTAATGATATATCTTTCAATAATGTATTAGCTGACTTAGGAGCTAGTGTTAGTGTTCTGCCCCTTAAGACATTCACTACCCTAGGATTAGGAAAATTTGCACCAACTAAGTTGCTTATTGAATTGGCTGATAAAACGGTAAAACGACCTGAAGGGATTGCTAAAAATGTGCTAGTTAAGATTGAGAAGTTTGTTTTCCCCGTAGACTTTGTTATATTAGATATGCCCAAGGATGTTAAGATTCCTTTAATCCTTGGAAGACCTTTCTTGTCTACCGCCTATGCTAAGATTGATGTGTTTAAAAGAAAAATCTCGTTAAAGGTAGGGAATAATAAACTAGTCTATAAGTGCCAAAATCCTTCTAAAAGCATAATTAGAGGCGTCTATGTGCTAGGATTAAGAGAACGTATGGACCTCGATCTAGAAGCTAGATTTATGGGAGAAACCTTGGTAAATAATAATGAATCACTTGAGACCTATAGTGGAGACTACATTGAATTAAATGATCTCAATTTACCATTAGGAATCAATGATCAATTTATGGAGGATTTAGAACCCGAAATTGAAGAAGGAGAAATTATGGATATACCTAGAATTAATATGATCAACACTAAGAATTATGATGAATCTGAAGGATATCCTAGTTTTTGTGATTATGGTAGAAAGATCCATGTAGATTGTGCTTATAATTTACAATTTCCTTGCATGATAGGATTTAAACAAGTTAGTGCCAACTTTTTTCCTATTTTACCAATTAATGTGATGTCAAAAGATTTCTATAATTCTATAATGAAAAACAAAATTGAGTATAGAGGGAAAAATGTAGTTGGAATGTTCATGAGTGTACCTATTTTTGTTGTGAATTTAACTATTGTTATAGATTTCACCGTGGTGGAAAACATGGATGCTTATCGTGATGTTGAGATGGGTGACGTGATCGTTGGGAAACCATTTTGTAAGGAGGTCGAAATTAACGCTAAAAGATTTGATGGAAAGATCACCTTTAAAAGTGGAAGCAACGTTATCACTTACATGATGCCTCGTGCTCACCCAAGGTTTAAACATGCCCCTAACAAATTTTGTTACAAATTTACACCATTTCTTTTTGTAGATGAAAATGACGCTGAGAAAGGGATCGAATATCCGTACCAAAAGATGAAAGGATTCTACAAAGGTGTACTTGAATTGGGGCTGGAATATGTTCGTGACGAAGTAATTCGCAACTACATCGTGCACGGACATGTGGGGATCAATAGATCAGAATAAGGAGCTGAACGTGAGTCTAACTTGAAGACTCTGGAATAAAGACAAGTGCTGACCGGGAGACAACCCGGAGAATTTTTACTTTTCTGTTCTGTGTCGAGTCTGTCAGACCTGCAGAAGATACGGCGCATCTCAATCCTAAGATGCGACGCATCGCCTGCACTGGTCATATCTTATTTAATTTTCTGCATTTTTATTTTTGACTCTAAAACTTTATGTCAGTTTATTTAATGCGGCGCATCCCTGGTTAAGGATGCGACGCATCTTTTATTCTGATTCGTATTTATTCCAGGCTCGATACGGCGTATCTTTTTCCATAAGATACGGCGTATCGACTGACCTGATGATTTTCATTTTTAATTTTTTATGTTTTATTTTTACTAACTACTAATGTATTATGCAAGTTTGAACCCTCTTAATTCAGGTGTGTTAAAGTCTTAATGGTATTATAGATTCCTGCATTTCTTGTGGATACATCATCTCTGAAGCTTAAACGTTCTCATCCACAAGAAATTTGATTTTTGCTCTTATACGAATAAAGGAGGATCATACCGAGCAAGTCTCAGGGGAGTTTTTCTGTTCTAATTCTTTTATTTTCCATTTTTTAACCTTTGTAACAAACAACGAGGACGTTGTTTAACTTAAGTGGGGGGATTGGAGAATTAGAACACTTACTTGTCCTAAACTTTTTCAAAATATGCTTAAAATGCGCTTAATATATCAAAATTTAAATTTTTTTTTAGCATGTTTTTGTTTAAAGTCTAAATTACATAGCTACACACATAACATTATTTCCAAAAATTGTGAACTTATCAAAATTCACAAATCTATGAGTGTGCCGGTGACTTGTAAACTTTAGAACTTGGCTTGTATACTATTCGAGACCACCATAATAAGTATTATCTATATAATTGGAATGACTTGTCTAAATTGGTAAATTTTTAGGATTACACCCAAATAGCCTTTATATGTTATGTGATATTAACTAACTACATTGGTTAGTTAACCCCCTTATAAACCCTTTTGTTACTCTCACTTTTAGAGTAAGATACCCCTAGAAAAACACTCAGAGCCATTCCTTTCGTTTCTTACACCTTTGTTATAATGTTTCGTTACACCCTTACACCTTAGCCTACCCTGTAGATTAAAATCCATGGTTAATTGCTTTAGGCAAAGTGTGTTTCCTTACATTACCTGTGTTCGCGTGCGTAATTCATTATCTTTGGTTGAGTCAGGAAATTGCACAATGCAATTGGTATGAAAGTAAATATTGTATATCTTTGAGTTTATTTTTTCGTGTGTTTACTACTTTCGCTATTACAGTTATTTCTGAAAGTATAAAGAGTATGGAAAAATTATCCGGAAAAATAGTGATAGAAAAGTTGTGAAATTTTACACATATGCATTGAAAAAAAAAATCGAAAAAATAGAAAAGAAAAAGAAAAAGGAAAAGTTGGAAGTTTGTTTTAACCAACTTATGTAAAGTTTTGTATTAAGTGGTCGATATCACCACTACTTGTTATATATTATATTTATGGATTGAATGGGAGTTGGCCGTTATGGGAACGCCAACTAGGATTATTCTTTGATTGAGATCTTGTTGAGTATAATTCGTGTCTACCTAAAGCGTGTGTTTCAAGTGTTAAAGCGTGAGTTATTCAATGATATGAGTCTTATTCATGGGATGGTTGGGAAAGTAATTTACCACACTTAGGATTTTAATTTATCCGTTTTGTTTATTTTTCATTTTACACCAATTTATATCCCAAATATTATCCATACCCTATATCATTCTTCATCCAAACCTTTGATTTATTGAGATTAGGGATTTGAGCAATCTTAAGTATCGTAGTCGTGGATTCGGCTATGTATTTATGATTTTGTCACCCTTTTTGATATAATATTATTGGTGAAGATTACTTGGTCCTATCTTTAGCCTATTCGAGTTAAGGATTTGAGCAATTGCAAGTATCGTGGTCGTGGATTCGATCATGTATTTGTGATTTTGTCGCCTTTTCTGGAATTTGAGATCGAGAGAGATTAAAAAGAATGATTAACCCTTAACCAACAAACCCTTTTTACCGCTTTAGACTTGTTATTCCTTAGCTTTAGTGGGGGAGATGCGTATACTTGCCAAGCTTATGATAGAATATTCGTCACGACTAGACAGTTAAACGATTAGATTTGCTTTTATCGAAATATTTTATTTTATTTCTAATTCGTTAAGTGTTTGGTTGTGCAATTATGACAAAACGAATACATGCTTAAATATAAAAATAAATCCTAATATCTTTTAGGATACATTTTCATAAAATTCATTCTAAGGTTTACTTGGGGACAAGTAAAGTTCAAGTGGGGGGATATTTGATGAACTCAAATAAGTACATTTTATTATCATCATTTATCCTATTTATTTGACTTGTTTTATTATATTATATATGAGAATTGATACGTTAATGTTTACTTTTGTAATTCTCAGGTAAAAACAAGTATTATGTGAAACTTGGCGATTTTGGACCAATTATGGAGCAAAACAAGCAAGATGTTAAGAGTCTACTGAAATGTACAAGATCAAGATCATTCTGCTCCAGATACGCCGCAACATACTTATTACATACGGCGCATCACTATCAAGATTTCACAAGTGACAATCCAAGACAGCAAAGGACATGCGCCGTATAGAGAAATGGAGTTACGCCGCATTTTAATGAGGTGTACGAATATTCCTGAATATATTAATCTTGGACCCCACGCGAAGTTAAGTCAATGCGCCGCATCTACTTATCCTATGCGCCGCATCTAACCCTCAGACAGAAACTATAAATACCCCAAGGCCAGACGAATTTCGGGACACTTAGATCCTTTACATCCTTGAGACACCGAACTTAGGTTGGACAGTGCAAGATACCAGACGAATTCAGACGTATTAGCAGCACAAGACACACCCTAAACGAAGATACAAGAGCTGTAAGAAGGTCCTGCATGTATTAAATTCATTAAGTAGTTTTGTTTTATTGTATTAGTACACTTTAATTCATCAGGATTGATGGGCCGATTCCATGTGACTACGGAAAACCATGGGCACCCCTTAAAATTGTTTTCCCATTAATCAAAGTTTATATGTTGATGTCTTTGGTGACTTTTATTAGTGCATTGATAACCTCTGTGTCTAGCTGAGCATTGCTTGGGTCGCCATGCCCCTTCCTCGCCTATTTATTCTATCGTTTCTAGGATAGTAGGATAGACATAAGTGATCATTAAGGGTTTACTCGCCGATAAGATTAGAGCCAACGAGAAAGGGTTAATTATATACACTTCATATAAAACTAGCAATAAAACAAGTGACAAGCTACTTAATTATCAGGACAGGTCTTCTTATTGTCTCGAGTATCTATCTGTGTACGTGTGTGCTAATCGCTGATTCGTGCTCATTAGTTTATTTTATATTTAATCATAACCAAACCGTGTCAGTCTCTCAGGCTGAAACCCCCTTGCGTTAGATTAGGTTGTATAGCTAACTTAAGATATTAAAATACTGATTAGAATAACTAGATAATACGTTCCACTCTTAGTGATCGACACTCTACTTACCATTATATTCATAATGACCGGGTACACTGCTCGTTAAAGTGTGTGTTTTATTGATAAGTCGGCTAAATATAAATTTAAAACTTGAGTATGCATTAATACTGCTAAAACCACAACGACATCACGCGCGCACCAAGTTTTTGGGTCCGCTATCGTGGATATAAAAGAATTAGAGCAATACACACGCATACCAGGCGGCCCCCTTAATTGATAAGGCGGCCCCCTTAATTATTAAGGGGACCGGCCCCAATTAAGGGGACCGGCCATCTGCTGGACGGGTTCACAGAAATTTTTTTTCTGCTTTTTAGCCCATTTCATCCTGCACTTCCCCAAATTCACAAACACACTTTGTCTCTATCATCCAAACACCTTTATCCATCCTTAAACAACCTCAAACCTCCACTATAAATAATCCCTTTCATCACCATTTTTAACTCACCCCATCATGTCTTCTCCCATCAAACCAAAACCAAAAACCTCAAAGCTAGCAAGGATGACCATAAAACTCAGTTGGAGAAGAAAACCAAACCCCCAAAACAGGTCCATCACAACAAATGATGTGGCTAAACAACCAACACCTCCACCCACATTTGTTCCCAACTATACTCCTAATCCTCAAGTTCATTCCAATGAACCCTTTCACAAACCTCATCATAACAACCAACCATTCACCTTTACTCCCAAAAATACACCTTCATCCTTCATACCTTCACACCCATCAACACCATAGATGTCTAAACCACTTAGAGTATCACCACCACCTCCTACCAACTCACATGTTACTCCTAAGTTGCATGACCAAACATCCATCCCAAATAACAACCTCAACCTCCACCTTCATTCCAATCAACACATCTCAACCTCAAACCAACTCCCATGAAACCTTCGAAAATCCTCATCATTTTGGTCAACCATCAAACTTTCCCTCACCATCAAATAACTAAGCCCTATCCACATGCGTTCCGCCCCAAAACAATTTTTTTTTTGTCGCAAGCAAGCCCAATCACCCTCTTTGGCAATATTAAGACTATTAGTATCTTTACTTATGTTGTAATTCTTATGTTTTAAGCATTTTGTGTGATATAATGATGATTCATGTGTTATACATGATCATCTTGAATGCATGAATAGATTATTTGCTTGTTTTAAATATTTCTGCTATGCATATATATGTCTTGCTATGTGTTTGCCATGATTGTTGTTTGCCATGATTGTTGTCTTTATATTCCATAGTTTGCTATAGATGTGTTGTTTCATCTTTTTGTTTCATTGTGATATATATATGTATATATGCCTATGACATGCTTAAAATATGATCTTAGTAGTCTACATATAAACATTGTTCCTCTTAACATGTTATTGCTACTATTAAACCATTCCAAATGAACATGATTCAAATAAAGATTGCTGCAAACACAACTCAAAAATTGACCCCTACACTTACCTTTATTAAACCTATCTGAGTTTGGAATATTATCACTAAACCTCAAAACCTTACCCAAAACAACCACACTTTCATAACAAAAATTCCCTCCAAATTTAAAACCCAAGACACCATGCTATCACCAAAATCCTCCATTTCCAATTCCTCCAAGAAACACAAAATAGTCATCATATCACCCATAAATGACCACTTCAACAAACACCTTCTCATTGACCTCACTAAAGAAGACAACACCACTCCATTACCACCACCTAAATGCTCATCTCCAAATGCACCTAATTCACCACAAACAACACCACCACCAACAACATCCCCACCATATATCACTACTCATACATTGAGCACATATTAACCAACCCATCACCACCACCACCTCTTCTTTTTGGTTGCAAGCTTTATGGGAATCATGTGCTTTTGGGATGATTATGTAGTATCATTAGTTGTTTTGTTTGAATATTTGCATGCCTTATGTTGTAATTCACTTGGTTGTGTATTTATACACAACACTTTATTAAATGCATGATCTCATTCTATATGCTTGCTTATTGTTTGAATGTTTGCATGCCTTATGTTACATATACTTGTAGTATCATTAGTTGTTTTGTTTGAATGTTTGCATGCCTTATGTTGCATATACTTGTGCTTCTAATATTTTTTTTGCAAGCGTTCCATAGCTCGTTTCCTTGGTGCCCCCAAACGAGGGGGAGTACACATCAAGGGGGAGTTTTCGTCCCGACAAATTTCACGTTTGAATTTTGTCGGCTTAACCTTTTTGATTCTACAAAAAGGGGGAGAAGTGAATGTAAACTCACTAAAAACTTGTCCAAAAATAAACTTTTTGGTTTAATGAGTTTAGGTTTTGTAATCATCAAAAAGGGGGAGATTGTTGACATAAATAAATGCCTAAAAACATTATCAATATTTATTCATATCTCTATGTTTTGATGATCACAAAATGTAAACTCATTAAAACATAAACTTATAAATTAAACAAGTACTTAGTTGTAAATATTCACTTCTACAACTAAAATCACTTAAGGTATGAATGAGCTAATGCTTAATGCATTATATGATCAAAGGAACATTTTCTTAAAAACTATATTTTTTATAAAACATCAAAAACATTTTATATATTTTTGAAAAACATTTTTGGTATTAAATAAAAATGTTTAATCTTTTATAAAAATATGAATTCAAATTTTTAACCAAAATCAGTTAAAATGTTTCAGAAAAACCTTCCCCACAAAAGGACAAAATTGGCCAACGTTCAGTAGGGGCGGCCCCCTTAATTTTGATAGGCGGCCCCCTTAAAATTAAGGGGACCGCCCCCGCTCCAGTAGGCTCCAGCTGTCCAGTTTTTCTCCCTATAAATACCTGCCTTCCCCTGGATTTTTACTCACCTTTTGCACACTAAAACTTTCTGTTTTAAATCCTTGTATATACATTTCAAAATCCTTTGATCATATCTTATTAAGCATTGGTTTCTAAGTGATCCAAGCTTCCTACATTCAAGTGCAAAAGAAGAATACTCCTTCAACATCTAGAGAAGAAGTATTGCAACTTAGCTATCTAAGTTGTGTGTGTCATCATTCATTTGTATATAAGTTGTATATTTGTTAGATAGTTGTGTGTATATTTATTTGGGATAGGTTAGTGTGTAAGTAGTGAAGTTGTGTAGTTAAAGTGTGTAAGTAGTGAAGGTGTGAAGAAGTAGAAGTGTACATAGGTTGTGCTAAGTTGTGAAGAAGGTGTGAAGCCGTAGTATATAAGTTGTGAAGAAGTTGTGAATAAGTCGTGAAGTAGTCTTGAAGAAGTAGTCATGAAGAAGAAGTCGTGAAGTAGTCGTGAAGAAGAAGTCGTGAAGAAGAAGTTGTGAAGAAGGTGTGATTAAGTTGTGTACAAGTTGTGAGATTGGTTCTAGCTACGATTAGAACCCGACATCTAGCTTTGTGTCGTTAAGCCGGTGTAAGCTAAAGTTGTGTAAGGTTTTATCCGCCATAAGGGAGCTTGTTGACATAGTGAAGAAAACTCTCGAGTTAGGTGCTCGGGGAGTGGAGTAGGGCAAGGAAGGTGACCTTGTAGCCGAACCACTATAAATCTCTTGTGTCTCGGTTTGATCTTTCCATCTCTATCTTTCATTTGATTTACTTTACTTTACTTGCATTACTTACTTATATTTATCTATACTTGTTCATATTGTTTAAGAATTGAAGTCACATAATATCGAATCGAAGTTTTTAAAAGTAAACAAAAGTTTTCAAAATAAAATTTAAAAAGACGTAAAACTATTCAACCCCCCTTCTAGTTTTCCACATTGCTTACACTTTTTCCGATACAAAGCTAAATACCGGGTTCTAGTTCGAGGTAGAACCAATCTAACGTCGCCTATACAATTTTCGACACTAAGCTAGATGTCGAGTTCTTTTACATGGGTACAACCACTCCCGTCATCGCTTAACCTTTTTCCGGTACTAAGCTAGATACCGAGTTCTTTACAAGGGTACAACCACTCCCACTATGTTTTATGGCCCAACATATAAACCTTGTGTTTTATGGCACAAACACATAAACCACCTAATCTAATATGGTATGTTTCAATGATGATCCATGACTTAAATGTTTCATGGATATGTATGACTAATCTAGATGAACTTTCATTGATGGGAAGTCTTCAATGAATGAAAATCACAAGCTCCCTAAACTTGTTGTGATAGATCTTCATGTATGCATGTGAAATCTACATGAACTTCTTGAATAAGAAGTCTTCAATCATTGAGGATGTCAAGTGACCATGAATCTTCATATGTTGGAATGCTTTGGTGGATGATGACTTCAAGATCTTCTAACCTTCATGGTAGATCAGGAAGTATGCTATGGATGATGACTCATGATCTTATGCTTGCTACACAGGATTATAACAAGTGTATGCCTACAACATAAGGAAAGTTAGTAACATTATGATCATTATGCAAAGCGTGATTAATGTGTGTTTCTACATGATTTACTAATGATCTAAATGTATGCAAAGGGTAGAGGAAATATATGTTCAAGTTGGATGAACAATGGGTAAACAATGGGCTGCTATTTATAGCCAACAAGAATTTTGCCCGGCGGATTTGGCGCATCCCAAAAATTGGATCTGTCCTTTATACCATTTGGATCCGCCGGTGTCTGCCAGCTAATAGATTCTCAAATCTTTTCATATCTTACCATATCTTGCCATATCTTCAAAAGTCAACTTGTTAGCTTGAAGATCTATACAAAATATATTACAAATCTTCCAAGATATGTGATGAGTGTGTAAATACTCATCATTTTATACCCATAAAAGACACTAAAATGACCTAAAACACCCAATATATATTGCAGATATCCTTGGTTTGTGTTTTATGTGTTTCAGGTACTGAAGGATTGAAAACGGAACAAAAACGAATATTTTTGGATCGACTCGACAACAATTGATCAAGTGAAGACAAAAGTCAAATTCAAAGTCAAAGTCAACCCCAAAAATACCAAAATGACACAAATGATCCTTGGAGATAGTTTTCAGAATTGGCATAATTAGTCCTTGGATTTTTAAAATGTTACAACAATGGTCCCTCAAAGTTTAAACTAAATCCATTTCTATCCTAACCTAAACTAAACCCAGCCACATACCTAAGCCCAACATAAATAATAAACCCCAACCCACATTAAATCCTAAACCTAGCCCTAGCCCAGCCCAATCCACATAAACCCATGACCCGATCCCTTAGTTAACCAAAAGGTTTGACTTCAGTCAAACCTTCTTCTTCAATACCACTACCCGCCTAAACCATACCACCTCAACCCACCGCCTTATCCCTGACACACCCACCCCCTCCTCCTATCCCACTCCACCTAACAAGCCAAGAAGCATTAATTGCTTCTTCCCCATCACACTTCATCAGAATCAAGTGGTATATTCCACACACACCATTTTGGCGCCAAAAATGGATTGAACGACTGAGATGATTTCAAGAGGATCCAAAGGTCAAGAAATCATCAGAGATGAAGATAGGACTTATCCCACTTAGTTTTAGTATAAATAGGTCCACAATGTAGCCTATTATGGCAAGTAGTTAATTTCTTTAATCGTATTGTAATTTTATTGTTTAAGTTGTATCAATTTCAATTTTCAGTTATCATTCCAAGTTAATTTAAGTCTGTTTATCATTAATCTTTTTACAATTTCCATTAGTTAATGTTAATTCCAAGTTTTTAAATTTTTATGTTGTACTGAGAATTCGAATTAGGTTAAGTGTTATTGAAAATAGCCTCTTATCTGTTTCTATAAGCTCATACAAGCTTAATATAGCTTAGTGTGAGCTTATTTTAGTTCAGTTCAGTATCATTCCAAGATATCCAAGAAAGTCAACAAAAAGTCAAAGAAGCTCAAATAAGCAGTTCTGGAGGATAAGCTGCTCATGGAAGAGCTTATGGGGTTTTCTAGCTTGTTTTTGACAAGCTAGATGTGTTTCTGATCTAGTTCTATTGTTCTATAGGCCAAATCAGTTGTAAGCATAATTCCAAATTTCATGATTTACTGTACAACTGCTTATCTACTGCTTATGTAATACTCAAAAATCTCAAACATGCAAAAAGACCAATTTGCCCTTATAATTTAAAATTTTGATTAATAAGCTTATGAATCACCAAATAAATTCCAAACCTTCGGGAATGAACTAGATATGAATCCAAATAATTTTTGTGACTACATTTTAACATTTAGAAAAGTACAAAATATACAAAATAATTGTTTTGTCCGATTTATATATAATTCGTGTATTATTAAGTATTATTAGTATAAAATAAATTAAATAAAATACAAGATAAATGCAAATAAAATTAGGAAATTATCACAATCTGTATTTGAGCTTAATTAGACTTTTTTGGACCAAAATATATGATCCCATATCACTTATACACGTTTTCTATATTTATCCTATATATAATAAAATTCCGAAACCCTAAAAACACTTCACAAAATTCGATCAGCCTCTATTCGACCAAGGAAAACTCGTGGGTTATTTTTTTGGTATTCTATAACATCTAAGGAAGCTAGGAAAATCGTTTGGAGGGTTGTGGAGTCGTTCGTTTGATCGCTATAGTTTTTGTTTTGTCGAATTAACTTAATCGAGAGGTATAAATCCTATTATCCCTTTTTCATGTTTGATTGTCCATGTAGTATTTTTCTTATGTTCTTAGGATCATATAAGACCTAAATAAAATATATGAATCGAATCATGCTTGCTAACTAGATCAGAATGATTTTTGAGAGCAAAAACGTACGTAAAATCCAAAACAAGCTATGCGATGTTTCCAGGGGTTGTAATTATTTATTTTGGACCCTATACGAATTATATGATCTGGGAAAAATGCTTGAGCGAATTATAGAAGTTTAGTTTGATTGTGGCTAATTATTTTATAATCGGATCTATGTATATCGAATGAAAGAAAATAAAAAGAAACCCTAGAACGAATTAGGGTTAGGGTTTGGTACTTGAATCTGGACATTAAATGCTAACTAATGATGAGGTAATGATTGTTGAATGATTAGAGGAACTAGGGCCTGTATTTGCATATTAAAAATGTTATACGAATTATAAATAAATATGGAGGGCTTGTTTTGCCAACTTTGAAACTTAAGGATTATTTTTATAATGTTAATGAGGTCAGTACAAATGTGTAAAAATTATAAGATGAGATCCTTATATGTAAAATTTGCAAGATCATGATTATTTGTTAATTTAAGGTTCGAATTAGAAATTAATTAATTAGAGGGACTAAAAGTGTAAATTCAGGAAACTTGTAATTATTTTGTGTAAATAATATTATTAGGAAGATAATATGTAAATTTGGATATTTATGGGCTTAATATGTAATTATTGATAAATTGAGAATTTAATTATAAGTTTTGTAAGTTAAGGGACTAAATATGTAATTATGTGAAACTTGGAATATGATTCGTACCATATATAAATTGGAAGGTAATATTCTGTAATTTGGTAAAATAAGTTGTTTGAGGTGTTAATATGAATATAGTAAGGGTTAGAGTGTAAATTATGTAACTATAAGGTCTAACTTGTAATTTTAATAACTAAAGGGTGTAAAGTGTAGATATTGAAACTTAAAGGACTAAAGTGTGAATCTGAATCCATTATGTGTTCAAACTAGTAATTTGTAATAGTTTCATTTAAAACCCTAATTATGTAAAAACTTGTCATAAATAACCCTAGACTTTCGTAACTTGCTAAAATATACCTTAATCCCATAATAAGGCTTGATTAATGACTTAACCTAAATTGGTGATATTATAATCTTTATAAGTATGGAAATTTGCTAATTATGGAAACTTGCTAATTCGGGAAACCTGCTAACAAGGAAAGTTACTAAAAATAGAAAGTTACTTAAAATGGAAAGATAACTAAAAATCACTTGTCATTCTGTCTTCTACTCCCTTAGGTTCGAGGAAGGAGTAATTTGATCCTTGTCAATTGCTATCCTTGCGTTATGCTAATAAGGTACAGATATTCTGCCTTTTTATTAAGGTGCCTTCGTTCTCTTGATTTCTTATCATGATCGTTTAGGATTCCCAAAGCCTTTGCTATGTTCCCTTGTATTATGAACCTTAGAGTTGAACCTTTGCCTTGATCTGTTGTCTTGAATCTTGTCCTGAACCCTGCTGTGAACTTTGATAGGAACTTTGACTTGAACCCAAATATGATTGGACATTGTAAAGGGGATGAGAAAACCTTTTTGATTATTTATGAAAACGTTTCAAGAAAACTATTTTTAAAACTGTCTCTATGAAAAACTGTTTTGAAAAGACCATTGTATGAAGATCAATTTGTAAGATTATTTTTATAAGAAAACGTTTTAAAGGATTTTGAACCTTTGTCATTTACTTCTGAAATGTCTTGACGTGAACCCTTTACCATGAACCTTTGATATTTGGACTTGACAATGATTCGGTAACATAGACCTTTTGGACCTTTGCTGTAATTTAGACTTTTGACCTTTCAGTTGATACCAGAGCCAAGTTAGTTACCCAGCCATGAAGGTAACATGGCCGTGTCATTGATGCACCAATGGCATGACTCCAGTGTGTTCGAGTGATGTTACACACCGTCCCCATATTTGTTCGTAACGTGCACATTATAATTATTATTGGCCTATATTATTGTTCGGGGGGCGTATGGATGCATCCTAGGTTAGTGTTTGTATTAATGGATATTATATTATATTGTTCGGTGATTGATGCTGTGTGCAATACACGTCTTTCACAAAGTTCGGGAGCTGATCACTCTAAATTGATACATGAGGACACCCCTCATATTATCTAATTACTTGAGAGGCATCCCCTCTAGATTGCTACAGGGTTACTACATTTGGTTTGTTCGGGCTCGTGGAGGATTACTGACCCCTTTTTCTTTCCTTTTCTTTTCATTTCATTCTTATTATATTCCTTGCCTATGACTTATGTATTCCATTACACTAAATTATACATGTTCGTTTTCATTCCCGTTTATTATATATCTGTTCACTGGGCTTTTTAAGCTCAGCCGCGTTTCTTTTCCCGCGGCAGGTTTTTAGTTGGAAGCTGGGTATGAGTGAAGAGACTTTTGGATTTAGAAGACCTTGATAGTTATGCTGAAGTAGAGACTCTTAGAAGGATTTGCATTCGCAGACTTAGTATTTAGCTTTTGTTTCCTTGTTAGCCTTGTATTTTCAGTATTTCAATTGTAACCTTTGAGAACTCTTGTATTACTGTTGATGTATGCTTTGTTTTGATCTGATGTGAAACCATTAATGTGATACTTCTACCCTTGCCGGGTTGGGGTGTTACAATTATGGTATCAGAGATAGGCTGCGATTCGTAATACATTTACCCTTGACCTGCGTAAGTTAGGACCATTAAGTTTTCCCTGTTGGCGCTCGTAGGACCACCTTTGAAAATTTGCTTTAAGATTTCCCTATAGGAACGTAAGTTTTGACCGGTGAGGATTTGGGTACACATTAGGATTTTGTTTTGTCTTTCCATTCGTGCTTATTCTACATATTTCGTCTATCATTTTCGAAATCGTTCAGACGGTAACATTTTACGTGTTTAGTTTTCTTGAGTTATGAGTAGTTTTAGACATCTATCGGGTTATAGTGCTTAGTATCGTGTATGTCATTTTCAGCATGGCACCTCCAGCACTGATGAGTGTCTAAATACTCATCATTTTTACCTAATCTGAGCTGCCAAAACATCCAAAAACACTCAGAAATGCATCATAATACTGAAATTATCCCAGAATTGTGTTTTATATGTTTCAGATGCAAAATGTTTAAAAACAGTTGAAAAACGAACAAAGTTTGCATAATTGGCAGTTTCAGTCCCTCAACTTTCAAAAGTTGTCAAAACTAGTCCCTGAAGGTTTTAAATAAATGAAAAGTCAACTTAAGTCCTTGGGAAACCAAAAATATTCACAAAATGGTCCCTGGATAAAAGTTTACACAACTTGGCAAGTTTAGCCCCTCAAGTATCAAAATTGGCAAAAATGGTCCCTGGATATTATAAAACTTGAAATTTCACAAAATACCCTTGTACTATGCATGAACTTACAAATTGGAACACTTTTGATAACTTTTGGGAAATTACAAAACAAACCCCTCTAAAATCCAAAATTACATAAAAGGTCCTTAAAGTTTTAAAATGTTAAAAATATACAACTTTAGTCCTTGTGTAATTATTTTGTGGCAGGTTTAATCCTTTGAAGATATTTTGGAAAGATACCAACTCAGCCCTCAACAATTCAGAAATTACAAGTTTGGTCCCTATGTTTAAATTCTACTAAATCCGGACCATGCTTTGTTTAATAAACCCAACACCTAAACACTAAATCCGATCCAACCCTTATCCCATTTACCCAACCCAACACTAAAACTAAAACCCAACCCCAAGCCCAATTAATAACCCGGCCCAATCCTTACACTGAGTTAACAACTCAGTCAAACCCATGGTTTGACCCTTCGTCTAAACCACTCAACCCGCCAAAACCACCCAGTCACCCCCCCACCTCACCAATACCACTCACCACCTCATCCCCCCTCCTCTTACACGCCACCTAACATGCCAAAAGCATTAATTGCTTCTCTCCCACTCTCCCACTAGCTAAATCAGTGATTATCATCAATTTCCTGATTTCTCGCCAAAATTACAAGTGGACAATGGAGATTTAATTGGAGCAATTCAAGGGTGGGGATTTGATCATGATGTCGACTGAGGATTATCCCACTTTAATTTATGTATATATAGTATGTAATGTAGCTAAAATAAAGTGTGTGGAAAAATAGTGTAATCTTAGTATAATCGTATTTCCATTCCCAGTAGTTTAAATTGTAATTTTGAATCTCAATCAATCAATACAAGTATCTTTAGTGTATTTATTGTTGTTTCTTTAATTATTGTCATTAGTTAATGTTTATTCCAATTTTCCTGATTTTCATATGTTCTGAGAAATCAAACTTAATAAGTAGTGTATAAAATAGCTTCTTAGCTGTTTTTAATAGCTTATATAAGCTTCTTATAGCTTATTGTAAGTTATTTGTAGTGTAAACATGTTCCAAATTCAAGATTTGAAGAAAGTCAAGAAAAGTCAACTTGGATGTCAATAAGCTAATTCTGGGTGGATAAACTAGTTCAGGAAGCTTTTCTGGGTTATCTAGCTTGTTTCTAACAAGTTAGATTGGTCCTTGGTTCCTTGTTCTCATTTCCATTAGCAGGATCAGTTGTGAGCATATTTCAAGTTTTTGTTTTATCTTCAATATTACTGTAGCAGTGCTTATTAATAGCTTATTGTGGTTGTTTTGTGCTTATTGATAGTTTGTGATCATATTTGATCATTAAAATCAGTAGCTATCTAATTTGTTTTCCACTTTGCTTAAAAATCATAGATTAGACCAAAAATAGTCAAATTAGTATAAGCTTGTTAGATTGCTTAATTTTCTGATAAAAGTTGCTCATTAGGGTTTATATAAGCTAGGTATTCAGTAATAATCATATTCTTAGTTTAAAATTTGGAATTTCCTTTGTAAAATCAAAACAGACACATCCTAAAGGGGTGTTTGGTTTTGACTGTTTCACAAGCCAAGCTCAATGTTACTGTAGATTGGTCATTAAGCTAAGTTTGCATAAGCTTATCCAAGTCCTAAGAAGCTTTTTCAAACCTTTGATCAGTCATTTAACTAGATTTAGCCTTTTTACACCCCTTGTGATCATAGCAGACCTGTACAAGCTCAAACAAGCTCCTCATAGCAACTAGCTTGTTTTGGCCTTGCCTTTGGCATTTTTGTGTTCAAATTAGTCCATTAAGTAAGTTTCTCAAAGCCTAGAACCTGTGTGCAAGTGTGCACACTTCTGTGCACTTCTGCACAAAACAGACACAACAGCAGACTCAGTTGATCTGAGTTGCTGATCTTGCATCAAATTGGACCTCAATTGGGTGTTGTATGATGGGGCTTTTGTGGTTTTTAGATAGTCAGTAGTGCTACCTAAGTTTTGCCCCCATAATATTGCACTTCAATAGCTTATTTCACCCCTTAATTTGGTCTGCAATCTTGCCTTTTTCTGAATTTTCTGTTTCAAATTTTGCAACAGCCATGTGTCCATTTGGCTTATTTTGTGGATTGGTTGTTTGTGATAAGTTTTTTTGAGCTCACATAAGTTGTTTTAACCATTTCTGAGCAGTTGGTGCATTTTTGTGCTTATTTGCTTATTTTTGGGCTTATTGTAAACTGCTTATTAGCCCAATAGTGCTTATCAGGCTTATTGAACTTCTGCTTTTATTTTTCTTATCTTTCTAATATTATTTTAGATTTACTCAGAAATTTTCATAATTTTCTGAATAGTTTTAATATTTTTAATCATTTTAATTAGTTTATAATAGTATTTAAATCATAATAAATAGAATATTAGTCAGAAAAATATAATTCCAATTTTCATAATTTTATTTTGTCATTTTTAATCTAGGAAAAATATAAAAATATTTTTAGGTCTTAAGAAAATCAAAAATAGAAATAAAGTGATAGCTTCTATTTAATAGAATTTATCTTTTTAAATTTTAATTAAGTAATTTTCATTTTTATAATTTTCTTAGTTTCTAATTACTTAGTAATATTTTTAGAAAAAGTTTTAGATTTTTCTTTGTCCATTTAGTATTTTTTATAATTTAAATTAGTTTAATTAGTAATTTAATAATTAATAATTAAATAATAATTAAATAAAAAGTGTAAAAAATTATAATTTAAGTTTTTAAATAAGTTTTAAGTTATTTTACATTTTTAGGTTTTAAATTTTATAAATTTTAATTTTAGTCCCATTTTAGCTGTCCCGTTACGCGTTTGTAATTTATTTTATTCGCGTTTAATTTTCCTGTGTATATCTATTTTTCATTTGTTAGTTAGAATTGTTAAATAAAGCAAAATCAAAAATATCTGATTCATCAATCATTTTAATCCAAAGCTTTTCACAGTTTTCCATTCACATCTCGTTGGGAAACGATCCGGGTGATCACTTGCCTGGTTTCACACACTACACATGAGCATTCGTCCTGAGACTGTTTGCCTTTTATCATTTATTACGGTTGACCATTCACAAGTGGTTGACTTGTGTGATAGAGAAGTAAAAGACGACCGTTTTCGGACGGATCACCTCTCATCAAGTATCGTTGGGCAACTGTTTTCGCTACTGGCCGAAAAAGGATTGGTAAGTTGAGAAGGACTAATAGGAGGATTTCGATCCCTGCTAGTATGTGGCCATGCCGAATCGAAGAAAGAATGACCGTGGTGAATATAAGTGAAACGGAGGTACATATTCATGAGACGGAAGTAACAGATGGAGACGGCTTCGTGACTAGGTACCAAGGAAGGTGCCCCAAGTTTATAGAAGAAGGAGGAGTAGTACGGGCTGAGCCTCGCAATTGGTATGGGTTTGTGGACCACGTAGGAAATGAAGGAAGGAACCCTGAGGATGATTTCGCTAGGCGACCACTGCCACAGCCTGAAGGGAACCGAAACGGATGGCTTAGCGAGGAAGATGAAGTGGATTCAGACTTGGAGTCCACCGCGAGTAACACGATCTAGGCATAGGGATAGAGCTCGA
Source organism: Artemisia tridentata subsp. tridentata (assembly GCA_021014915.2). Classification (NCBI taxonomy): domain Eukaryota; kingdom Viridiplantae; phylum Streptophyta; class Magnoliopsida; order Asterales; family Asteraceae; genus Artemisia; species Artemisia tridentata. The sequence continues at coordinate 61,259,772 of CP139508.1, read as the reverse complement.
GCCATGTGTGTGTTATTATTGTTTAGAATTTTGTCTTAGGTTTCTCTTGGCATTAATATTGTACGGATTCCGTTGGATTATGGGGTTTTCCCGAGTATTTAATAATAAGGCTTGAGCAATTTTTGGAATAATTTATGTGTGATATGTGTTTATCATGGTTCTCAACCTTTTAAGTTTGAAGGCCAGGACTTGATTTCCCATGGTTGCCTTGGTTTTCTGGCATCCATTAAAGATACTCCTTTAGAAGTTTCTAGTATTGAAGTCGTTCTAGAACCCATTCCGTACACCAATGAATGAACCTCATCTCGAGAGTTATTGGGCAACCTGAGTTTTCTGAACATAATTCCTGGTTGAACCACCAAGCTGTCCACCGAAGCGTGAAGTAGGATTTGACAAGTTACTGAGAGATTGTCTAGTCACCAAGCGAAGGTATCTTTCAGATGTGTCCGGGATCATACCAGTTGATTTGAGCAAACCGGGAGGAGCAGCAACCGAAGACCAGGAAGCAAGTTTGCTTAAGTGTGTCTTCTAGGCGTATTGCAGTTTCGTTCGCGATTAAGAAGGATGGTGACTGGAGATAGCTGAACCGTATTGCTGTTAGGAGCCAATATTCGTCCTCCCTGAAACGACTACGTGTTTGTTTAATTTCAGAGCGCGAAGTTTCTTTCTGATGAATTAATTCTTAGAATCGCCTTCTGTATTCGTAAACGACTGCTATGACAGTTAGTGACGCTAATAGTATTAGCTAAAGCTCTGACTGTTTTGTCAATTTGATAAATAATGTTTTTCTCGTGAGTACTTGGGCAAATGGTCATTGTATGACTAAATAGTACATTCGGAGACGAGGAAGAGCATGAAAATCATCTTTGCACTTCGTTAGTCATTTGTGCATACTGAGAGATTGATAGTTGTTGAGACAAAGACGTTCTTAATTGAGGATACCTCTTTAAATTCTGCGAGCTTTGAAAGCTATCACCGTGTGGTCAAAACCTACAATAGAATGGAGAACTGAAACCCTTTAAACTCTGCCGGAAAACTCTGGAAGATGTTTGCAACTTATGATATCATTGAAGAAAATTAGTGAACAGAGAGAAACAGCCTAGTTTGATTTAGAATGGAGCTTTGGAAAAGTTGGAATAGAAGTTAGCTTCCATACCCTCGGGCGGGACAATCCTTGGGATAAACCAGAAAGAGACTTGGTTATACTCCCTTACAGCACAGAAGGTTTCGTATACATTAGGACAACTAGAGACATATCAGAAGAAGTACTTCAATACCTGACCTGGAGTTAACAACAAACGGCAGCTACCCTGAAGAGTGAAGATATTCCTTACAAGGTAGAAGTGTTGGCGATGCAGAAGAAGAAATTTAGTCAAGATAGCGAATCTGGAGCTGATGAAGACATGCAGTCTAATTTTCCTATTCATCTTGGTTGTACTAAGATGAATTGAGAGCGGAAGCAGACTGGATGATGAAGAGATTCAAAGATCGTTCCAGAAATCCACGCTACTCCCTCATATTCCAAGAAGAACTGCAGGAGGCTCGACGAACCAGACTCAAGTTCCCGATTTTGGTTTCACTTTCCGATAGATGGACAGACGAAGATAGATTAACCGGACTTGAGGAGAGTGGATGTGTTGAATGGACGGAGTTTAGAATCAGACCCTTTATGTTTGGAAGAATTGAATCTATGAAGGCCGAAGTTCTTGGTGACTAATTTTCATTTCCGCTGACCCTCTTAAGTTCGTTATATCGTGATAAGATCCTCTTATGATTTAAGTTTCCTAGAAGCGTTTCTGTTCGTGTTTATTTTCGTATGTTCGAGGATAGCTGTGTTTTTAGAGATTTTGGTGAATTGTGGAAGATGTGATGTTTGTGATGGCGTGCCTCACTTTTGCTAGGCAATCTGAGATTTTGATACTCTTGCGAATAGTTTTGTTTTCCTCTTGATTAGGGCATTCAAAAATTATGTTGAACTCGAGACGGTAGAAGTACTAGGTGGATTAAGATAGGTGGTTTTGATTACGACTTGAGATAAAGTATGACCATCATGAGGGCATATTTATATGATGCCAGTATTATGACGTCTGGCCAACGTGATAATATTTACATCATATAACGTGCACTTGTTGTGGGCATAGGATATCTTGGGAAGTACCTAGGAAGTTTAGAATTTGAATCTCCGTTGGATTATCCGTGATTAGTGAGACTTTAGATTCATTTTACCTATGCGTATACTCTACCTTCGTTCGTTAAATATCTGGAGTTCGGACTCTCGTTTTCATTCTGTTGACCTCAGTTATAAATCTTGAATTCTTGTAAAGCTCTTTTCTATTGACACAATCAATTTGATTTGAACTTTTGTTCGTATTCCATAGGAGATCCAGAAGATTCACCTATCGTCCATTTTATGTTGCATGGACCTTTTTAAATCAAATCAAATTATTTGTCTCCTTCTGAGAAATTTGAACTCATCTCGTTTGATTTGAGCCATGAGAAATAAAGTTATTCCATTCATAAAGATTCTTTGGAAGAATCACCCAGAGCGTGAGGCTACCTGGGAGACCGAGGAATCGATACGAGTTAGTTATCCACATTTCGTGTTTTGATCCGGTACGTCTTTGTTTGTTTTCCGTTCTATTCCATTTCCGTTTCCTTGCAAATTTCGAGGACGAAATTTTCCTTTTAGAGGGGAAGAAGTTGTAATACCCAAAAATATCAAACATGCAAAAAGACCAATTTGCCCTTATAATTTAAAATTTTGATTTAATAAGCTTATGAATCACCAAATAAATTCCAAACCTTCAGGAATGAACTAGATATGAATCCAAATAATTTTTGTGACTACATTTTAACATTTAGAAAAGTAAAAAATATACAAAATAATTGTTTTGTCCGATTTATATATAATTCGTGTATTATTAAGTATTATTAGTATAAAATAAATTAAATAAAATACAAGATAAATGCAAATAAAATTAGGAAATTATCACAATCAGTATTTGAGCTTAATTAGACTTTTTTGGACCGAAATATATGATCCCATATCACATATACACGTTTTCTATATTTATCCTATATATAATAAAATTCCGAAACCCTAAAAAACACTTCACAAAATTCGATCAGCCTATATTCGACCAAGGAAAACTCGTGGGTTATTTTTCTGGTATTCTACAACATCTAAGGAAGCTAGGAAAATCGTTTGGAGGGTTGTGGAGTCGTTCGTTTGATCGCTAGAGTTTTTGTTTTGTCGAATTAACTTAATCGAGAGGTATAAATCCTATTATCCCTTTATCACATTCGATTATCCATGTAGTATTTTTCTTATGTTCTTAGGATCATATAAGACCTAAATAAAATATATGAATCGAATCATGCTAGCTAAATAGATCGTAATGGTTTTTGAGAGCAAAAACGTAAGTAAAATCCAAAACAAGCTATGCGATGTTTCCAGGGGTTTTAATTATTTATTTTGGACCTTATACGAATTATATGATCTGGGAAAAATGCTTGAGCGAATTATAGAAGTTTAGTTTGATTGTGGCTAATTATTTTGTAATCGGATCTATGTATATCGAATGAAAGAAAATAAAAAGAAACCCTAGAATGAATTAGGGTTAGGGTTTGGTACTTGAATCTGGACATTAAATGCTAACTAATGATGAGGTAATGATTGTTGAATGATTAGAGGAACTAGGGCTTGTATTTGCATATTAAAAATGTTATACGAATTATAAATAAATAAGGAGGGATTGTTTTGCCAACTTTGAAACTTAAGGATTATTTTTATAATGTTAATGAGGTCAGTATAAATGTGTAAAAATTATAAGATGAGGTCCTTATGTGTAAAATTTGCAAGATCGTGATTATTTGTTAATTTAAGGTTCGAATTAGAAATTAATTAATTAGAGGGACTAAAAGTGTAAATTCAGGAAACTTGTGATTATTTTGTGTAAATAATATTATTAGGAAGATAATATGTAAATTTGGATATTTATGGGCTTAATATGTAATTATTGATAAATTGAGAATTTAATTGTAAGTTTTATAAGTTAAGGGACTAAATATGTAATTATGTGAAACTTGGAATATGATTCGTACCATATATAAATTGGAAGGTTATATTCTGTAATTTGGTAAAATAAGGTGTTTGAGGTGTTAATATGAATATAGTAAGGGTTAGAGTGTAAATTATGTAACTATAAGGTCTAATTTGTAATTTTAATAACTAAAGGGTGTAAAGTGTAGATATTGAAACTTAAAGGACTAAAGTGTGAATCTGAATCCATTATGTGTTCAAACTAGTAATTTGTAATAGTTTCATTTAAAACCCTAATTATGTAAAAACTTGTCATAAATAACCCTAGACTTTTGTAACTTGCTAAAATATACCTTAATCCCATAATAAGGCTTGATTAATGACTTAACCTAAATTGGTGATATTATAATCTTTATAAGTATGGAAATTTGCTAATTATGGAAACTTGCTAATTCGGGAAACCTGCTAACAAGGAAAGTTACTAAAAATAGAAAGTTACTTAAAATGGAAAGATAACTAAAAATCACTTGTCATTCTGTCTTCTACTCCCTTAGGTTCGAGGAAGGAGTAATTTGATCCTTGTCAATTGCTATCCTTGCGTTCTGCTAATAAGGTACAGATATTCTGCCCTTTTTAGTAAGGTGCCTTCGTTCTCTTGATTTCTTATCATGATCGTTTAGGATTCCCAAAGCCTTTGCTATGTTCCCTTGTATTGTGAACCTTAGAGTTGAACCTTTGCCTTGATCTTTTGTCTTGAATCTTGTCCTGAACCCTGCTGTGAACTTTGATAGGAACTTTGACTTGAACCCAAATATGATTGGACATTGTAAAGGGGATGAGAAAACCTTTTTGATTATTTATGAAAACGTTTCAAGAAAACTATTTTTAAAACTGTCTCTATGAAAAACTGTTTTGAAAAGACCATTTTATGAAGATCAATTTGTAAGATTATTTTTATAAGAAAACGTTTTAAAGGATTTTGAACCTTTGTCATTTACTTCTGAAATGTCTTGACGTGAACCCTTTACCATGAACCTTTGATATTTGGACTTGACAATGATTCGGTAACTTAGACCTTTTGGACCTTTGCTGTAATTTAGACTTTTGACCTTTCAGTTGATACCCGAGCCAAGTTAGTTACCTAGCCATGAAGGTAACATGGCCGTGTCATTGATGCACCAATGGCATGACTCCAGTGTGTTCGAGTGATGTTACACACCGTCCACATATTTGTTCGTAACGTGCACATTATAATTATTATTGGCCTATATTATTGTTCGGGGGGCGTATGGATGCATCCTAGGTTAGTGTTTGTATTAATGGATATTATATTATATTGTTCGGTGATTGATGCTGTGTGCAATACACGTCTTTCACAAAGTTCGGGAGCTGATCACTCTAAATTGATACATGAGGACACCCCTCATATTATCTAATTACTTGAGAGGCATCCCCTCTAGATTGCTACAGGGTTACTACATTTGGTTTGTTCGGGCTCGTGGAGGATTACTGACCCCTTTTTCTTTCCTTTTCTTTTCATTTCATTCTTATTATATTCCTTGCCTATGACTTATGTATTCCACTACACTAAATTATACATGTTCGTTTTCATTCGTTTTCATTCCCGTTTATTATATATCTGTTCACTGGGCTTTTTAAGCTCAGCCGCGTTTTTTTCCCGCGACAGGTTTTTAGTTGGAAGTTGGGTATGAGTGAAGAGACTTTTGGATTTAGAAGACCTTGATAGTTATGCTGAAGTAGAGACTCTTAGAAGGATTTGCATTCGCAGACTTAGTATTTAGATTTTGTTTCCTTGTTAGCCTTGTATTTTCAGTATTTCAATTGTAACCTTTGAGAACTCTTGTATTACTGATGATGTATGCTTTGTTTTGATCTGATGTGAAACCATTAATGTGATACTTCTACCCTTGCTGGGTTGGGGAGTTACAGCTTATCTGCTTTTTCTATGCTTATTATATCTTATTAATGTTATTTGAAGTTAGTGTGATAGGTTGTTATGGTTTAAATTAGTTTTTGTTCATATCTCACTAAATAGCTTAAAACAGTCAATATAAGCTCAGCTTGTTTGAGTGCTTATTGGCTTTTGATAATTGCTCATAAGGGTTCTAGGAAGTTAGTTAGTTAGTGCTTATTCAGTTTCATAGCCTAAATCAGTGGCCTGTAGTGAAAAATCCAAATCAGCCCTTATAAAGGACTGTTTGGCATAAGTGGGTCAAAATGGGTCAAAACCCATGTCACTATTCATCTGCATATGTGTGAATTTCAACCAGCCTTAAATAAGCTTTGTTAAGCTGTTTGTAGGGCTTTTAGAGTTTATTTGAAAGATTTGGAGGATAAGAGTTGAATTTCCTTGTTTTTAATACCTCAACTGTTTAAATCTGCTTATTTTAGAGATAAGCAGATTTTTGCTTGCTTTTGGCATTTCTAAGTTCAAATTAGTGCATTAAGATTAAAACCAAGAGTTGGAATCATTTAAACAAAAATTGAGGTGATTTGGCAATTTTGTGCAAGTCTGCACAATAGAAATCCATATCAGCAGTCTGCAACAATTTTCATGCCACCATTAAGTGCTTATTTGTCATAATCAATGCCTGAATTTCAGTAATCAAATAGTTTGCTAGTTGATCTTTGCTTATTTCCATTCCCAGACCCTTTCCTAGCTTATTTGAGCTTGGAATCAAGCTCAAAAGTCTCTTATCCACACAAGCATACACTGAGCAATCAGTGTACACTTGTCTGGACCAGCCACTTTCTCAGCTTACTTTTAAGCAACAAATAAGCTACTCTTGGTCTGATTTTTGGTTTCCTAGATCCTCAGTAGGTGAACTTTAAGTGTTATAAGCTTTTGTGGTGTTTAGTAATCATTTAAGTGCTTAAAATTAAGCTTGAAATAGCCTAGAATCCAAAAAGTTGCCCTGTGCATCAGTCACCCTTGTGCTTATTTTGGTTTGATCAGTGCTTATTTGTACTATTTGTGGCTTTATCAGTTTCCATATTAGCTTATTGTTGGTTGTGTAGCTTATTTCCAGTTGGCCTTAGCTTATTTACCAGCTTTTCAGTCCTTTTCTATCAAGCTTGGGCTTATTCTCTTTTTATCCAACTGATCAGCAATCATTGGCTTAATCAGAGCTTATTTGTGATTTTCATAATAAGTGTTAGTTGTGAAATTTGCTTATCTCCTTGTGCTTAATCAGTTTGCAATAAGAAAATCAAAAAAATAAAATAAAAGCAAAAAAGTCAGGAGTGGGATTCGAACCCCAGCCTCTTGACTCACACACAACACACACAACCAACTGCCCTTGGGTCTTTTCCAGTTAACTCTTGCACACATTAATTCTTATACCACTTTTCTCTTTTAAGTTATTCGAACCATTTAGCTTATTTACAGCTTATTACAATAAGCTGGATCCTTGTTTCTAATTTTCCTAGGACTGTTATTATATAAAGTATTTATAGAAAAATTTCTAGAATTTTAAAACAGTTTTAATATTTTTTATGCATTTTTCTTTTTAAAACAGTTTTTAAATCATAATAAAAAATATAAAACTCAGAAAAATATAAATCTTTTTTCTAAAATTTTCATTTATCATTTATAACTTAGGAAAAATAATTTGGTACTTGTAAGATTAAATTTTAGAGATTTCACTTTTTAATCCCGTTTTTAGAATTTCCGTTTCGCGTTTTTTATATAAATTGTTTTAATCTTAATTTTATTTTGAGAATTTGTTTCTCATTATTTAATTAGAATAATCAAGCAAAATTTCATATCCCAATCATCAGTCATTCTAATTCCAAACCTCACGATTGTCCATTCCATCCTCGCTGGGACACGACCCAGGTAATCACTTACCTGGTATCACACACACATCGTATTCACGGGTTTTTGTAAGATAACCTTTTTCCTAAGAGGTTGACTTGTCAATTCTCGCGTATCACGCGTATCCGTCTCTGATAATATTTATACGTACTTTTGCGCGGATCAAATTTTGGCGCCGCTGCCGGGGAGGTTGTGTTGCGACAATATCGTTTAGGTCTGAACGATTAGTGACTTGAGATCCTTCTTTCAGAAGTTTCCACATAAACATATAAAAACAAAAAACAAAAACAAAAAAAAAAAAAAAAAAAAAAAAAAAAAAAAAAAAAAAAAAAAAAAAATCAAACAAACAAAAATATTTTTCTTTTCTTTTCTATATATATTATCATATAAAAATAAAAACCCAAAAACATTTTCCGTTTTATTGTTAAATAAAAGATAAAAGCAAAATCAATATAATATTCCTCAACTTGGAGTATTATCATAATAAGTTCCCAAACATCATATTAAAACTTGCATTTGTGTCGCTTGCGAATTCGGCTCACCTTTGATTGATAAACAAACTCTAACGGAGGTTTCAGGAGGTTTGGCATTAAATTGACAAACCGAAAGGAGCGGGTTTTTAAGGAGCATTTATTGCCCACCTTTGCTTCTCCGCCACTCTGTGCGTTTATCTTTTAGAGAGCTACCGTACGCTTGTTTATTTAAGGTTTAAGTTCCTTGTATTTTGCTTCGATCTTGTTTTAATTGAATTATTTTATTTAGTGCATGCGCACTCGTTCTTCTACGTCGACAAGTCTTTTACGTGAACTCGTAGATATTCCGAGAAGACGTAATCGTAGACGTGCTGCCCGAATAGTCGAACCCAAGATTCGTACTGTTCCCATTGATAATATGGCAGACAATCGAACAATGGCTGAGATGCTTGATGCGTGGTTTTGCAACCTTACAACAGGTTTTACCTCTCGAGGGATCTCAAGAGGCTTACAACCCCACCAGGCAGTGTACCTGACAGATGTAGTATAGTGTAGTGGTAAGTACGGGGGATTGATCGTTCTCCACAGGGAATAGTGTTCGTTAGGTGTGAAAGACTACTTTAATAGGTCTAAGGGTTGAAGAAGATTCTTTTTGTATTTTTTTATAATTTTATGAAAGCAAGTAAAATCTCGGGTTTGAAAGAGTGGGCGGAATTAGTTGCTAGTCAACTAACCCAAATTACTACGAATGCAAATAAAATAAATAACTGAAAATAAAATGTTGGTGAGAACTTATGTGTAGAGAAATGTGTTTACTTAGATTTCCTTACTCCCTAACTATCTTTTACCAGTTGATTAGTGTGTATTAGTTGCGTGGATGACGGGTGTATTCCTTAATACCATTCGTGGGGTGGCGTACGTACTTCCCCAACTCTACAAGCTCCTACTTCACTCCTATGTCGAGCCGGCTAGGAAGCTCCTAACATGGGATCACTAGAATTCGCTTGTGCATTAAATACAACCATAAAAACCTTTAGTACGCATTTGGTTCATGTTTCTTAAGACGTTCAAGCAAGTTACCGAATAGGAAGTTAGCCAGTTTTCTTAAGCCTAACATAGATAAACAATCATCCAATACAACTAATAACACACTAATAACCAATAATCAATAGCTAGGTTTCATTAGATCTAAGCAAACACAAGATAAATCTAGCCTAACATGTTAAACAAAAGACAAGAACAAGATAGAATCAAACAACACATAGACATATTGAATGATTAATTGATAACTTATCTTTCAATGTAACATGGAAGATCTCAAGGCAAAAAGCCTTGAAAAAGATGCTAAAATCGTCTTAGGGTTTTCTCCCAAAAATTCCACACTAAGTTCCACACCAATGACAAAGAATTGCAAAACTATATATAGATTTTTGGATCTGACGGCGTCACCTTATGGAGTGTGACGCCGTCACCTCGCCGCTTCTAGGGTTCCCGGGTGACCTTCTTGACGCCGTCCCTCTTTAGCTCTCCAAAATCCGTTCTGGCTTATCAAGGCTTGACGCCGTCAGACCTTGAACGTGACGCCGTCCCTCTTTGAATTAAGCCGTGACGCCCTTGATCAGGTTAAAGCGTGACGCCGTCAGAATTTACATGCAATTTTCACTGGCTTATCATGAGTAAATTTCACATCCACCTTTTCCTGCCAAGCCATGACGCCGTCCAGAGTAAAATCTGACGCCGTCAAAGGTAATTTTTAGCCGATTTTTGAGACTTTGTCGTTTTCTTCACTTTAATGCTCCAAAAACGTCCAAAATGCCTCCTTTTTCCAGATTTCTCCTCAAAAGTACCTAAAATGACAAAAGGAACGATTTAGGGCAATATTTGATCAAATAAATACGATTTAGGGCTTAAATGACCCCTTAAAAGCGGTACACTTTTCGCTTCATCAAATACCCTTACACTTGAGATTTGCTTGTCCTCAAGCAAATGCGCTTTTATTCTAATCAAAATACAAGTTAGGGGTCATTTAATGCAAACATAAAAGTAATTACAACAAATAATCGTTCCACTTCAATCATAATAAGCACGGAGATTATAAACTAGCACCTCACAAGTAGTGTTTAGATACTCACATCTCTCAAGTGTCATCAAAATAAATCTCATAAATGAAAACGGATAATATCTCTCACTACCTGTCGTAGCAAATAGATTACCATAGGCTTGGGAAAGGATCGAAAACCTCCTCCACTAGGCGTAAGCACCAAAGATAAACTATCAAAGAGGGCTTTTACATGGGTTATAACGTTAGGTGTAGGGAAAAGGAAAACACGGTTTTGTTGGATAAAGGATATTTTACTGGTGGCGAGTTAAAGATCTTGATCAATTACATGTACTATACAATGTTGCTATGCCAAGACTCGACTCAATCTTAAGCTAGAAACAAAATAACAAAATAACAAAAACATAAAAATAAACATAAAATGAAATGGGATGGTAGTCCGTATGTTTTTTTCTATTTTTCTTTTTCTCATTTTTTTTGTATTTTTCTTGATTTTTTCGATTTTTTTTTTCTTTTTTTTTTTTTTTTTTTTTTTTTTTTCATACACTCTTGCCCTACCATCCAAAATAATACATCATAGGGGCGTTGCATTCCCCTTACACTTGAACTTTTACATAACTTTACAATTAACTATTCTAATGACTCGAATTAAGATAATTGAAAAACTTGGAGTACTTTTAAAATATTTAGCACATATGGGGGTAATAAATGATGTTCTTCCCCATTACTCCATTACACTAGTACTTTACCCATGAGTCCCAATCGTCCCAAAACAATATGTACAAAGATATGACTCGACTTAGCAACCATGTAATCAACTAGATAATTAACTTGGGTTTAAACAAATGTTGTCACAATAATGCACTAAAAATGAGTGCATACAAGGTAGGCTAAGGCGATTTGGGTGTACATTTTAGTGGGGTGTAACAAATTCTTCCTTTAAGTAAAATGCTTAAAGGTCAAAACGAAAAGATAGGCTCTGAGGGGTGTACTAGGGGTATCGTGTACTAAAAATGAGTACAACGCAAAGGGTGTAGGAGAATTACTTGACTAATGTAGCCAAAGTAATTATAACAAAAACACAGGTGTAAAACAATGGGTTAATCCTAATGCCTCTTATCATGTAGTAAATCTAACTACACGAATGTAGTCTCACTTGTGGCCTTGGAATGGTCCTAACGCAAGTTCTAGAATCTAAGTGCTACCGGTACACACATCATAGCATAAATGCTTTTCCTACCAATTCTAGGGGCGAACCTCACATATTTAGGGGTGGAAAATTTTTTAGTGGTACGGTTTTTGTGCTAGTCATATAACTCCTATCCGTGAGACGCTCATTAAGATCAAAGTTTCACTCCTATATGTTGTAAAAAATTTTAAATTTGGCACTAAAATTACCTTAACAAGTATTTCTCTCAGTTTTATTACACATCTACTATTAAACAAACAAAAATCAAGCGTAATAGCATTCTCTAATCGTACTTTTACCCTCCCCTTACACTTAAGATGAACATTGTCCCCAATGTTCAAATAACAAGATGTAAAAGCATAAAGTAAAAGAATGAAATCAAATACTCCCCTGATTCGTTCGGTGGATAATGAAGTAACACGGTTAAATCTTCTTCCAAAGTAATGTTGAAGCTCCATGACTAATGCATCGCCATAAGCTTGATTCAAAACATTTTCTTGTCCAAAATAACCTGTTAAACCTGAGAAAACAAACACGAAAACCTGCATAACATCGGCGGGATAAAATCTATATATAAGGATATAATGCTTGTGGAATGATAACTTTGCAGATTCCTGGAGATTATAAGTTGGAGATTTTAATAAAAACTTTTTATGAAAACAAAACTTTCAAAAATTTCTGAAAATTAAATCTGACGCCGTCAGGTTATAAACCCTGACGCCGTCAGAAATGACCTGACAAAAATTTTCATTTTAAGTTTCCGGAAAATTTCTGGAAAAACCTTTACCTTACTTCCTGGAAATCCTGCAAAACATCATTATGACTCGATACAAGCATTTGACTCAAACAAATACGAATATGTATGTTAATTTAATATTATTACGATTCATGTTCATATGTGTTCTAATAAACCAATTTAGATTTCCCTTACACTTAACTTTTGCAAAATACCTTTATATGTAGTTAAGACGAAGTTAAAAACAAAATAAAGCATTTTCACAAATTAATTTTGAACATGAATCAATAATAATAAAAGTTAAACACACATACGGAAACAAGTAAAAACAAACAAACAAACACACAAAGCAAATAAATAAAATAAAGCTTGGGTTGCCTCCCAAGAAGCGCTTTTCTTTATTAACGAGTCTTGTAGCTAGACTCAAAGTCTCGTACATTACGTGACTCCATCATCGGTCACGGTTCCTAGGCCATTTTCATTCCCGGTTTTATATTCCGGTCCTAATTTCAAACAATCCTTGTAGAAACCGAATATCCTTTCCATAACATAGTCTACTCCTTTATTTCTATCCTCATCATTCCTATAGTAGACCGCTTGCTTGAGCTCCTTCTCAACATTTGACAAGTGTTGGAATTGTTCTATCTTATATGGCATTTGGTAGTTTACTTCATCGGTCTCATCCTTAAATCTAACTATCCCTAAGGAAGGTTCATAAGTCATTCTAGAGACCTCAACAAATGGTTTTCCAAAAACCACTTGAGTTAAGGATGCATCGACTATTGGGCGGATGTCTTCTACAATTACAAAGTCGGTGACATAGGTGAAGTTTCCTACATAAACCGGTAATCCCTTAACTCTTCCCGTGAAGTTACTCATCCAACCCTTGTCAGGGAGCATCCTATACCCAAGTTGATTTTTCATTATCAAGTTGTAGTGGGCTCTAGTCATGATGTTTATGGGTGATCTAAGGTCGATGTAGGCTTTCCACACATGCAAATGTCCGATGTTGCATGGTATGTTGAGATTAGAAGGGTCGCCTATTTCAATGATTGGTCTACCTAGGAAGTATGGTGTCTCGGGGTCATCGAATAAGTTTGTATGATATGCGCGCTCTTCCTTAGTGGGTAGCCTATTGAAGTAGTCCTCATCATCATCTACTTCTTCAATCTCACTTGTCCTAACTTCCTTATCAACTTCGACTTTCTTATCCTCATCCTTAGGTTCCATTTCTATCCTACCCTCATTCTTGTCACTTTCTTCCCTGCTCCTATCGATTGGTTTAATAGTGATAACGTTGACGAAGTGGATATGTTTGGATGAAGAAGGGTCCTTTACTTGGGGCCCGCTATTTGTGTTCCTAGCGTCCTTATTTGGAGGTGATAGCACTTGGTTATTGAGGGCTTTCAACAAGTTGTCGATTTTATTGGTCATCTCTGTTTGTTGCTGATTGAATTCGGATTCGAATCTAGCTATCCGAGCTTCTTGAGATGCCATAAATTGAGAGATCAATCCTTCAAAGTTATTGGTACTACCATTGCCGGAAGGATTGTTGTTGAAAGTACGGTTCGAGTTGGAACCGCTTGATTGGAAACGATTAGGTGGGTTGGAAGAATTGGGTTGTTGTGCGTTTTGGTTTTGTTTCCACCTAAGGTTTGGGTGGTTTTTCCATGAGGGGTTGTATAAATCACCGTAATGGTTTGGCTCGGGTTTGAAAGTGTACCACTTGTCTCCCGCTCCGTCGGTACGCGAGGATGCGTAGTCCACAAAAGCTTGTTCGGGGAGTTCCATGCAATCACGAGTGTCGTGGGGACCACTACATAATTCACATGAAGAAGTGATTTTGTTCACTTGGCTTGAAAGTTTAGAAGCCTCGTAGGATTTCATGAGAAACTTGACTTGGTCTTCAAGTTCTATGATCCTACGGTCGGAAGTGCTTGAATTGTTCGAAGGCAAAGATATTGCCTTGACCGTTTTATTCAAATCACGGGGATCACTCCAACTTTCGTTGTCATAAAGAGCAAGATCCTCTAGGAGAGCCCATGATTGTTCCGCACTTAGATCACGTAGCTTGCCACCGGCCGATTGGTCAATGGTTTGCCTTGTGTAGAGATTGATATGGTCATAGAAGATTTGGACTTGGAGCCAAAGTTCTATGCCATGGTGAGGGACTTTTTGGAGTAAGTCCTTGAATCGAGTCCATGCCTCGTAGAGAGTTTCGCCTTGACGTTGTTGGAACATCAAGATATCATTCCTTAGCTTGGTAGTTCTTCCCGGTGGGAAAAACTGAGCAAGGAAACGAGTGGTGAGATCATCCCAAGAGGTAATGGATCCTGCGGGTTGACGTTCTAGCCATTGACTAGCTTGATCCCGCAGAGAGAATTGAAAGAGACGCAATCGGTTCGTCTCTCGAGTGGCAACATCAAGGTCTATAGAATCAACAATTTTAAGAAAGTCCTTGAGGTGTTGATTAGGATCTTCAGATCGAAGTCCATGGAATGCGCATCCGCTTTGCACCAACCGGATGGTGTCGGATCGCAAGGGTGTGACATTGGCTCCTTGAGTGAGCTCAATGGTGTTTCGATAGCCATGGTGGCTAGGACGGGAATACTCTCCTAAAGTACGGGCTCTAGGAGGTGGTGGTTGTTGTGGTGGTGGGTTGTTGGGATTAAGGATATTACCATCTTCCATGATGTCGAATGGTAATGGTTACGAACAAAGACACGAAGAAAATAGATAGACTAAAGAAGACCTAGAAAAAGAAAATAAAAATCTCACTAGAAGGGAATCTAGTGAGTAGACCTATAAAGTAAAAATTCAACCTAAACAATAACTATTCCCCGGCAGCGGCGCCAAAAACTTGATGCGTGGTTTTGCAACCTTACAACAGGTTTTACCTCTCGAGGGATCTCAAGAGGCTTACAACCCCACCAGGCAGTGTACCTGACCGATGTAGTATAGTGTAGTGGTAAGTACGGGGGATTGATCGTTCTCCACAGGGAATAGTGTTCGTTAGGTGTGAAAGACTACTTTAATAGGTCTAAGGGTTGAAGAAGATTCTTTTTGTATTTTTTTATAATTTTATGAAAGCAAGTAAAATCTCGGGTTTGAAAGAGTGGGCGGAATTAGTTGCTAGTCAACTAACCCAAATTACTACGAATGCAAATAAAATAAATAACTGAAAATAAAATGTTGGTGAGAACTTATGTGTAGAGAAATGTGTTTACTTAGATTTCCTTACTCCCTAACTATCTTTTACCGGTTGATTAGTGTGTATTAGTTGCGTGGATGACGGGTGTATTCCTTAATACCATTCGTGGGGTGGCGTACGTACTTCCCCAACTCTACAAGCTCCTACTTCACTCCTATGTCGAGCCGGCTAGGAAGCTCCTAACATGGGATCACTAGAATTCGCTTGTGCATTAAATACAACCATAAAAACCTTTAGTACGCATTTGGTTCATGTTTCTTAAGACGTTCAAGCAAGTTACCGAATAGGAAGTTAGCCAGTTTTCTTAAGCCTAACATAGATAAACAATCATCCAATACAACTAATAACACACTAATAACCAATAATCAATAGCTAGGTTTCATTAGATCTAAGCAAACACAAGATAAATCTAGCCTAACATGTTAAACAAAAGACAAGAACAAGATAGAATCAAACAACACATAGACATATTGAATGATTAATTGATAACTTATCTTTCAATGTAACATGGAAGATCTCAAGGCAAAAAGCCTTGAAAAAGATGCTAAAATCGTCTTAGGGTTTTCTCCCAAAAATTCCACACTAAGTTCCACACCAATGACAAAGAATTGCAAAACTATATATAGATTTTTGGATCTGACGGCGTCACCTTATGGAGTGTGACGCCGTCACCTCGCCGCTTCTAGGGTTCCCGGGTGACCTTCTTGACGCCGTCCCTCTTTAGCTCTCCAAAATCCGTTCTGGCTTATCAAGGCTTGACGCCGTCAGACCTTGAACGTGACGCCGTCCCTCTTTGAATTAAGCCGTGACGCCCTTGATCAGGTTAAAGCGTGACGCCGTCAGAATTTACATGCAATTTTCACTGGCTTATCATGAGTAAATTTCACATCCACCTTTTCTTGCCAAGCCATGACGCCGTCCAGAGTAAAATCTGACGCCGTCAAAGGTAATTTTTAGCCGATTTTTGAGACTTTGTCGTTTTCTTCACTTTTATGCTCCAAAAACGTCCAAAATGCCTCCTTTTTCCAGATTTCTCCTCAAAAGTACCTAAAATGACAAAAGGAACGATTTAGGGCAATATTTGATCAAATAAATACGATTTAGGGCTTAAATGACCCCTTAAAAGTGGTACACTTTTCGCTTCATCAATGCTCCAAGCACCCACCGAGGGTTACGGAGATGCCATCGTTTTACCACCAATCGATTCTGATCATTTTGAATTGAAAACGCATTTGATTCAACTCGTGTCTACAAACCAATTCCACGGGTTTGAACGAGAAGATCTGTATGCACACATCCGTTGGTTCAACAAGTTGACCTCTACAATCAATTACAAGGATGTGCCGCAAAAAGTTGTCAAATTGATGCTATTTCCGTTTTCACTTAAAGGGGCAGCCCGGATTTGGCTGGAAAAAGAACCCCCTCGATCCATTGAAACTTGGGAAGATCTCGTACAGAAATTTGTCAATTATTTCTTTCCTCCTTTAAAGACGACTAATCTGAAAAATGAAATTTCCGGATTTCGTCAAGGTTTCGATGAAAACTTCGGAGAGGCATGGGACCGATTCAAAGATCTCCTAAGAAAATGCCCGCATCATGATTTCACGGAGTTACAACAGATCAATACGTTTTATAATGGGTTGAATGGAAACGATCAAGATTCTCTAAACGCTGCCGCCGGTGGCAATATCTTGAATCGTCGACCTAAAGATGTGCTTGAAATTTGCGAGAATAAATCAAAAGTTCCTATTTCTCGAAACAAAGTGAATGTTCCTATCACTCCTGCTTCTTCATCCGGTAACTCATCAGAGTTAGCCGCTCTAACGGACGTAATTCGTTGCATGATGAAGGAAGTGAAAGAAATTAAGAGTGAAACTTGTGGTGGCCCGCATGCGTATTACGATTGTCAAGCAACCGATGCTTCTGTTTACCAAGCTCCCGTAGCTGCAGTAAACTACAATCAAAACCGACCGCATGCTGAAACTCATTACCGAGCACCAAATGCTATGGTACCACCTGGTTTTCCACCCGTGCCAAATCAAAATAATCAAAATCGCTTTGTTCAAAATCAAGGACAAAATTTCAACAATTCTCAGAATTTCAACCAAAACCGTAACAATTTCAACCAGCCTTATCAAGCTCCGAATCAACATGTTTATCAACAACCTCCTCAAGCTCCTTTGACTAATGATTTCATGAAAATTACTGAGTCCAGCATGCGTTCAATGCAGACTCAAATCAATAATATGAAAGTCGAGTTGAGAAAGGAAATTGATACTACGATGTCTCGTCAAATAAATGAGTTGAAGAATATGATGGGCAGTTTCATGAATATGAACATGAACCAATCTTCTTCATCTTCCGGACGACTTCCGAGCAATACCATTCCTAATCCTAATGCTGAGTTGAAAGCCGTCACCACTCGTAGTGGTAAGACGCATAATGGACCCTCGACTCCTATGCCCCCTCCACCGGGGGAAGTGAATCGAGATGCCGAGGTGACAACGGACAAAGTGAATTTCTCAAGCCCACAAAGTACCGCACACGTCCAACCTCCTGATGTCCAAACTCAAGTTCCGGAACTCGATGTTCCGAAGACCAATCCTAAGCCTTCAATTCCATATCCTTCGAGGCTTAATGATCAGAAGCTTAAAGACAAAACGAATCAACAGATGGAGAAATTCTTTAAAATCTTCAGTGATTTGCACTTTGACATAAGCTTCGCAGATGCTCTCATTCTTATGCCCAAATTTGCATCTACTCTCAAAAGTTTGCTAAGCAAAAAGGATAAGTTGTCTGAAATGGCAAAGACCCCACTAAACGAACAGTGCTCGGCGGTTCTCCTCAAAAAGCTTCCCGAAAAGCTCGGAGACCCCGGCAAGTTTTTAATCCCATGTGATTTCTTGGGGATGGTTCAGTGCTCAGCCTTGGCCGATCTTGGCGCAAGCATTAACCTTATGCCACTCTCAGTATGGGAGAAATTATCTCTTCCAAAGCTTACATCTACTTGCATGACACTCGAGCTAGCGGACCGTACTGTAACTCATCCGCTAGGTATAGTCGAGGATGTCGTTGTAAAAGTGGGAAAGTTCCATTTTCCCACTGATTTCGTTGTGGTAAACTTTGATGCCGATCCTCGAGTTCCGCTCATTCTGGGGAGAGCTTTCTTAAGAACGAGTCGTGCTATCATCGATGTATATGCTGAAGAATTAACCATTCGAGTTGATAATGAAGACGTCACGTTTAACATTAATCAGGACTCTAAATCTCTAACCACCAAATGCAACATTGCTACGGTTAATCAAAAATCTGATTTCGTAATTGCTTCCAAAAGAAGTGATTCGATGCTTTCAAGATTCACGGTTAAGAGTCCTTCACAAAAACGTGCTGAGCTCAAAACAAGGGAAATTACCCCTGGTTCAAGCAAATGGTTTGAAAGTTGTGCTACAGAAGTTAAGAGTGTTTTTGACTATGATGAACAAGAATCGGAGATCACATCGGAAGTGGTGAAAATTGCTAGCTCTAAGAGCACACCACTTCTCCCACCTCCGGAATCGGTTTATCGTGTTGAAATTGTTGATTCTGTGGATGATCCTACCATTGCTCTCTCTTCCCCCTCTCTCACTCCGTTTGAGGGAGGTGACTTCATCTTGGAAGAGATTGAAGCTTGGTTGTCTTGTGATTCAATTCCATCTGAAATTGATGATCGTGTATTTGACATGGAGGAAGACATTCTTCTAATTGAGAAGTTACTTAATGAAGATCCATCACCCCTCCCTCCGAAAGAACTTCATAATGAGGAAATCAAATCTGTTGAAAATTCTGATGATCCTCCGGAGGTCGAACTTAAGGACTTACCGCCTCATCTCGAATATGCATTTTTGGAGGGTACGGATAAATTACCCGTCATAATTGCTAAAGATTTAAATGATGAGGAGAAAACCGCTCTCATAAAGGTTTTAAAGTCACACAAGCGAGCCATCGCTTGGAAACTTTCCGACATTAAGGGTGTTAACCCGGAATTTTGTACACACAAGATTTTAATGAAAGATGACTTTAAACCAGCGGTTCAACATCAAAGAAGGGTTAATCCCAAAATTCACGAGGTTATCAAAAGGAGGTTCTTAAACTTCTTGATGTCGGATTGATTTACCCTATCTCGGATAGTCCTTGGGTGAGCCCCGTTCATTGCGTACCTAAAAAGGGTGGCATTACCATTATTGAAAATGATGAAAACGAGTTGATTCCTACTCGATTGGTAACGGGATGGCGTGTATGCATTGACTACCGAAAGTTAAATGACGCCACCCGTAAAGACCACTTTCCTTTACCCTTCATGGAGCAAATGCTCGAAAGACTAGCGGGAAACGAATACTATTGTTTCCTTGACGGTTTCTCGGGTTACTTTCAAATTCCCATTGATCCGCAAGATCAAGAAAAGACCACTTTCACGTGCCCTTATGGAACGTTTGCCTACCGACGCATGCCTTTTGGCTTATGTAATGCTCCGAGCACATTCCAAAGGTGTATGATGGCCATTTTTCATGACATGATCGAAAAGACTATGGAGGTCTTTATGGATGATTTCTCGGTCTTTGGGGATTCTTTCACCACATGTCTCTCCCATTTGGACAATATGCTTAAGCAGTGTGAAGACACGAATCTTTGTCTAAATTGGGAGAAAAGTAATTTCATGGTCAAAGAGGGCATTGTCCTCGGCCATAAGATTTCAAAGAACGGGATTGCGGTGGATAGAGCTAAAGTTGATGTTATTGCTAAGCTACCTCATCCCACAACTGTTAAAGGCATTCGGAGTTTTCTTAGTCATGCCGGTTTCTATCGTAGATTCATTCAAGATTTTTTCAAAAATCGCCCGGCCGATGACCCGTCTCCTTGAAAAGGAAACTCCTTTTATTTTCTCCAAAGTGTGCATTGAAGCTTTTCAAACTCTTAAGAAAAAGCTTACTGAAGCACCAATCTTGGTTGCCCCCGATTGGGACCTACCTTTTGAACTTATGTGCGATGCAAGTGATTTTGCCATAGGTGCGGTCTTGGGGCAACGGAAAACAAAACACTTTCAGCCTATACACTATTCTAGCAAAACTATGATCGAGGCTCAAGCTCATTACACCAGAACGGAAAAAGAATTATTAGCCGTGGTGTATGCTTTCGAAAAGTTTCGGCCATACTTAATCTTGTCCAAAAGCATAGTGTATACGGATCACTCGGCTCTCAAATATCTCTTTGCAAAACAAGATGCAAAGCCGAGATTGCTCCGATGGGTTCTCCTCCTGCAAGAATTTGATATCATCATCCGTGATAAAAAGGGAGCGGAGAACCTTGCTGCTGATCATTTGTCCCGATTAGAGAATCCTCACCAAAATGTGCTCGAGAAAAAGGAAATAAATGAAACATTTCCTCTCGAAACACTTAACGTGGTATCTTTTCGCGGTGATTCTAGTACCCCATGGTTTGCCGATTTTGCAAATTACCATGCGGGGAACTTTGTTGTGAAAGGGATGTCGTCCCAACAAAAGAACAAATTCTTCAAAGATGTGAAGCATTACTTTTGGGATGACCCCTACTTGTTTAAAGTGTGTGAGGATCAAGTCATCCGGCGGTGTGTTCACGGCCAAGAAGCCGTTGATATTCTTAAGGCTTGCCACAATGGACCCACAGGGGGACATCATGGTGCCAATTACACCGCTAAGAAGGTGTTTGATTCCGGTTTCTATTGGCCCACAATCTACCGTGATGCGTGGTTTTGCGACCTTACAACAGGTTTTACCTCTCGAGAGATCTCAAGAGGCTTGCAATCCCCACCAGGCAGTGTACCTGACCGATGTAGTATAGTGTAGTGGTAAGTACGGGGGATTGATCATTCTCCACAGGGAATAGTGTCGTTAGGATTGAAAAAACTACTTTAATAGGTCTAAGGGTGAGGGAAGATTCTTTTTGTATTTTTATATTTTATGAAAGCAAGTAAAATCTCGGGTTTGAAGGAGTGGGCGGAATTAGTTGCTAGTCAACTAACCCAAATAACTACAAATGCAAATAAAATAAAATAACTGAAAATGAAAAGGTCGTGAAACTTATGTGGAGAGAAATGTGTTTACTTAGATTTCCTTACTCCCTAACTATCTTTTACCGGTTGATTAGTGTGTATTAATTGCGTGGATGACGGGTGTATTCCTTAATACCAATCGTGGGGTGGCGTACGTACTTCCCCAACTCTACAAGCTCCTACTTCACTCCTATGTCGAGCCGGCTAAGAAGCTCCTAACATGGGATCACTAGAATTCGCTCATGCATTAAATACAACCATATAAACCTAGTACGCATTGGTTCATGTTTCTTAAGACGTTCAAGCAAGTTACCGTATAGGAAGTTAGCCAATTTTCTTAAGCCTAACATCGATAAACAATCATCCAATATAATTAATAACACACTAACAACTAATAATCAATAGTTAGGTTTCATTAGATCTAAGCAAACACAAGATAAATCTAGCCTAGCATGTTAATTAAAAGACAAGAACAAGATATAATCAAACAACACATAGACATATTGATTGATTAAATGAATACTTATCTTCAATTAAACATGGGAGATCCAAGGGTATGAAAACCCTTAAAAATGGCAGAAATTCGTCTTAGGGTTTCTCCTCACAAAGTTGCACTCTAATGACAAAAAATTGCAAAACTATATATAGAGTTTAGTGGCTGACGGCGTCACGTTGTAGATCTTGTCGCCGTCACCTCGCCGTGTCTAGGGTTCCCGGATGGCCTTCTTCACGCCGTCCCTCTTTAGTGCTCCAAAATCCGCTCTGGCTTATCAAGGCTTGACGCCGTCATAAATGGGCTTGACGCCGTCCCTCTTTAACTTAAACCGTGATGGCCTTGATCACCTTAAAGGGTGACGCCGTCAGACTTCCAATTGTAAAACTCCCTGGCTTATCATGTGTATTTCTCATATCCACCTCTTTTGCTAAGCCATGACGCCGTCAAGAGCAATACTTGACGCCGTCAAAGGTACTTTTCCAGCCGATTTTGAGACTTTGTCATTTTCTTCACTTTTATGCTCCAAAAACGTCCAAAATGCTTCCTTTTCCAGATTTCTTCTCCAAAGTACCTAAAATGACAAAAGGAACGATTTAGGGCAATATTTGATCAAATAAATACGATTTAGGGCTTAAATGACCCCCTAAAAGCGGTACACTTTTCGCTTCATCAGCCCACAATCTACCGTGATGCCCATGACTTAGTCAAATCTTGTGACTCTTGTCAACGTCACGGGAAGATCTCTCAAAAAGATGAAATGCCACAAAACGTCGTTCAAGTTTGTGAAATCTTTGACGTTTGGGGCATTGACTTTATGGGCCCGTTCCCGTCTTCACGAGGGAACAAGTATATACTCGTGGCTGTCGATTATTTGTCTAAATGGGTCGAAGCGAAAGCTCTCCCCACCAACGACGCCCGAGTAGTGTGTAAATTTTTGAAATCACTCTTTTCTCGGTTTGGAACTCCCCGTGCTATCATTAGTGATCGTGGTACGCACTTTTGCAATGAACAATTTGCAAAAGTCATGCTTAAATACGGTATTACTCACCGTCTTTCTACCGCGTATCACCCACAAACAAGTAGACAAGTGGAGGTTTCAAACCGTGGTATTAAAAGAATCTTGGAAAGGACCGTAGGTGAAAACCGTGCATCTTGGTCGAATAAACTGGATGATGCACTTTGGGCCTTTCGCACAGCTTAAAAAACACTCATCGGGTGTACTCCTTACAAGCTCATGTACGGAAAGGCGTGCCATCTGCTGATCGATCTCGAGCACAAAGCTTATTAGGCCTTAAAACATGCCAACTTCGACCTAAAGTCTGCGGGTGATCACCTCAAAGTTCAACTCAATGAATTAAATGAACTTCGCGATCAAGCCTACGAGAACTCTTTGATCTACAAAGAAAAGACAAAGAAGATCCATGACTCAAAAATCAAGAACCGCGTTTTTAACGTTGGTGCTCGAGTCCTTCTTTTTAACTCTAGATTGAAGATATTCTCGGGTAAACTTAAAACCCGTTGGACTGGACCTTTCACCGTTGCCAAAGTTTTTCCTTATGGCACCATCGAGTTATCTCAAACCGATGGACCAAACTTCAAGGTGAACGGTCATAGGTTGAAGCATTACTTTGGAGGGGACATACCACCCATGGTTGTCCCGGATCTCCAAACTTTCCCCATGGACCAATGAATTCGGGGTCGAGTCAAGCTAGTGACTCGGTTAACAAAAACATTAGCATTGCATAGGTGACAACCCATGTTTCTGACTTATTTCTATTTTCTGACACTAAGTGTGGGGGAATCCCGCTGTGCTGTGCTGTGCTCTTTTGTGTTGTTTGCTCTGTTTTCAGGTTTCCCTTGGATTGTGATGATTGCCGCGCCTATTTTCAATCCAGCCGCCCAATATCCTATCATTTTGCTAACGATTATCTAGGGATATCTTTTTAATCCTTTTTGTGAAAATAGAGATTTCTTTCACACACTTGGCTATTAGTATTACCTTTTTACGTTCTAAGTGTCGGCATATGATGAACTCAAATAAGTACATTTTATTATCATCATTTATCCTATTTATTTGACTTGTTTTATTATATTATCTATGAGAATCGATACATTAATGTTTACTTTAGTAATTCTCAGGTAAAAACAAGCATTATGTGAAACTTGGCGATTTTGGACTAATTATGGAGCAAAACAAGCAAGATGTCAAAAGCCTACTGAAATCCAAAAGATCATGCTCGTTCTACTCCAGATACACCGCATCATACTTCTAATATACGGCGTATCACTATCAAGATTTCACAAGTTACGATCCAAGTACATGCGCCGCATACAAAGATCAAGATACGCCGCATCTAAAGACGGTGTACGAATATTCTTGAATATATTAATCTTGGACCCCACGCGAAGTTAAGTCAATGCGCCGCATCTATTCATTCTATGCGCCGCATCGACCCCTCAGACAGAAACTATAAATACCCCAAGGCAAGACGAATTTCGAGAGTTTTTGAGAGAGTTTAACTCAGAGACCGAAGACCACAAAACCCTAGAGCCGAATTCAGACGACCAAGCAGCACAAGACACACCTAAACGAAGATACAAGAGCTGTAAGAAGGTCCTGCATGTATTCAATTCATTAAGTAGTTTTGTTTTATTGTATTAGTACACTTTAATTCATCAGGATTGATGGGCTTGTGTCATGTGACTACGGAAAATCATGCACTCCCCTTAATATTGCTTTCCCATTAATTAAAGTTTATATGTTGATGTCTTTGGTGACTTTTATTAGTGCATAGATAACCTCTATGTCTAGCTGAGCATTGCTTGGGTCGCCATGCCCCTTCCTCGCCTATTTAAGAGACGCTTAATAAATAGGATAGACATAAGTAATCATTAAGGGTTTACTCGCCGATAAGATTAGAGCCAACGAGAAAGGTTTAATTATATACACTTGATATAAAACTAGCAATAAAACAAGTGACAAGCTACTTAATCATCAGGACAGGTCTTCTTATTGTCTCGAGTATCTATCTGTGTACGTGTGTGCTAATCGCTAATTCATGCTCATTAGTTTAGTTTACTATTTAATTATAACCAAACCGTGCCAGTCTCTCAGGCTGAACCCCCTTGCGTTAGATTAGGTTGTATAGCTAACTTAGGATATTAAAATACTGATTAGAATAACTAGATAATACGTTCCACTCTTAGTGATCGACACTCTACTTACCATTATATTCATACTGACCGGGTACACTGCTCGTTAAGTGTGTGTGTTATTGATAAGTCGGCTAAATATAAATTTAAAACTTGAGTAGGCATTAATACTGCTAAACCGCAACGACACATCACGTCCATCAGCATAATAGCCGGTACTTTGAATATTGAGGGCAATATTCAATTCTAAGTGTGGGGGGGGGGGAATTCTCTCGAATTTTGTCACATATGTACCTTCTAGTGCCTTAGTACCCCCGTTTTGGCCAAAATTTTAAAATTTTTTCTTTTTTAAATAAGAAATTGCAATAAAAAAAAAAAAGAAATGTTTAGTCTTGATTAGGTTAGAACAAAGGGAATCTCGACTCTGCCAGAGTATTGATCTGGCTGCTTCCTTAACGATTAGACTAAGGTTTTACGATTTGTGCAAATGAAAATGCTAAGCGTAGAATAATAGTTTTCTTTAGAGCTTATATAAGTAATCTATGGCTTTTCCTCCCAGGAGATAACTAATCTGACTTAATTAGTGCTTATTTTTCAAACATTTGAACACACAAAATCATTTTTCTATACGATTCTGAAAAATACTAGTTCAAAGCTTTATTTAAACTTCGGAACAAGCATATGTCATAATAATGTAAAAGTTAAGTAATAAATGTATGTGCTAAAAAGCTTCGGTTCTAGATCGGCCCTTGGATTCTTATTTCCGGAAGGCGTTTAGGTCTTGGCTACCCTCTTACACCGGCCCTTGGACCTCTAATTCAGGAATGTGTGAGGTCTTGGTCTAACACCCTTGGATCCTCATTTCAGGAATGTTTAGAGTATTGGAATTCTCCGTTGTAACGGCCCTTGGATCCTTTATTCCAGAAGGTGTAAGATCTTGGTTCCCGTGAAACTCCGTTAGTTTATATTGCACAAGTAAAGTAAAAATAATAATAATAAAAATAAAATAAAATAAAAAAAA
The DNA here is from genome assembly GCA_021014915.2 of Artemisia tridentata subsp. tridentata. Classification (NCBI taxonomy): domain Eukaryota; kingdom Viridiplantae; phylum Streptophyta; class Magnoliopsida; order Asterales; family Asteraceae; genus Artemisia; species Artemisia tridentata. Next base: position 61,233,490 of record CP139508.1, on the reverse strand, counting down.
TAAAAAAAAATTGATGAAAAAATGAAAAAATGAGAAAATAAAAAGAAAATAAAATGGAATGATATTGCAAAATGCAATAAATTTTGAAGCTTGCTTGTTATAAATTTTAAATCTATCTTTCAACTAGTATTAGTCAAAGTTTTATAAAAACGTCGATTTTTATTATCAAAATTTTGAATATAAGCACAGTCACCTAAACTTGAATATATACGGGAGTGAAAAGTTAAGTTTCAACTTACATAGATTATTGATATAAGTAGTGTTAGCATTTTACAAAAGCATTTGCACATTGAGTTTAAGCTTAGTTGGGAGTATAAAAAAGAGGATGACGATTACAATTCCCTGAAGACACCCAGTTTGTGTGAATCCTGTTCCGTGATACCATTTTTGGAAATCAAGCATGTTATGTATTTTGTTCTAAGCTCAGATTTCGTGCATTGTATAAAAAATCAAATCGGGGTATGCTTGGTATTCTTTTGATCCTATCATTACTTTATATGATCGGATTGCTAGAGACTAGCAATAGCTTAGTGTGGGGGATTGATGAGTGTGTAAATACTCATCATTTTATACCCATAAAAGACACCAAAATGACCTAAAACACCCAATATATATTGCAGATATCTTTGGTTTGTGTTTTATGTGTTTCAGGTACTGAAGGATTGAAAACGGAACAAAAACGAATATTTTTGGATCGACTCGACAACAATTGATCAAGTGAAGACAAAAGTCAAAGACAAAGTAAAAGTCAACCCCAAAAATACCAAAATGACACAAATGATCCTTGGAGATAGTTTTCAGAATTGGCATAATTAGTCCTTGGATTTTCAGAATGTTACAACAATGGTCCCTCAAAGTTTAAACTAAATCCATTTCTATCCTAACCTAAACTAAACCCAGCCACATACCTAAGCCCAACATAAATAATAAAACCCAACCCACATTAAATCCTAAACCTAGCCCTAGCCCAGCCCAATCCACATAAACCCATGACCTGATCCCTTAGTTAACCAAAAGGTTTGACTTCGGTCAAACCTTCTTCTTCAATACCACTACCCGCCTAAACCATACCACCTCAACCCACCAACTTATCCCTGACACACCCACCCCCTCCTCCTATCCCACTCCACCTAACAAGCCAAGAAGCATTAATTGCTTCTTCCCCATCACACTTCATCAGAATCAAGTGGTATATTCCACTCCCACCATTTTGGCGCCAAAAATAGATTGAACGACTGAGATGATTTCAAGAGGATCCAAAGGTCAAGAAATGATCAGAGATGAAGATAGGACTTATCCCACTTAGTTTTAGTATAAATAGGTCCACAATGTAGCCTATTATGGCAAGTAGTTAATTTCTTTAATCGTATTGTAATTTTATTGTTTAAGTTGTATCAATTTCAATTTTCAGTTATCATTCCAAGTTAATTTAAGTCTGTTTATCATTAATCTTTTTACAATTTCCATTAGTTAATGTTAATTCCAAGTTTTTAAATTTTTATGTTGTACTGAGAATTCGAATTAGGTTAAGTGTTATTGAAAATAGCCTCTTATCTGTTTCTATAAGCTCATATAAGCTTAATATAGCTTAGTGTGAGCTTATTTTAGTTCAGTTCAGTATCATTCCAAGATATCCAAGAAAGTCAACAAAAAGTCAAAGAAGCTCAAATAAGCAGTTCTGGATGATAAGCTGCTCATGGAAGAGCTTATGGGGTTTTCTAGCTTGTTTTTGACAAGCTAGATGTGTTTCTGATCTAGTTCTACTGTTCTATAGGCCAAATCAGTTGTAAGCATAATTCCAAATTTCATGATTTACTGTACAACTGCTTATCTACTGCTTATCTGCTTTTTCTATGCTTATTATATCTTATTAATGTTATTTGAAGTTAGTGTGATAGGTAGTTATGGTTTAAATTAGTTTTTGTTCATATCTCACTAAATAGCTTAAAACAGTCAATATAAGCTCAGCTTGTTTGAGTGCTTATTGGCTTTTGATAATTGCTCATAAGGGTTCTAGGAAGTTAGTTAGTTAGTGCTTATTCAGTTTCATAGCCTAAATCAGTGGCCTGTAGTGAAAAATCCAAATCAGCCCTTCTAAAGGACTGTTTGGCATAAGTGGGTCAAAATGGGTCAAAACCCATGTCACTATTCATCTGCATATGTGTGAATTTCAACCAGCCTTAAATAAGCTTTGTTAAGCTGTGATGCGCGTGATGTGTCGTTGCGGTTTAGCAGTTTTAATGCCTACTCAAGTTTTAAATTTATATTTAGCCGACTTATCAATAACACACACACTTAACGAGCAGTGTACCCGGTCAGTATGAAGATAATGGTAAGTAGAGTGTCGATCACTAAGAGTGGAACGTATTATCTTGTTATTCTAATCAGTATTTTAATATCCTAACGCAAGGGGGTTTCAGCCTGAGAGACTGGCACGATTTGTTGCAATTAAATAATAAAATAAACCAATAGGCACGAATCAGCAAGTAGCACACACGTACACAGATAAATACTTGAGACAATAAGAGGGCTGTCCTTATGATTAAGTAGATTGTCACTTGTTTTATTGATAGCTTTATATGAAGTGTATGTAGTTAACCCTTTCTCGTTGGTCCTAATCTTATCGGCGAGTAAACCCTTAATGATTACTTATGTCTAAAAGTTATTCCTAAGTGATCAATTTAGTAATAACCGTGGGAGCCACATTATGTCCCGCAGTCAAATGCCCGCAAGCCACTAATAAACACAGAGGTTATCAATGCACTAATAAGTAGTAACCAAAGACATCAACATATAAACTTTAATTGATGGGAAAGCAAGTATTAAAGGGAGTGCAATCTTTCGTTGTCACATTACACAAGCCACCAATCCTGATGAATTAAAGTTTGCTAACACAATAAAACAAAACTACTTAATGAATTAAACACATGCAGCACCTTCTTACAGCTCTTGTATCTTTGATTTGGGTGTGTCTTGTGCTGCCTCCTTGACTGAATTCGTCCTTTGTTTCTCATGTTCGAACTTCGGTTTTAGGTTTTCCGGGACTTTTAATTCGTCTGGTCTACGGGGTATTTATAGTTTCTGTCTGAGGGAAGATGCGGCGCATCTACTAAGTAGATGCGGCGCATGTACTTAACTTCGCGTGGGGTCCAAGATTATAATATTCAGGAATATTCGTACACCGCCAGAAGATGCGGCGTAACTCCATGATTAGATGCGGCGCATGTCCTCTTGTATCTTGGATCGTATCTGGTGATATCTTGATAGAGATGCGGCGCATGTCGAGAGTGAGATGCGGCGCATCTGGAGCAGAATTGACTTGATCTTGTCCATGTCAGTAGACCTTCAACTTTATGCACGTTTTGCTCCATAATTAGTCCAAAATCGCTAAGTTTCACCAAATGCTTGTTTTTACCTGAGAATTACAAAAGTAAACGATTAAGTATCAATCCTCATACATAATATAGTAAAACAAGTCAAATTAATAGGATAAATGATAGTAATAAAATGTACTTATTTGAGTTCATCAAATATCCCCCCACTTGAACTTTACTTGTCCCCAAGTAAACCTTAGAATTTCTTTTATGAAAATGTATCCTAAAAGATGTTAGGATTTATTTTTATATTTAAGCATGTATTCGTTCATTTCATAATCACACAACTAAACACTTAACGAATTAGAAGTAAAATAAAATAATTTTGATAAAAGCAAATCTAATCGTTTAACTGTCCAGTCGCGACGAATATTCTATCATAAGCTTGGCAAGTATACACATCTCCACCACTAAAGCTAAGGAGTAACAAGTCTAAAGCGGTAAAAAGGGTTTTTAGGCTTAAGGGTTAATTATTCTCTTTCACTATCGATCTCAAATTCCAGAAAAGGCGACAAAATCACAAATACATGATCGAATCCACGAACACGATACTTGCAATTGCTCAAATCCTTAACTCGAATAGGCTAAAGATAGGTCCAAACTTCACCAATAATAATATATCAAAAAGGACGACAAAATCATAAATACATAGCCGAATCCACGACTACGATACTTAAGATTGCTCAAATCCCTAATCTCAATAAATCAAAGGTTTGGTTGGATAAAGAATAATAAAGGGCATGGATAACAATTGGGATATAAATTGGTGCAAAAATAAAAATAAACAAAACAAATAAATTAAAATCCTAAGTGTGGTTAATCACTATCCCAACCATCCCATGAATAAGACTCATATCATCGAATAACTCACGCTTTAACACTTGAAACACACGCTTTAGGTAGACACGAATTATACTCAACAAGATCTTAATCAAAGAATAAACCTTAATTGGCGTTCCCATAACTGCCAATTCCCATTCAATCCATAGATATAGTACAACAAATAGTGGTGATATCGACCACTTACATAACTTTACATAAGTTGGTTAAAACTAACTTCCAACTTTTCTTTCTTTCTTTTTCTTTTCTCATTTTTTTTTTTTTTTTATTTTTATTAAAACATAACATAGATGTGTAAAATTTTACCACATCACTATAACTTTCTTTCCGGATAATTTTTCCATGCTTTTCATGACTTCAGAAATAATGGTAATAGTGAAAGTAGTAAACACACGAAAAATAAACTCCAAAATATACAATATTTACTTTCACTCCAATTGCATTGTGCAATTTCCCGACCTAACCATAGATAATGAATTACGCACGCGAACACAGGTAATGTAAGGAAACACACTTTGCCTATAGCAATCAACCAACCACGGATTCTAATCTACAGGGTAGGCTAAGGTGTAAGGGTGTAACGAAACATTTTAAACATAGGTGTAAGAAACGAAAGGAATGGCTCTGAGGGTTTTTCTAGGGGTATCTTACTCTAAAAATGAGAGTAACAAAAGGTTTATACGGGGGTTAACTAACCAGTGTAGTTAGTTAATAACACATAACAAATAATAGGCTATTTGGGTGTAATCCTAGAATTTTACCAAGTTAGACAAGTCACTCCAATTATATAAATAATACTTATTATGCTGGTCTCGAATAGTATACAAGCCAAGTTCTAAAGTTTACAAGTCACCGGCACACTCATAGATTTGTGAATTTTGAAAAATCACAATTTTTGAAAATAACGTCATGTGTGTAGTTATGCAACTTAGATCTTAAACAAAAACATGCTAAAAAAATTTTTAAGTTTGATATATTAAGCACATTTTAAGCATAATTTTTGAAAAAGTTTAGGACAAGTAATTGTTAAGTGTTCTAATTCTCCAATCCCCCCACTTAAGTTAAACAACGTCCTCGTTGTTTGTATAAAAGGTTAAAAACTGGAAAATAAAAGAATTAGAACAGAAAAACTCCCCTGAGATTTGCTCGGTATGATCCTCCATTAGTATAAGAGCAAAAATCAACTTCTTGTGGATTAGAACGTTAAAGCTTCATACTTGATGTATCCACAGGAAATTCAGGAAACTATAATACCACCAACACTTTAAAACACACCTAAGATAAGAAAGGTTCAAGCTTTGCATAATACATTAGTAGTTAGGAAAAATAAAACTTAAAAATTAAAACTGAAAATCATCAGGTCAGTCGATGCGCCGTATCTTATTGAAGAAGATACGCCGTATCGAGCCTGGAATAAATACGGATCAGAATAAAGATGCGCCGCATCCTTAACCAGGGATGCGCCGCATTAAAAATAAACTGATAAATAGTTTTAAAGTCGAAAATAAAAATGCAGAAAAATAAGATATGACCATTGCAGGAGATGCGTCGCATCTCAGAATTGAGATGCGCCGTATCCTCATGCGGCCTGACTGACTCGACACAGAACATAATAGTAAAAATAAAAGATAAGCATGGGTTGCCTCCCACGAAGCGCTTGTTTTTGTTCGAGTCACGAGCCTGACTCCACCCTTATTTACTGCGTAATAGGGTGTTGTTCCCCCCACTTGGGATCAAGTGCGGGTGATAGTAGCAATAAACACGAAAAGAGTGTAAATTTGCTAGTAAAGATGGAAGAAATAAATAAAGAGCATACCTTGGCAATACATCATTCCTATCCTTACCCGGTTTGGTTGATAAATTGGATGACTTGACCACTTCATCAGAAAGAGTAGTATGTTGAGGAAAAATAAGTCTCCTTTCTTCTTGGTTAGTCTCTTCGGTAGTAAGGCATCCCTTGACTTCCGCTGAAGATGAGAAAGGGTCTTTGGCAATTAAAAGTTCGAGCTCCTCTATATACTTCATAGGGTCGGAATCATCATCTTCATCAATCATAGCAATGTTTAAGAGCTCGTCACTAAATTCTTCTTCGAGCTCCACCAAATACGGGTAGATCACAGGTGCTTCAATAGGTAGTGTAGTAAATTTCGCCTCATCATCCTTTTGTTTTGCAACCTGTTTAGGAAAACTAGCAAGATTATTAATAACGGGATCAATAGTATTAAATAAATTTGTACCACTTTTTGGTTGTAAGGGACTCCAATTCATCTCGTGAGTCTCCATCTTCAACTAGTGGTCTTGCAATTTCATTTTTATCCCGAATAGCCGCCTCAAATAAGTCATCCCACATTTCTTCAAAATCCATTGTGGGGTCATAATCTGGCTCATCCGCTCCACACCTAAATATTTCCGTTTGCTGTGGTAATTGCGGTATGTTATCGTACACAATAGCATCAAACTTTTCAATATCAGAATACTTATTATTTCTATCCGAAGGAATATTATCATGGTGTTTTTTATAGGATGAGAATATATTTTCCACCTCGGGTGGAAAATTACAAGTAATAGCACTATACACCATTGTACCACATTCATCTTCATTTTCATCATAAGCACCTTCGGATGAATAAGCTTCTTTGTAAACAATTGCCGGATTTTCATTTAAATCAAACACTTGTGACTCTTCTTCATCTTGGGCAACTTCCGGAGAAATATCATCATCAATAACTATTGCCGGAAACCTAATTGCACCAAAATCGTATGATTCTTCTTCCTCTTCATTAATTGATAAAGTCCAAGTGTGTCGAAATGGCAATTTGTTTCTCTCTCTCCCTGACTTTTTCTGCTTCAATAACAAGTATTCTTCCATCGTGAGTTCCTTATCCTCGATGACTTGTGCACCATATCTTGCTCTTTCCCACTCGTATATCCCATTATTGCTCAAGGCTCTTTCCTCTTCAAATCTGATATATTCTTCCATTGTAATATCCGGATCGTCCATCTTCCTGAAATAAAACTTACTCGTGCAAAAGAAGGGTGAAACGATCAAAGTAAAATAAAAGCTTCTGATATCTGCTGTTGATGCGCTGTATCCTATAAATGGGATACGCCGTATCTTTATACGTTAAAAATAATTCAGATTTTATTCAGAAAATAGATACGCCGCTTAGAATTATGAATGCGCCGTATCGAATTAATTAATCAAAAATCAGCTTATCTAATTAAAATTAAATGCGTCGTATTAACTAAAGTTAATGCGCCGTATTTTCGTTACGCTTCAAAATACAAGATTTTTGATTCAGAAGATGCGCCGTATCGACAGAGATCGATACGCCGTATCTGTTTAATAATTCGCAAACTGTTTTTAATTAAAATAATAGATACGCCGTATCTGCTAAAGCAGATGCGTCGTATGGCGTTAACGTTTAGAAAAAAAAAAATTTTTTTTTATCGAAAAACAGATACGCCGTATCTGCTAAAGCAGATGCGTCGTATTACTTTATCGCTTAGAAAAATTTTCTTATTAAAAACAGATACGCCGTATCTTGGGGAAAAGATGCGTCGTATCGAATTAATTAAACGCGTTGTATTTTTTTAAAAATTAAACGCAATACGCCGTATCTGAGAGATCAGATGCGCCGTATCGTTTGATTTAGCACAGTACAACGATAGCAGAACAGAAAAATACGAAAAATAAAAACAAAAATCACACAACGAAAATAAAACACACAAAAATAAAAAGAAAACAATTAACACACAATACAACAAATATGCAAAATAGTACAATGATGCAATTAATCTAATAAAAAGGAAAACCTAATTAAAATACTAATTAAATTAACAGATAATAACAATTCACTCCCCGGCAACGGCGCCAAAAACTTGATGTGCGTGATGTGTCGTTGCGGTTTAGCAGTTTTAATGCCTACTCAAGTTTTAAATTTATATTTAGCCGACTTATCAATAACACACACACTTAACGAGCAGTGTACCCGGTCAGTATGAAGATAATGGTAAGTAGAGTGTCGATCACTAAGAGTGGAACGTATTATCTCGTTATTCTAATCAGTATTTTAATATCCTAACGCAATGGGGTTTCAGCCTGAGAGACTGGCACGATTTGTTGCAATTAAATAATAAAATAAACCAATAGGCACGAATCAGCAAGTAGCACACACGTACACAGATAAATACTTGAGACAATAAGAGGGCTGTCCTTATGATTAAGTAGATTGTCACTTGTTTTATTGATAGCTTTATATGAAGTGTATGTAGTTAACCCTTTCTCGTTGGTCCTAATCTTATCGGCGAGTAAACCCTTAATGATTACTTATGTCTAAAAGTTATTCCTAAGTGATCAATTTAGTAATAACCGTGGGAGCCACATTATGTCCCGCAGTCAAATGCCCGCAAGCCACTAATAAACACAGAGGTTATCAATGCACTAATAAGTAGTAACCAAAGACATCAACATATAAACTTTAATTGATGGGAAAGCAAGTATTAAAGGGAGTGCAATCTTTCGTTGTCACATTACACAAGCCACCAATCCTGATGAATTAAAGTTTGCTAACACAATAAAACAAAACTACTTAATGAATTAAACACATGCAGCACCTTCTTACAGCTCTTGTATCTTTGATTTGGGTGTGTCTTGTGCTGCCTCCTTGACTGAATTCGTCCTTTGTTTCTCATGTTCGAACTTCGGTTTTAGGTTTTCCGGGACTTTTAATTCGTCTGGTCTACGGGGTATTTATAGTTTCTGTCTGAGGGAAGATGCGGCGCATCTACTAAGTAGATGTGGCGCATGTACTTAACTTCGCGTGGGGTCCAAGATTATAATATTCAGGAATATTCGTACACCGCCAGAAGATGCGGCGTAACTCCATGATTAGATGCGGCGCATGTCCTCTTGTATCTTGGATCGTATCTGGTGATATCTTGATAGAGATGCGGCGCATGTCGAGAGTGAGATGCGGCGCATCTGGAGCAGAATTGACTTGATCTTGTCCATGTCAGTAGACCTTCAACTTTATGCACGTTTTGCTCCATAATTAGTCCAAAATCGCTAAGTTTCACCAAATGCTTGTTTTTACCTGAGAATTACAAAAGTAAACGATTAAGTATCAATCCTCATACATAATATAGTAAAACAAGTCAAATTAATAGGATAAATGATAGTAATAAAATGTACTTATTTGAGTTCATCAAGCTGTTTGTAGGGCTTTTAGAGTTCATTTGAAAGATTTGGAGGATAAGAGTTGAATTTCCTTGTTTTTAAAACCTCAACTGTTTAAATCTGCTTATTTTAGAGATAAGCAGATTTTTGCTTGCTTTTGGCATTTCTAAGTTCAAATTAGTGCATTAAGATTAAAACCAAGAGTTGGAATCATTTAAACAAAAATTGAGGTGATTTGGCAATTTTGTGCAAGTCTGCACAATAGAAATCCATATCAGCAGTCTGCAACAATTTTCATGCCACCATTAAGTGCTTATTTGTCATAATCAATGCCTGAATTTCATTAATCAAATAGTTTGCTAGTTGATCTTTGCTTATTTCCATTCCCAGACCCTTTCCTAGCTTATTTGAGCTTGGAATCAAGCTCAAAATTCTCTTATCCACACAAGCATACACTGAGCAATCAGTGTACACTTGTCTGGACTAGCCACTTTCTCAGCTTATTTTTAAGCAACAAATAAGCTACTCTTGGTCTGATTTTTGGTTTCCTAGATCCTCAGTAGGTAAACTTTAAGTGTTATAAGCTTTTGTGGTGTTTAGTAATCATTTAAGTGCTTAAAATTAAGCTTGAAATAGCCTAGAATCCAAAAAGTTGCCCTGTGCATCAGTCACCCTTGTGCTTATTTTGGTTTGATCAGTGCTTATTTGTACTATTTGTGGCTTTATCAGTTTCCATATTAGCTTATTGTTGGTTGTGTAGCTTATTTCCAGTTGGCCTTAGCTTATTTACCAGCTTATCAGTCCTTTTCTATCAAGCTTGGGCTTATTCTCTTTTTATCCAACTGATCAGCAATCATTGGCTTAATCAGAGCTTATTTGTGATTTTCATAATAAGTGTTAGTTGTGAAATTTGCTTATCTCCTTGTGCTTAATCAGTTTGCAATAAGAAAATCAAAAAAATAAAATAAAAGCAAAAAAGTCAGGAGTGGGATTCGAACCCCAGCCTCTTGACTCACACACAACACACAACCAACTGCCCTTGGGTATTTTCCAGTTAACTCTTGCACACATTAATTCTTATACCACTTTTCTCTTTTAAAGCTATTCGAACCATTTAGCTTATTTGCAGCTTATTACAATAAGCTGGATCCTTGTTTCTAATTTTCCTAGGACTGTTATTATATAAAGTATTTATAGAAAATTTTCCAGTATTTTTAGAACAGTTTTAATATTTTTTATGCATTTTTCTTTTTAAAACAGTTTTTAAATCATAATAAAAAGGGCAAATGGCACAAAAAGGCATCAAAGTTAGGGTCCATTTCCAATCAAGGTATCCAACTTTTTTTCTTGCATAAAAAGGTTCCCAACTTTTTTTTTTGGCTGATTTGGGTTTTTTACTAACGGGCGTTAACTCAGTTCGTTAGTAAGTTACATGTTTTGTCCTCGAGGTCGTTAACTCAGTTCATGCAACATCCAAAAACAATTTCGAATTTTTTTTTTTGACATGTTTTGTCCTCGAATTCTTATACTCATTTCATGCAACATCCAAAAAAAAAATTCGAAAAATATTTAAAAAAAAAATTATCAAAAAAATTTTTCTTAAAATATTTATATATTACTTTTTAAATTACTTTTTTTTTTCGAAAAATATCTAAAAAAAATTAAAAAATATTTCGAAAAAATTAAAAATATTTTCGAAAAAATTAAAAATATTTTCGAAAATTAAAAAAAAAAGTTAAAAAAAGTTCGAAATTTTTTTAAAAAAAAATAAAAAATTTGTTCGAAAAAATTAAAAAAAAAAGTTAAAAAATATTTCGAAAAATATTTCGAAAAAATATTTTTGAAAAATATTTGAAAAAAAATTTTTTTTTAAAGTTTGAAATTTTTTTTTTAAAAAAAAAGTATTTTTTCAAAAATATATATATATATTTTTTTTCAAATATTTTTTCGAAAATATTTTTAATTTTTTTAAAAAAAATTAAAAAAATATTTCGAAAAAATATTTTCGAAAAAATTAAAAATATTACTTTCGCAAAATATTTTTAATTTTTTTTTAAAAAAAGTAATTAAAAAAAATTCGAACTTTTTTTTTAACTTTTTTTTTCAAATATTTTTCGAAAATATTTTTTCGAAATATTTTTCGAAAAAATTTTTTTTCGAAATATTTTTTAATATTTTTAATTTTTTTTTTAATTTTTTCGAACAAATTTTTTATTTTTTTTTAAAAAAAATTTCGAACTTTTTTTTAACTTTTTTTTTTAATTTTCGAAAATATTTTTAATTTTTTCGAAATATTTTTTAATTTTTTTTAGATATTTTTCGAAAAAAAAAGTAATTTAAAAAGTAATATATAAATATTTTAAGAAAATATTTTTTTGATAATTTTTTTTTTAATATTTTTCGATTTTTTTTTTTTTTTTTTTTTTTTTTTTTTTTTTGATGTTGCATGAAATGAGTATAAGAATTCGAGGACCAAACATGTAAAAAAAAATTCGAAATTGTTTTTGGATGTTGCATGAACTGAGTTAACGACCTCGAGGACCAAACATGTAACTTACTAACGAACTGAGTTAACGTCCGTTAGTAAAAAACCCAAATCCGCCAAAAAAAAAAGTTGGGAACCTTTTTATGCAAGAAAAAAAGTTGGATACCTTGATTGGAAATGGACCCTAACTTTAATGCCTTTTTGTGCCATTTGCCCTAATAAAAAATATAAAACTCAGAAAAATATAAATCTTTTTTCTAAAATTTTCTTTTATCATTTATAACTTAGGAAAAATAATTTGGTACTTGTAAGATTAAATTTTAGAGATTTCACTTTTTAATCCCGTTTTTAGAATTTCCGTTTCGCGTTTTTTATATAAATTGTTTTAATCTTAATTTTATTTTGAGAATTTGTTTCTCATTATTTAATTTGAATAATCAAGCAAAATTTCATATCCCAATCATCATTCATTCTAATTCCAAACCTCACGATTGTCCATTCCATCCTCGCTGGGACACGACCCGGGTAATCACTTACCTGGTATCACACACACATCGTATTCACGGGTTTTTGTAAGATAACCTTTTTCCTAAGAGGTTGACTTGTCAATTCCCGCGTATCACGCGTATCCGTCTCTGATAATATTTATACGTACTTTTGCGCGGATCAATATGTAAGTGATGCATGTCATGATGTCATGTTAAATATTTCTAATTTAAGAAATAAACATAAACATGTAAATGTATATATGTATGTAACATGTATCCTAGTGATCATGTAGCATTTATATACTAGCTTAACTAATATATGTTTACCAAGATGTATCATGTTAGTTTGACACTTAAAGTGTACTTATCCTATTAGACTTAGGAAACATGATGTACAAGTAAAAATACTTGTTTATGCAAAGGTGTGAAATGAGGTTCTAAGTAGAATGATTAGCCTTTTAAAATACTTAATTACCTAACCGTATTTTAAACATTCTAAATGGTTTGTTAAGGGTTTGATCATAATGCCACATAACAAACATGTACGAACCTGTGTTGTATCATACGAGGACTCGAGAGGTGTTGAATGTAAGTTGAGACAAAATAAGATTACAAGTAACTTGTACATTTTATGTTATGTATCAAGTTACATGTTTGTCATCAATCAAAACAAACGAGACTGCTTGCACTAACAATCTCCCCAACGAGACTGTTTGCACTAACAATGTCTTATCTTTCAGACTTTCAATCATTAGATGGAGGCTATGTTACGTTTGGAGGAAGAATTACTGGTAAAGGTACTCTTAAAACCGGTAAATTAGATTTTGAAGATGTGTACTATGTGCAAGAGCTTAAGTATAATCTTTTTAGTGTCTCACAAATGTGTGACAAAAAGAATAAAGTTCGTTTTACTGAAACTGAATGTCTTGTACTTTCTTCTGATTTTAGGATGCCTGATGAAAGTCAAGTACTTCTTAAAATTCCAAGAAAGGGCAATATGTACAGTGTTGATATGAAGAAGATTGTTCCTAAAGAGGCACTTACTTGTCTAGTTGCAAAGGCCACATTGGATGAATCTATGAAATGGCATAGGAGGCTTGGTCACATTAACTTCAAAACCAAAAATAAAATTGTTAAGAATGGTTTGGTAAGAGGTTTACCTCAAAAACGATTTGAAAATGACCAAACATGCATTGCTTGTCTTAAAGGCAAACAACACAAAGCCACTTGTAAGCCCAAGATTTTTAACTCTATTGATCAATCATTGTTTATGCTTCATATGGACTTATTTGGACCTACAAATGTGAGTAGTATAAAGCATAAAAGATTTTGTCTAGTTGTTACTGATGACTATAGCAGATTTACATGGGTTTTCTTTTTAAGTTCTAAGGATGAGACTTCTAGCATTCTTAAAACATTCATTACAGATATTGAAAACCTAGTAAGCAAGAAAGTAAAAGTCATTAGATGTGATAATGGGACAGAGTTTAAGAATAGAGTTATGGATGATTTCTGCAAGGAAAAAGGTATTAGGAGAGAATTTAGTGTTGCTAGAACTCCTCAGCAGAATGGAGTTGCTGAGAGGAGAAATAGGACTCTCATAGAAGCTGCTAGAACCATGTTAGCCGACTCTAAGTTGCCTATCACTTTTTGGGTTGAAGCAGTTAATACTGCTTGCTATGTCCAGAATAGGGTTTTGGTTGTCAAGTCTCACAATAAGACATCATATGAGCTTTTTAGAGGAAGAACTCTTGCAATAGGATTTCTTAGACCTTTTGGATGTCATGTGACATATCTGAATACCTTAGACCATCTAGGAAAGTTTGATGGTAAAGCAGATGAAGGATTCTTAGTTGGATATTCTCTTAATAGCAAAGATTTTAGAGTATACAACTCAAGAACTAGGAGAGTAGAGGAAAACCTGCATGTGGAATTTTTAGAGAATAAATCCAATGTAGCAGGTGAAGGTCCAAAATGGCTATTTGATCTTGAGTATCTAACCAAATCAATGAATTATGTGCCTGTTGTTGCAGAAACTAATGAATTTTCAGGTTCAGAAACACATGATGCAACAGATGAGGCAAGGTTAGAAAAAGAGATAGATCAAGATTATTTAATGATGCCAATATGGACAAGTACAAGTGTGGATTCAACTTCTTATGATGAACCTTCTTCTGATGAACCTAAAGAAGGGATTGAAGATGAACACAAGGAAGATGAGACTGGGGAACAAGAAAAACAAGGTAGCAGTACAAATGATGTTTCTACTGCTGAGACAGAGCAAGATACTACTAGGCTAAATGTTTCTACTGCTAGGCCAAATGTTTCTACTGCTGGCCCATCAGACTCAACTGAAGCATATTTCTCAGAAGATGAGGTGGATTTCAATAATCTCCCACCTGACTATCATGTTCCTACTACACCCACACAAGGATTCACAAAGTCCACTCCCTGGAAATGTGATTGGAGATGTACAATCAGGGGTGAAGACAAAGGCAACAACTGATGTATTCAGACCAACAAGGGCTTCTTGATGCTCTTTATGCATCAAAGCAGCATGAGTATTCCAACTCTTGCTTATTTGTATGTTTTCTATCACAAGTAGAACCAAAGAATGTTCTTAAATCCCTAGATGATTCAAGCTGGGTAGAAGCTATGCAAGAGGAGCTTCTTCAATTTAAGATTCAGAAGGTATGGGTGCTAGTTGATTTACCCAAGGGTGTAAAGGTAATTGGCACTAGATGGGTTTTCAGAAATAAAAGGGATGAAAGGGGCATAGTGATTAGGAATAAGGCTAGATTAGTAGCCCAAGGGTACACACAAGAGGAAGGGATAGACTATGAAGAGTTGTTTGCTCCAGTAGCAAGGATTGAAGCCATTAGGTTATTTTTGGCTTATGCTTCATTTATGGGCTTCACAGTTTATCAAATGGATGTCAAGAGTGCCTTTCTATATGGTACTATTGAAGAGGAGGTATATGTCTCACAACCTCCAGGGTTTACTGACCCAGACCATCCAGACAAAGTGTACAAGGTAGTTAAAGCTCTTTATGGCCTTCATCAGGCTCCAAGGGCATGGTATGAAACACTAGCTTCTTATTTAATAAAAAATAGATTTCAAAGAGGCAAGATTGATCAGGCATTATTCATCAAGAAGCACAAGAAGGATCTTTTACTTGTACAGGTGTATGTGGATGATATCATCTTTGGATCTACAAGGAAGGAGATGTGTTTAGATTTTGAGAAGCTTATGCATGATAAGTTTCAGATGAGTTCCATGGGGGAACTTACATTCTTTTTGGGTCTGCAAGTTAAGCAATCTAGAGAAGGCATATTTATCAGCCAAGATAAATATGTTGCTGAGATACTAAGGAAATTTCAATTTGATTATTCAAAAGTGGCAAGCACACCAATGGACTCTGAGAAGCCACTTCTTAAAGATGTAGATGGAGACAATGTGGATGTACACACATACAGATCTATGATAGGTTCTTTGATGTATCTCACATCATCAAGACCTGATATCATGTTCTCTGTTTGTGCTTGTGCAAGATTTCAAGTAACTCCTAAGGTTTCTCATTTAACAGCAGTCAAGAGGATTTTTAGATATCTCAAGGGTCAACTAGGTTGGGACTATGGTAATCTAGGGAATCACCTTTTGACTTGGTAGCATATTCAGATAGTGATTATGCAGGTGCAAGCTTGGACAGAAAGTCAACAAGTGGAGGATGTCAATTCCATGGGTGTAGACTTATCTCATGGCAGTGTAAGAAGCAAATAATTGTGGCTACTTCAACAACTAAAGCTGAATATGTAGCTGCTGCAAGTTGCTGTGGTCAAGTCCTATGGCTTCAAAACCAACTTCTTGACTATGGGTACAATTTCTTAAACACTGTCATACATATTGATATTAGTAGCACAATTTGCATAATTAAAAACCCAGTGCAACACTCTAAAACAAAACACATTGAAATTATACATCATTTTATTAGAGACTGCAATGAAAAAAAGTTGATTCAAGTTCCAAAAATTGATTTTGATCACAACTTTGCAGATCTACTCACAAAAGCTTTTGATGTTGGAAGATTTCAATACTTGGTAGCAAGTATTGGAATGCTTAATCCTCAATGATTTAAAACTCTGTGTTTTTGTATATGTTGATATAAATAATGCCTAAACACGTTATTAATATTTTTCGATATCTTTACGTTTTGATAATCACAAAATGTAAAATCATTAATCGAAAAATTATGACGTAAACAAGTATTTAGTTGTAAATATCTATTTCTACAACTCAAATCACTTAAGGTATGAATGAACTAATGCTTAATGCATTATATGATCAAAGGAACATTTTCTTAATAACTAGATTTTTTATAAAACATCAAAAACATTTTATATATTTTTGAAAAACATTTTTGGTATTAAATAAAAATGTTTAATCTTTTATAAAAATATGAATTCAAATTTTTAACCAAAATCAGTTAAAATGTTCCAGAAAAACCTTCCCCACAAAAGGACAAATCTGGGCAACGGACACCTAGGGCGGCCCCCTTAATTTTACTAGGCGGCCCCCTTAAAATTAAGGGGACCGCCCCCCTATTTAAGGGGGCCGGCCACGCTCCAGTAGGTCTCCAGCTGTCCAGTTTTTCTCCTATAAATACCAGCCTTCTCCTGGATTTTTACTCACCTTTTGCACACTAAAACTTTCTGTTCTAAATCCTTTGATCATATTTTCTTAAGCATTGGTTTCTAAGTGATCCAAGCTTCCACCACCAAAAGTGCAAAAGAAGAACTCTACTTCAACTAGTGAAGAAGTGTTATTACTTACCTCATTCAATTGTGTTGTTGTGTAAAGTGTTGTATAGTTGTGATAAGTAGATTCTAGTGTAAGTAACTAGTTGTGTTGTAAAGAAGTTGTGTAGAAGTAGTTGTGATATAGTTGTGAAGTAGTCGTGGAAAAGAAGTCGTGAAGAAGTCGTGAAGCCGTTGTGAAGCTGTCGTGAAGAAGTCGTGTAGAAGTTGTGTATAAGTTGTGAGATTGGTTCTAGCTACGATTAGGACTCGACATCTAGCTTTGTGTCGTTAAGCCGGTGTAAGCTAAAGTTGTGTAAGGTTTCTCCGCCATAAGGGAGTTTGTTGACATAGTGAAGAAAACTCTCGAGTAGGTGACTCGAGGAGTGGAGTAGGGCAAGGAAGGTGTCCTTGTAGCCGAACCACTATAAATCTCCGTGTTGTGGTTTGATCTTTCCATCTCTCTCTCTCTTATTTCATTATATTTACCTTACTTGCATTACTTATCTATATTTGTTTATATATGTTCATATTGATCAAGAGTTGAATTCACATAAGATAGAATCGAAGTTTTAAAAAGTAAACAAAAGTTTTCATAAATTAAAAAGACGTAAAACTATTCAACCCCCCTTCTAGTTTTCCACAATTGGTATCAAGAGCCACGTCAAACAAGATTTTTAAAATAAACTGTATTTTAAAACTTGAAACGATCTATGGAATCTGAAAAATATTTAGAAGGGCAATCTATGCAAAGACCACCACTATTTGAAAGTGATGGATTTTTATATTGGAAAAATCGATTCGAAACTTATGTGAAGTCAAAAGATCTAGATCTTTGGCATGTTATTACTAATGGTGATTTTTTACCTATCCAACATAATCTTGAAAATAAAAAGGATGAAATTGTACCTTTTGAAAAACAAAGTGATGATTTAAAAAGAAAACTTTCTAAAAATAATGAGGCTAAAATGGTTATTTATAATGTGTTACCATGTAAAGAATACGAAAGAATCTTTATGTGCGAAACCGCAAAAGAAATTTGGAATTCTTTACTAATAACTCACTAAGGTAATAGTCAAGTCAAAGATAATAAAATAGATCTTCTTGTTCAACAATATGAACAATTCACGATTCCGGAAGAGGAATCAATTGATAATGCATTTGCTAGGTTTAACAAAATCATCACAAGTTTAAAGGCACTTGATGAGAGTTTTTCTAGTAAGAATTTTTTCAGGAAATTTCTTAGGGCTCTTCATCCAAAATGGCGAGCTAAAGTTACGGCGATTGAAGAATCGAAGAACTTGTCAACTCTTCAACTTGACGAGTTGATTGGCAACTTGAAAGTCTACGAAGCAATAATCAAGAAAGACTTCGAGATGGTCAAAGGAAAGAAAGAGCAAAGCAAGTCAATCGCGTTGAAAGCTAGGAAAGCATCAAGTGACGAGGATAGCTCAACCTCCGAAAGTGATGATGAAGAATATGCCATGGCCGTAAGAGACTTCAAGAAGTTTTTCAAAAGACGAGGAAGATTCGTTAGACAACCACATGACGAAAGGAAAACACTCCAAAGAAACAAAGACGACAAAGGTAGCAAGAGCGAGAGGAAGTGCTTCAAATGCGGTGATCCAAATCATCTCATTGGAAGATGTCCTATGATGTCAAAGGAGCAAAACCAAAAGGCGTTCATTGGAGGAGCATGGAGTGACAGTGAAGAAGACGAGAAAGAAACCACAAAAGAGGAGAAGTATATTATGGCTAAGACATCAAGTGAGGTACGTTCCGAAACCGAATACTTTAGTGATGAAAATTTATCATTAGATGAAAAAGACCTAGATAACGAATATAATAGGTTATGTATATTAGGTCAAAAAGTAATGACTAAAAATAAATCACTAAAACACATAAATAACCAATTAGAAAAAGAAATACTAGAATTAAAAATTAAACTACATAACTTAGAAAAAGGCAAAGAAGTCTTTGAATGTAAAACATGTCAAGAAACTAAAAATGAAAACGAAATACTTAAGGAAGAAATTTGTAGACTTAACAAATTTGAAAATAGTAGTAATTCTCTTAGGGATATAATAAGCATTCAAAGAATGTCAAGAGATAAAACCGGATTAGGATTTAACTCAACTAAGGCTACAACTAGTGAAACTAAAAATGTAAAGTTTGAAAGTGAAACTAGTAATCAAAAAATATTAGAGTCAAAGCCTAAATATATACTTATAAAAGATAGAAAAATACCCATAGCCAATAATGAGGAAATAAAAGCTTTCTACAAACCATCTTTAAAAACCGAAGTAGAAAACTCTAAACCAAAGCTTAGGTCAAAAACACCTCCTCCTAGAAGACCACCTAGTCCTCACCCTCGGCCTAAAACACCTCAACCTAAAAGAAACCAAAATAGACCAAACCGTCATAATAATAGTTACCCAATGTGGAATTACCCGAATCCACCAAGCTTCAATCCTTGGGGAATACTTCCACCATACATGCATCCTAGTCAACTACAACGCATTTTTGGTTCAAACAACTTTGGATCAATGAGACAATGGGGACCAAGTGGCTAAATTGCTATCTCATTCGATTATTGGCATCTCTTCCTTGATTGACTTCTACAAGTCAAACATAAACGCTTTGAAGCGCTTGAAGACCACGTGTTGAAGACTAAAAGGTACGCCCCTCTTTCATGTTCATCATTATGTGCGTTGATTAATGAACTAGCAAATTGCATGCCCCCATAAGTTTTTAATGCCTAGTTTAGTTAGTACTTGTATGGTAGTTAGTAGATAATCACTTATACATATACATAATATAAATATACATATATATATATATATATATATATATATATATATATATATATATATATATATATATATATATATATATATATATATATATATATATATATATATATATATATATCCATATTATTATACTATATACATATATAAATATATCCGCACATAACCTAGATACGTCATTTGTTGACTATCTAGAACTAAAAGAAATTGTTCGTCCTCGAACCTTTTCTTCCCCCTTTGCCTCTTTTGAACTTTAACGTTCAACACGAAAATCTTCCGTGTCCACTATCACATAACTCATGGTGATGAAGAGAAGTGAGTTAAGTGGATTAACATAGAAGTAGCACTTTGACCGTCGAGTCAAGAAAACTATGGATGAAACAAACTCCCATCGCCGTCAGCACCTATCTCCGTCATTACCTCATCATTTCTTAACTCCATTCAACATCCCACGTTTACACACAAAATATATATATATATATATATATATATATATATATATATATATATATATATATATATATATATATATATATATATATATATATATATATATATATATATATGCACTTTTACTCTCACCCCCTAACACATTTGTCGACTTGACATCTTGATGATTTTATCCAAAATTCTCAAGAAATGTTTTCTTAACGAAATGTTAATAAAATGTCAAGTATTCCTTCCTCGTGCCATTAAAACCCAACGTATTTTTGATATATAATAAATCTATATATATATATATATATATATATATATATATATATATATATACATAAAATTATTTTGCTATCAGAAACTAAACCCGAACTAATTCCAAGTTTGGTAGGCGGCCCCCTTAATGTTTAAGGGGACCAGCTAGTAAACGGGGGCGACCCCCTTAATAATTAAGGGGACCGGCCTACTCTAGCTCCCAAAAATGTTTTTCTTCCAATTTCATTTGCCAAACACCCCACTTTTCAAACACACCCATACTTGCTGCTGCTGTGAACGAACCAAAACCCAAAACCATTCACCAAATCATCATTTCCGACTAATTTCGCAAGGGGTAAACACCTATATTTAGATTAGCAACACATTTTGTAAGTTTTCTAATTCACATTTCATCTAATTCCATTCAATTTTGAGTCTAATCATAATTAGGTCTTTTACTCAATTTTCTTTTAATCCAAATTTTGTTAAAATTAAGTCTAGAAATCTTATAACCAAATGCTCCCCATAGGATTAGAATGCTTAATCAGCCTAGAAACTAAGTAATTAAAAAACCATTATGTCAAACTAATCACTCCTTTTCAAAACTAATCACATTGTTGAATTATGCCATAAACACTTGTGAAAACTAATCACATTGGTTTATTACAACTCACAAATCCTAAAAATACATTTTTCGAATCATAAAAAATGTTTTTGTTAAATATAAGAGAGTGTTTGGATTAGGAGCTAGAATCATCGAAATTTGATCAAAATTAAGTTCATAACTACTTGTCAAGTTTATAAACACGCAATTAGTTGTTTTAAGTCATCAAGATACATAATTCATATGTATATTGAAATTTTACTAGTTATTTTCATATTTAAAGGAGCGTTTGGCACAACATTTTGAAAGAAATTTTTTTTGGGTCAAAATCTAAGTTACTTAACATAAACACTCGTAAGAAATAGCTAGATATACAATCCAATGTTTGTCTAGCCACATTTCAAAGTAGCTTATGACGTATAAAAGAACGTTCGGATATTTTTGATTTCTTATCATAATGTCCCTATAACTATTCTTTAACATCATAAAATACATTTTAAGCGAGTTAAAAATTAAAACTAAGGAACATTGTAAACTACTTCTTAGGATTTAAGTTTTAGAGTCGAAGTATGTTTACGTTCCACATAAGTAGCATATATAATATATGCATGTCATTTTCTTATTTTTCTTTGTTGCTTTCTTGTATAGGTGAAAATGCCCAAAACTACAGTCGGTGATGTCTCAAAAACAAAAGAATACATTCCTAAAGTCTCTGCCACTCCAGGCATTTCTCCCGCTGTTGCTTGTTTCTATCGTCCCATTGAAGATAGAAACATTCATGAAGGGAGAGTTGTCTATCCATCGTTCTATGAATCCGACTATATCGAACGAATGTTCTCCAACGTTAGTCTTGATTGTCTCTACAAAATCAATGAGCTTATCATTCCCCGCTTTGTTCTTGACTTCTATAGCCAAGTGACGGTGCAAACCGATCCCAATGGCTGTATCCTCATATCCTTTATGATTCAACACGAATTCATTACTCTTGAGCACTCTCGACCTCAATATGGTCCTTACTACTCTGAGATTCCATCCTCTGAAGAAATTCGTCAATATCTTGGGCTAGATCGTGGTACGACTAGCCGGAGGATCAAGTCAAAAGATGTTGACATCCATGCTAACCAAATCCTCCTCAAGGAGTTACGCCCCGACATGAAGCGTTGGGAAGAACTCATTCGTGAGAATGCGTTCGGTACCGGTGGTCACCGTGATCATGTCACGGCGAGCATAGCTCACATGTTGTATTGTATTGTCGCTGAACAGCCGTACAATTTGGCATATCTCTTTGTCTTCCGCATCATGTCCGCCAAAAACACTCATAATGCAAATCTTCCGTATGGCATGTTTCTCACTCGCCTCTACAATCATGTCATGATGCATTATCCACATCTTCAGAGTCCAATTTATGAGTCTGTTCAACCGGTCCTTAATCCACTTGTTCGTGTCCGTGAACGTCGCCCCCGAAGCGACAAGGGAAAATCTCGTAAATCTGTCTCACTTCCACCTCGTGGTTCCACGTCACATCAAGGAGACGATGATGATGATGAGGAGGAGGGCACAACACGTGCTAGTACCCCATCACCTAGGACCTTCGTTGAAAATCTTCCGAATCTTGATTACACCGAGTATCAAGTTCCTTCTCGTTCCGAACGAACAGACGAACTACTGTTTGAAAGACAAACCGAACTACTCAACACCACATAGCAGATGCACCAAGAAGTACGAGGCGGTTTCAAGTCTATTGGAAAGACACTTGGAAGGATGTTTGGAAAGAAGAAGAAATAGACATGTTTGATGAGCGTTTAGTTGATTATTATTGATGTTATGATTAGACATTTATATGTAGTATTATTATCTTAACATTTGTTTGCTATGACTTTTATTATGTTAGATGATAAACTTATTAGAACTAAGCTACTAGTTTATTTGATATAATATGCATATGCTTCTAATATGATTTTTTTCTAGTCTTAAATATGTACATTATTTGTTTAATATGCTATTGATAATATTTAATCATTCTTGATGTACATGATTCAAATGGAACTTGTTGCAAATACACCCTAAAAATGACCTTTTTCGGGAAATTTTTCAAATTTGGTCGCCTGGGAAAACACCAGATGGGCGGCCCCCTTAATTTCCTAGGCGGTCCCCTTAATTTTAAGGGGGCCGCCCAACAATTAAGGGGACCGGCCATCTGGACAGTAAAATTTAATGTTTTCTTTTGCATCTTGTGACCACTTTTACCTAGCCCCAGCTACCATTTCTCCTTATGGACGAACTGGTATTGGAATCTTCCTACAAAACCTCAAAAAACAACCTAAACCAACCACATTTTCATACTATAAATTCCCTCCATACAATCACCTCTCATTCCATCATCCTTCATCATCCAAAACCACCATGTTATCACCAAAATCCTCCATCTCTAAGACTCCAAGGAAGCAAAGACTTGTTATCATACCACCAAAACAACCTTTCATAGACCTAACCCAAGATGACATCAAAACTCCATCACCACCACCTCAAAATTCATCCCCAAGTGCACCTAATGCACCATCAAAAACACCCTCTACCCATGGAGCTTCATCTTCCTCCATTCCATCCACTTCATCCATCAATGACTACATCCACACTCACCTAACATCATCACCAAGAGCATCATCACCACCATCCACTCAAGAACCTTCATACACCCAACTTGCCATTTCCTTATCACCCATCACACCTCTTGATGCTCACTTCTCACCATCACCAACCCCACAACCATTCTTTCCTATACCTTGGGCATTGCTTGAAGCCCATGGTGACAATTGTCTTTGTTGCATCCATAACCGGACCTTAATCTTTGGTCTTAGAGATGAGATACACTACATGTTTTCATCTCTTGAAAACATGATTGCCAACCCACCACCACCACCTCCTCCACCTCCTTCACCCACTACACCACCACCACCTCCATTTTCACCCAATTAAGCATATGCAATGCTTAAGAATAATTTTTCAAAACCTTCTTGTAAGCAAGCTCCATGGAAGACCATGTACTTCTAAGACGATTATGTAGTTTCATTAGTTGTTTTTTTGTTTGTATGCTTGCATGCTTCATGTTGTAATCTTCTTGGTTGTGTATTTATACACAACACTTTTATTAAATGAATGATCTTATTCTATATGCTTGCTTATTGTTGTTACATATACTTGTGCTTCTAACATTTTTTTTGCAAGCGTTCCATAGCTCGTTTCCTTGGTGCCCCCAAACGAGGGGGAGTACACATCAAGGGGGAGTTCTCGTCCCGGCAATTTAGATTCTAAAACTTGTCGGCTTAACCTTTTTGATTCTACAAAAAGGGGGAGAAATAGATGTAAACTCACTAAATACTTATCTAAAAACTAATTTTTAGACTTAATGAGTTTAGATTTTGTAATCATCAAAAAGGGGGAGATTGTTGATATAAATAATGCCTAAACACGTTATTAATATTTTTCGATATCTCTACGTTTTGATAATCACAAAATGTAAAATCATTAATCGGAAAATTATGACGTAAACAAGTATTTAGTTGTAAATATCTATTTCTACAACTCAAATCACTTAAGGTATGAATGAACTAATGCTTAATGCATTATATGATCAAAGAAACATTTTCTTAATAACTAGATTTTTTATAAAACATCAAAAACATTTTATATATTTTTGAAAAACATTTTTGGTATTAAATAAAAATGTTTAATCTTTTATAAAAATATGAATTCAAATTTTTAACCAAAATCAGTTAAAATATTCCAGAAAAACCTTCTCCACAAAAGGACAAATCTGGGCAACGGACACCTAGGGCGGCCCCCTTAATTTTACTAGGCGGCCCCCTTAAAATTAAGGGGACCGCCCCCCTATTTAAGGGGGCCGGACACGCTCCAGTAGATCTCCAGCTGTCCAGTTTTTCTCCTATAAATACCAGCCTTCTCCTGGATTTTTACTCACCTTTTGCACACTAAAACTTTCTGTTCTAAATCCTTTCTAAACATTGTAAATCCTTTGATCATATTTTCTTAAGCATTGGTTTCTAAGTGATCCAAGCTTCCACCACCAAAAGTGCAAAAGAAGAACTCTACTTCAACTAGTGAAGAAGTGTTATTACTTACCTCATTCAATTGTGTTGTTGTGTAAAGTGTTGTATAGTTGTGATAAGTAGATTTTAGTGTAAGTAACTAGTTGTGTTGTAAAGAAGTTGTGTAGAAGTAGTTGTGATATAGTTGTGAAGTAGTCGTGGAAAAGAAGTCGTGAAGAAGTCGTGAAGCCGTTGTGAAGCTGTCGTGAAGAAGTCGTGATTAAGTCGTGTAAAAGTTGTGTATAAGTTGTGAGATTGGTTCTAGCTACGATTAGGACTCGACATCTAGCTTTGTGTTGTTAAGCCGGTGTAAGCTAAAGTTGTGTAAGGTTTCTCCGCCATAAGGGAGTTTGTTGACATAGTGAAGAAAACTCTCGAGTAGGTGACTCGAGGAGTGGAGTAGGGCAAGGAAGGTGTCCTTGTAGCCGAACCACTATAAATCTCCGTGTTGTGGTTTGATCTTTCCATCTCTCTCTCTTATTTCATTATATTTACCTTACTTGCATTACTTATCTATATTTGTTTATATATGTTCATATTGATCAAGAGTTGAATTCACATAAGATAGAATCGAAGTTTTAAAAAGTAAACAAAAGTTTTCATAAATTAAAAAGACGTAAAACTATTCAACCCCCCTTCTAGTTTTCCACAGTATATAAATTTTTTGTTTGTACTGCTAGCTTTGTAAATTGGTACTGTTATTGAAAAGTTTGTACTGCTGGTACAAATTTTGTTTGTTAAATTCATACTGTTAGTCATATAATGATACTGCTATAAGACAAATGCTTTGCATTTTGTTTCTTGGTTTTGGACTAACATTTTCAAGTATGAACATTTGAGCACAAAGGAAGTTTCAAGTGAAATGTATGAGCAGCAGAATGATTATACAAGTTGCTAACATAATAGGTTCATGATGGACAGAGTTTGAGAATACATTAACAAAGGTTTACACCTAAGTTAATTGATTCTTTAAAACTTCTTTCTTGAAACCTGATTATGATGTTTCACATTGACTTGATGGCTCAGTTGGTCAGATAGTAACTGACACAACTCACTTTCTATCATTTTATACTTTAATTAGTATAATGAGCAAGTCTAAGGACATCTGATAGAAAGAACAGCGAGCAAAAGTGAATCTAACACTTGTGTTAGAGGCAACAATTGCCACGAGCTAGAAAACCTGTCAAGAAAGCCCTTTGAATGGGTTTGTCTGTACACAGGCAGTTATTTAAAAAGGATTCTCAAAATGGTTTTTCAAAATGGTTGTAAGCAGTATGATTTTTCAATATAAAATCAAGTTCATACTGCTAAGTCAAAAGTTTTCTTAAAAAGGATTCTCAAAATGGCTCAGAAACCTATCTAATGATGGATTATGAGTCAATGCCCCATGATTCACCTCTCACAGGAGTTAACACACCTGGAAGTGATAAGGGCAGCATTGAAATTTAAGGAATTGATGGCTACATGTACAACATTGTCTGAAAACATGTTCTAATCAGTAGATCAGATGATTGTGCTATGATGGTGAGAGATCTTCCAAACAGGGGAGGAAATAAAACTCAGGGGAGGAAATAAAGCCCAGGGGAGAAAGATTAACCAATAAGTGAAAAAAATTTGTGGTTGTGTATGCTCAGAATCAGGGGAGGATTTAAAATTGATCAAGTT
The DNA here is from genome assembly GCA_021014915.2 of Artemisia tridentata subsp. tridentata. NCBI lineage: Eukaryota > Viridiplantae > Streptophyta > Magnoliopsida > Asterales > Asteraceae > Artemisia > Artemisia tridentata. The sequence goes on along the minus strand of CP139508.1, from coordinate 61,206,456 downwards.
CAAGAAAAGACAAGAGTATACAAGATGATGATGTCAGCTTTTTGAGAAGCTAACATGTCTTATTATTCAGCCAATAATAAGAACAAGCATTCAGTTGATGGATACTGGGAATAAGCTCTTCAAATGAAGAAAGTTCAAATGAAGATTCTGGAGTATTATATATATTCAGAAGGGATGAAACATTCAAATGAAGAAAGTTCTATCTAAGTTCTTTCAGTTTCAATTTTAGTTCACTACGTTTGTTCATCACTTGCAAAGGCATGCTGGAAGATGATTTGACTTCTTGGAACAAGCATCCAAGATACACAAAACCATTGCCTCTTATAATTCCTCCATCCAAGGAAATTGCACCATCTTTTATTCAAGGTACTGATTGTGTTCAAGACAAAGAAAGATGATGTTATTGCTGAAAGAGATTCACAGAAAGTAGATGAGTTAGACAGAAAGATAGTTAGTCTTACAGAACAGAGGAAAGCTTAGATCAAGAGTTTGACTATTTAGTGTTTGAAAGATCCTCACAATCAGAATTTAATTCAGAAGAAACATGTTGATTTAGGGAAATCAAATGTTTAGGGGAGGATTGTTGGGAATTAAATATTCTGAAGATTAGCATCAGGAATTAAATGTTCACAAGGTTAGTTCTGCTCAAGGAAATACACCAAGTGTCATTCTACTGCTAGTATATTTCATCCTACTGCTAGTATTAGAGATTCTGCTGCCGCAAGAATACTACTGCTAGAGTATCAGATACTACTGCTGAAGTGATAAGTATCGTGTATTCTGCTGCTGACTGGATAAGTATGAGAAAGATATTTGTGTATAAAAGTCAAAGATATACGGTAGATAATATCTTTGATATGTGATCAGTCAACAAGTTGTGTACTAAGATACAAGTTGTATCTTAGCTACTGATACACACAAGCTAGTAAGTAGTCGAACTCTCAAATGTGCATGTGCTTTGATATTTGATATATATAGACAGTTAGACATTAGTTTAATAGAGACTAGAATGTTGTGTGCTTAATGTAACTTATTAGAAAAACTAATACAGTTGATAGAACAAGATAGAAAATAGTTTTTCTTTGTAATAGAGATTCAAGGTTTGTAACCCTAGTGATAGTGAAGATCACTCGTATTATTCTTAATAATATTAAATCGTTTGGTGTTAACATTCGTTGTTCATTATCCAACAACAAGCATCAATGTTCCATTTCCAATAACAAATAACCTTCTAAGTGTGGTTAAGTAGATTCCGCATACTTAATCATATACACTCAAAGTATCACATACACTCGTACTAAAGGACTTACATCCTCAATAGTGTATCGAATCCTCGCAGAATACTTAGAAAATTCTTGTGGAATAATATGTTTGAGTGTAAATGAGTGAGGGAATGTATACGAGTATGTATATGCATGAACTAGTTGATGTATATAATATTTTATGTATACAAGTTGCTAAGATTCTTTGTAGCAGGATTGGATAGGATTTAAAAGATTATGTCTAGTCAACTTGTGTATAGAAAATATTAGAAAGGTTAGGTGTGATTGTTTTTCGGCTTAGGAAAGGTAGGAAACAAGGGGCATATTTAAATATTGGTTCGACATGATCATGGTCCAAACAACTTTCTAACGTGACCAAAAGAATAGGAAAAGTGCGACAGGGGGTTTAGGGCTCATACTCGACTAGGAAAAACACAATGGTTTAGGTAAAAGTGAGTTTTAGTCGAATTAGTTATACGTTGAAATGAGTTTGTTCATGTGGTGAGTCGCGTTAGCTTTAGGTCTCGTTTATGATTCAAATGTTCGAATCAAACAATGAGATTTGTCATTCCCGTATCTTGGGAGTATGGAGAATCGAACCATGTAGAATAAACTGTAGATTGTATGTCAAAATATGGAATAAAAGTGGCCAAGTAAATGAGTTTGGTTTGATTAAGAATATAAGGAAAATAAAAGTTGGGCTTGATTTGTGTTTGGCTTGAATAGTATTAAGTTGGGAAATATGTATTAGTGATCCGTTGAGTGTTTAATTGTGATTTGGATTGTCGTGTTGCGTGTGTGAGCTCGTTCCAAAGTATCGTAAATCACGTAACAACGTTTTTGAACAGAAATGTAATAAACAAAATTTTCAAATTTTGCTCGTAAAAATGGTTAAGTGAACTGTAATGATGGGTTAATACTAGATTAACGTTGACTAATGACAAGGGAATTCTACGGGTTGCTACAACGTGAATCTAATATTTGGAGAGAGTATAGGAAGATACTATTCTTGGTCTATCAGATTAAGCCGTGGTTAAAGTATGTAACTGTTACGATTTTGTTTACCTTTTTTTTCATAATTGTTATGATCATAGATTACCTATAAATAAAACTACACATTGAAGGTTTGTTAATGAGATGTTTAATACCCGTCTTGGAGAAATATTGTGTTATTTCACATTGAACACGATCACGAAGCTAGAAGTAACAATGGTGGCGGAACTAGCAGCGGGTTTTTGTAAAGAGACGTTTGCTGAATATGCTATAGCACCGAGTAACGAAATTTATAAGGTAAAAGTGACAATGTTCTCGCATGTATTGAATAATTAAGGTTATGATAATATTTTAAGACAATTTGTGGAGTTTGTTATACTCCATGGACCGTTTTGAGCATCTAGGGTTAAACAATAACATAGACAAAATACATACGCAGCGGAATTAAAAAAAAAAACAATTATGTTATTGACACAAGGTTTTTCCACAATCACCTCCAATTATATTAAGAATAATATAATGTGTTATCTACCTATAACAAGGATGAAAGACACCTCTGATCTTGGGGGTTAACTAACAAACTCTAGTCTAGGCGTTTATAATCTATACCCTAGACACACACACTCTTTTAGTAATCGACTACATTATGGAAGACTTAATTAAACCTACATACCCTTGAGTGGTGCATGAACATCAAATGATTAAACACATCATAAGAATAAGCTTCCCCTGAAACCAATGTGTTAATCATCTTCATGATTCTTCAAATCTGTAGGCTTTATATAATGTTGAAGAAAACTAATCGTTACCAATTTGATGCTGAAGTAGAAGAAACCAACCTTGTGTCTTATGTCTTGTACTAAAAACGACTTCGAACATATACTTAACGTATAGGGAGATCGCAATCTCTTGACAATAATCACTGAGCACAATAACGTAACTCCTTCAAGTGTTTGTCAATTCGTAGTCACCTGAATGAACGAACAAGTTACCTCCTGTCAAAAGGTATGATAAAACAAAACCTTGAAAAATTCCACTTCATTGTCAAATAAGCAATAAATAATCGTCTTCGCCAATAAAAACAAATAAAACCGAGCCATAAATCTTTAAGAACCTAAACCAAAAACCAATCCAAAAATATTCTATGTATGTTTCTTCCCCGTGTGTGTGTTGGAACCAACTTGTTCCAAATCAAGGACATGCTTCCCCTCACTTTGATAATCTCATGCCATCACCAACTGGATAGAAACTTCTTCAACAGTAATAGAGTAATATAGCACCAGTTAAAGCATGACTCCAACGTCCCATGATCTAAGTTGTTGAGTAAATAGATCAAAGTTTGTCCCATGATTTAAAATAGAAAAATACCAATTTGCTTACTCCCATTTAATATCCCACCGTCTTATGCATAAGCTATCAAATGAAAAGAACATGCACCATCCCATTATCATCAGATATACATGATGTGAATATTATAATTCACACCGTCCCATGATCTTGTGTTACTTCATGATGCATGCACATCTTTTCCTTTTCACGTATAAGAAAGCCATGAAATCACGCATCATATGACAACTCAAAGTTATATATAGAAGCAACCGGCCCACTAAGAAATCGAAAATATAATCACGCCTTTTTCTTCCATGCAAACTTGCTTTCATGCCTTTTCATGATATATATCAGTACCAAAATAACATACAAAACCATAATTCTTTGCTTGGCAATGCATGAGTCTGCCATAACTTCAAAGAAAGAACACCTTTCGATCATCCAGTAGTGCCTAAGAACCTGTTATGTGATTCGAGCGACAGCAGTAGAGAGCAACAGAAACCGAGTAACTAGCAGCATAAACTGTCAAGTATGAGCAGCAGTAACCCAAACCGAGCAGCACTAAAAATAACGCAGCAGCAGAAACTCAAGCATAGCAGCATTAATCTAAACAACGAGCAGCACTATCAGAATGAGCAGCATTAACATGAAGAGTATGGAGCAGCAGTATTATTCGATATACATGATCCAACTGGCAGCATAAAAAGAATACTATTAAGGTAGAACAAGCAATACCAATAACCAGAGAACAAGCAACATCAACTCTCAACTCAGATTCACCAAAATCAAATCCTTTAAACAAGCAATCGTAAACTCAAAAATAATGTCTGATCTCCAATGTACACGATAAAAACCAACCTGAACCGTCTTAGAAAGAAAGAATACTTGTGCGATCATCAGTAACCAGAAACCCTTATATCAAAGTCGCTCCAATCCAGTTAGGGTTTTCGAACCAGTTACGTATCGCAGCAAGATGATCATTAAAACCGATTACCTTAACATAGTTAGGGTTAGAACTACAAAGCACCAATAAACCATCATGACTAATAACACACTGATCAATCAATTCATAATCGAAACCCTAAGAAAACCCTAAAAATTGAATTTTGAAAAACCATTCTGCAGCAGATTTCAACGAACCATAACTTTCAATCTAAAGCTCAAATCAAAGATCCCTCCGGTCAGAATATACCTTGATATATAAAGAACTTCCAGTAAAAATTTCAGTATGATCCTACGGTTAACGAATGAGATATCGTCCTTTGAAAACAGCTCTGCAGAAAGTTATGAAAATAAACCAAATTTGATTTTCTTCTTCTTTCTTCGACTAAAAACCTTGTGAATCCCTAGGTAACGAGCTCCCCAAGCTCTGATACAATTTGTGGAGTTTGTTATACTCCATGGACCGTTTTGAGCATCTAGGGTTAAACAATAACATAGACAAAATACATACGCAGCGAAATTAAAACAAACAACTATGTTATTGACACAAGGTTTTTCCACAATCACCTCCAATTATATTAAGAATAATATAACGTGTTATCTACAAATAACAAGGATCAAAGACACCTCTGATCTTGGGGGTTAACTAACAAACTCTAGTCTAGGCGTTTATAATCTACGCCCTAGACACACACACTCTTTTAGTAATCGACTACATTATGGAAGACTTAATTTAACCTACATACCCTTGATCTCTTTATATAATAGAGATTTAGGGTTTACAAAAGACTTCTAATTGTATTAGGAAACAAATTCTTTCCTAATCTTGACCCTCCATCTTTTTCTGCAAGTCATCATTGTCTTTTGCCGTATTGAGTCCTTATTGTTTCATTCTTTATGTTTTATATCATCAAATCAATAAACCCAACACAATTTTACTGTACAAGATTTATGTTAATCTGCAAAATCTATTGATATATTAAATATCACATTTTAAGATTTATGTTAATGTGTAAAATTAATCAGCTGTGTAGATTGGCTTAAATGTATACAAGTTATAATTTAAAACGTCGAAGGCTAAATTTTCGACCCGTTTTACGATAATCGAGATCGTGTTGCAGGCTATAGCAGCTAGATGTGAGGTACGTATTGTAACACCCTAGACAATCCCACATTGGCCGTGACTTGGAGTGATGTTGTGACATATGTTAGCATTCGCCTTATACAACAACAACAACGTATTTTGTGGTCTAACAGTTAATCGTCCATACGGTTAAGCGTGCTCATGTGAGAGTAGTACTGGCTTGGGTGACCTGCCGGGAAGTCTTCACATGAAGGCTACAAAAGCAAAGCCGTGAGCCTACCGGCAAAGCGGACAATATTGTGGTCTATAAGGCGGGGTGTTACAGGTGGTATCAGAGCCACTCCAAGCCGTTCAGGATGTGGGGCAAACCTCATCGTCGTTCGAGGACGATGAGTCCCTTAGACAGGGTTGTTACCCAACTTGAATCCCGGGACGGGAGGGGGTCAATGTAGCACCCTAGGCAAATCCCACATTTTATTGAAAAAGTGGCCGACTCTGTTGTGGATGTGGTTTTAAACATTTTGATATGCTTTCAAGAACGTGAATCTAAGATTTGAAGAGAGTTTAGGAAGATGTTATTCTTGGACTATCAGATTAAGCCTTAGTTAAAGTATGTAAATGTTACGATTTTGTTTACCTTTTTTTTCGTAATTGTTATGATCATAGATTACCTATAAATAAAACTACACATTACAGGTTTGTTAATGAGATGTTTAATACCCGTCTTGGAGAAATATTGTGTGATTTCACACTGAACACGATCGCGAAGCTAGAAGTGACAATGGTGGCGGAACTAGCAGCGGGTTTTTGTAAAGAGACGTTTGCAGAATATGCTATAGCATCGAGTAACGAAATGTATAAGGTAAAAATGACAATATTCTCGCATGTATTGAATAATTAAGGTTATGATAATATTTTAAGACAATTTTACTATACAAGATTTATGATAATCTGAAAAATCTATTCATATATTAAAATATCATATTTTAAGACAAATTTAGTGTACAAGATTTATGTTAATGTTGTAAAATTAATCTGCTGTGTAGATTGGCTTAAACGTATGCAAGTTATGTTTTAAAGCGTCTAAGGCTAAATTTTTGACCCGTTTGATGATAATCGAGATCGTGTTGCAGGCTATAGTGGCTAGATGTGAGGTACGTATTGTAACACCCTAGGCAATCCCACATTGGCCGTGACTTGGAGTGATGCTGGGACATATGTTAACATTCGCCTTATACAACAACAATGTGTTTTGTGGTCTAACGGTTAATCACCCATACGGGGTTAAGCGTGCTCATGTGAGAGTAGTACTGGCTTGGTGACCTGCCGGAAAGTCTTCACATGAGGGCCCCAAAAGCAAAGTCGTGTGCCTACCGGCAATGCGGACAATATTGTGGTCTATAAGGCGGGGTGTTACAGTGGTATCAGAGCCACTCCAAGCCATTCAGGATGTGGGGAAACCTCATCGTCGTTCGAGGACGATGAGTCCCTTAGACAGGTTTGTTACCCAACTTGAATCCCGGGACGGGATTCCCCTAAGGGGGGGGTGAATGTAACACCCTAGGCAAATCCCACATTTTATTGAAAAAGTGGCCGACTGTGTTGTGGATGTGGTTTTAAACATTTTGATATGCTTTCAAGAACGTGAATCTAAGATTTGGAGAGAGTATAGGAAGATGTTATTCTTGGTCTATCAGATTAAGCCGTGGTTAAAGTATGTAAATGTTACGATTTTGTTTACCTTTTTTTCGTAATTGTTATGATCATAGATTACCTATAAATAAAACTACACATTACAGGTTTGTTAATGAGATGTTTAATACCCGTCTTGGAGAAATATTGTGTGATTTCACACTGAACACGATCGCGAAGCTAGAAGTGACAATGGTGGCGGAACTAGCAGCGGGTTTTTGTAAAGAGACGTTTGCTGAATATGCTATAGCATCGAGTAACGAAATGTATAAGGTAAAAGTGACAATATTCTCGCATGTATTGAATAATTAAGGTTATGATAATATTTTAAGACAATTTTACTGAATCTGCAAAATCTATTCATATATTAAATATCATATTTTAAGACAAATTTAGTGTACAAGATTTATGTTAATGTGTAAAATTAATCTGCTGTGTAGATTGGCTTAAACGTATGTAAGTTATGTTTTAAAGCGTCGAAGGCTAAATTTTCGACCCGTTTGACGATAATCGAGATCGTGTTGCAGGCTATAGCGGCTAGATGTGAGGTACGTATTGTAACACCCTAGGCAAATCCCACATTGGCCGTGACTTGGAGTGATGCTGGGACATATGTTAACATTCGCCTTATACAATAACAACGCGTTTTGTGGTCTAACGGTTAATCGCCCATACGGTTAAGCGTGCTCATGTGAGAGTAGTACTGGCTTGGGTGAGCTGCCGGGAAGTCTTCACATGAGGGCCACAAAAGCAAAGCCATGAGCCTACCGGCAAAGCGGACAATATTGTGGTCTATAAGGCGGGGTGTTACAGGTGGTATCAGAGCCACTCCAAGCCGTTCGGGATGTGGGGCAAACCTCATCGTCGTTCGAGGACGATGAGTCCCTTAGACAGGGTTGTTACCCAACTTGAATCCCGGGACGGGATTCCCCTTAGGGGGGTGAATGTAACACCCTAGGCAAATCCCACATTTTATTGAAAAAGTGACCGACTGTGTTGTGGATGTGGTTTTAAACATTTTGACATGCTTTCAAGAACGTGAATCTAAGATTTGGAGAGAGTATAGGAAGATGCTATTCTTGGTCTATCAGATTAAGCCGTGGTTAAAGTATGTAAATGTGACGATTTTGTTTACCTTTTTTTTCGTAATTGTTATGATCATAGATTACCTATAAATAAAACTACACATTACAGGTTTGTTAATGAGATGTTTAATACCCGTCTTGGAGAAATATTGTGTGATTTCACACTTAACATGATCGCGAAGCTAGAAGTGACAATGGTGGCGGAACTAGCAGCGGGTTTTTTTAAAAAGACGTTTGTTGAATATGCTATAGCATCGAGTAACGAAATGTATAAGGTAAAAGTGACAATATTCTCGCATGTATTGAATAATTAAGGTTATGATAATATTTTAAGACAATTTTACTGTACAAGATTTATGTTAATCTGCAAAATCTATTCATATATTAAATATCATATTTTAAGACAAATTTAGTGTACAAGATTTATGTTAATGCGTAAAATTAATCTGCTGTGTAGATTGGCTTAAACGTATGCATGTTATGTTTTAAAGCGTCGAAGGCTAAATTTTCGACCCGTTTGACGATAATTGAGATCGTGTTGCAGGCTATAGCGGCTAGATGTGAGGTACGTATTAACACCCTATGCAAACCCCACATTGGCCGTGACTTGGAGTGATGCTGGGACATATGTTAACATTCGCCTTATACAACAACAACGCGTTTTGTGGTCTAACGGTTAATCGTCCATACGGTTAAGCGTGCTCATGTGAGAGTAGTACTGGCTTGGGTGAGCTGCCAGGAAGTCTTCACATGAGGGCCATAAAAGCAAAGCCGTAAGCCTACCGGCAAAGCGGACAATATTGTGGTCTATAAGGCAGGGTGTTACAGGTGGTATCAGAGCCACTCCAAGCTGTTCGGGATGTAGGTCAAACCTCATCGTCGTTCGAGGACGATGAGTCCCTTAGACAGGGTTGTTACCCAACTTGAATCCCGGGACGGGATTCCCCTAAGGGGGGTGAATGTAACACCCTAGGCAAATCCCACATTGGCCGTGACTTGGAGTGATGCTGGGACATACGTTAACATTCGTCTTATACAACAACAACGCGTGCTCATGTGAGAGTAGTACTGGCTTGGGTGACCTGCTGGGAAGTCTTCACATGAGGGCCACAAAAGCAAAGCCGTGAGCCTACCGGCAAAGCGGACAATATTGTGGTCTATAAGGCGGGGTGTTACGTGTATATAATGCTATAACGATGTTTTATTAGAAGTTTTAGAAAATATGAGATTTTTGGATAATTATTTTTTTACATGGACTGTTAACTGTTGGAATTACTCAAAGAATGATAAATTTACATTTTGCGAAAATAATGTTTGGTAATAAGAATTTGAACTTTAAGGTAAAAATCTAAACTTGATCAACAAGGAAAACTAAATTAGCTTAAGTTTAAAATTTTGAAATTCAAATCACCAAGTTTGTTATAATTGTGTCAACCGTAAACATGTTTTTGATGCGTGTGGTGTAATGTATAAATGAGGTAAAAGGGTTTATTGTTGAATGCGCTTAATTATAAAAATAAGGTACAAGTAGGTTAAAGAAAAAGGTACAAGTTTGTAATGCATTGTAATAAAAATGTACAGTCTCACATGAAAGAGAAAGAAGAAAACATTATTGGTCCAAACCTTTTGCCCCATTAATTTTAACCACTCAATTGAAAACACTTGTAAAGAAAAGAAAGAAAATAAGGGGTTAGCTTATTTTTCTGGCTTATGAGCTTATTTGACTTTGGAATAGCTGATAGGCTCTTATTTTTTCCAACTTATGAGCTTATTGCTTATGGGTTATGGTCTTATGGAAGTCCATAAGCTAAACTTGATAAGCTCATAAGCCCCAAAAATAAGCTAATCCAAACACCCCCTAAAAAACATGAATGTGAGACACAAAAAAAATGATTTGGAATTAAAAGCTTGTTTGCCGATTTGGTTGGAGGCGGGTGGGTGAGCTTATTGTGTTTGATGGGTCTTTTTTTGCTTGATAAATGACTTTGTGATCGATTCCGGAGAGCGTAATAAGGATGTGATAGTGTTTGGCCATTGAATTGGGATTGCGAGGTTGTAAGGGGCCTGATTTAAAAGGATTTGTTCCAAGCAGTGTTATATCTACTTATTTTGTCCTTTTGCAGGTTGATCCAAATATTCATGCAAGTTTCCATGACTTGGTTGATTATTGTATCCGATAATTCCGTAATATAGCTGATTCTAAACCAGTCGCATTGTCACTCAGTCATTTAGCAAAAACTCACTTCTCCAAGGTACTTGTTAAACAAACAAACTTATGTATGTTCTTGTTTTAGATATTTTCAGAATGCTCTAGTCTTAATAAGTCTTTGCTTGGTTTGTAGAAAAATTCATCGTTTGGTCGTCTATTGAACTTATATGCCGTGAGTTTTGTCATCGAAGACGTAAATTCATATAAACAATGGGACAAAAGTTTAGATGCCGAAAGCAACTCCATCCAAGTCCTCACTCAGTTGGAGAATCAACTAAGAGAAATGAAATTACCAAATGGCATAAGTCCTATTCTGCTGCAACATTGTACTTGTGTGAAAACCTTTCTCTCTTGATAAAGTTGAAGTACAAAGAAATAATTGATCACCTACTAAAAAACGACTTTGATCCCATTGACCTCCCTGTTATTGTGGAAACCTTGTACAACGACATAAGGTAAGTTATTTATATGTTGATATTTATTAATTTGTTTCAATATATGGTTTCACATCTTAATTAATTAGCTTTTGGCCTAAAATCAATTTAGAAACAAGAACACATACTGTATTTACAATAAACAACTATAGGATAGTATGGTTCTTATGTTATAAGAGTAGCTATTGTACTAAAAAAAAGTTGACTCGTGAAAGATGGGACTACCTTGTTTTAGTAAATAGTATGCTCTTATTAACAATCCTTTTGACTAAGCTAGCAGGAAGATCTGTTTGTCTAACTGACAGACAGAGATTCACGTACATGTGGAGAAAGCCAAGTGATGATGCCATACTATAGTGGTGTACATTTTAAGTATTTCGAGATGTGAGGTAGGTGTAATCTGAATTTGGAATGCTAATTATACCACTTTAGCTATTGGAAATGTAGTCACTGAGGCTTAAAATGGAGCTCAGTTTTAAGTCCCTTAGGAGCAAGTAACGATGCCTTTGAGGTTAAGTCACTTCCATTCATGTGAGGATGTAGCTGGTGCTCGATCCTCTAAAGGAAATGTAGTTATCTGTTCTTTTTAGTTGTCCCTCCATTTTTGAATTTAGGGGAATAAAGGTTCTGAATTACAATTTTCTAGTATGGTTTATGTGAAAACGTAGAGGGGGGGGTGAATACGTTCCCGCTTTAAAAACTTAAAGCTTGTTGTATCAAATTTCCAATTTGGCTTGTTCTAATATGAAAGCTGTCTATTGTAGTTTATGTCTAGTATAAACTAAAGCATGTTGTCACACAAGTATTATGAACTAATCACAACACAAGCAATCACATAATGCAAACATAAAAGTAAAGAGATAAGTAAAAGAAAGCGCAAACCGAACACGATGATTTATAGTGGTTCGGTCACGGAGCTCCTCTCCGCCCTACTCCACTCCCCGAGTACCCAACTCGAGAGTTACTTTACTAGATCAACAAGCTCACTTCTCGGCGGAGAAAACCTTACACACGTCGCTTACATTTTTTTCCGGTACAAAGCTAAATACCGGGTTCTAGTTCGAGGTAGAACCAACCTAACGTCGCCTATACAATTTCCGACACTAAGCTAGATGTCGAGTTCTTTACAAGGGTACAACCACTCCCGTTGGTTCTTTGACAAGGGTACAACCACTCCCGCTATGTTTTATGGCCCAACATAGAAACCTTGTGTTTTATGGCACAAACACATAAACCATCTAATTTAGTATGAATAGATTACATTGATGATCCATGACATAAATGGGTCATGGATATGAATGGCTAATCTAAATGAACTTTCGTTGATAGGAAGCCTTCAATGGATGAAGATCACAAGCTCCCTAAACTTGTTGTGATGGATCTTCATATATGCATATGGAATCTACATGAACTTCTTGAATAAGAAGTCTTCAATCATTGAGGATGTCAAGTGCTCTTGAATCTTCATATGTTGGAATGCTATGATGGATAATGACTTCAAGATCTTCTAACCTTCATGGTGGATCAGGAAGTATGCTATGGATGATGTCTCATGATCATGAGCTTGCTTCACAGGATCATTAACAGTGTATGCTTACAACATAATGAAAGTTAGTAACATTATGATCATTATGCAAAAGGTGATCAATGTATGATTCTACATGGTTTGCTACTGATCTAAGTGTATGAAATGATAAAGGGAATGTGTGTTCTAGTTGCTTCAAACTATGGGTAAACAATGGGCTACTATTTATAGGAAAACAGTTTGTACATGCCACGGATTTGGCGGATCCAAATAAAGGGACCTGCCCTTTATGCAGTTTGGTTCTGCCAGGACTAACATCTAATATTTTAACAAATCTTTCCATATCATTCCATATCATGTTAAGTCATGTCAAGATCTTGCAAAGTCAACTTTGTAAGTTAAAGATCTTTCCAAAATATCACCTAAATCAAATCTTACATGAAATCTATCCAAGATCTTTCCAAGATCTTTACAAAATCAAATCTTACATAAAATCTATCCAAGATCTTTCCAAAGATTTATTGAGTAAAGATCTAAGTAATATATTCATATGATCTTCAAAATCTTCTAAGATATCTAAAGATCTCTAAATGATGTATGCCATGATGTCATGAACATATTTCCATTTTAAGAATTAAAATGTAAATAATGTAAATGTATATATGTATGTCCTAGCTTAACTAATATATGTTTACCAATATGTATCATGTGAGTTTGACACCTAAAGTGTACTTATCCTATTAATCTTAGGAAACATGATGTACAAGTAAAAGTACTTGTATATGCAAAGTGTAAAATGACGTTCTAAGTAGAATGGTTAACCTTTTAAAATACTCAATGACCTAACCGTATTTTAAACATTCTAAATGGTTTGTTAAGGGTTTGATCCTAATGCCACATAACAAACATGTACGAACCTGTGTTGTATCATACGAAGACTCGAGAAGTCGAGAGGTGTTGGATGTATGTTGAGACAAAATAAGATTACAAGTAACTTGTACATTTTACGTTATGTATCAAGTTACATGTTTGTCATCAATCAAAACAAACGAGTTTGCTTGCACTAACAATCTCCCCAATGAGACTGCTTGCACTAACATTCTCCCCCTTTTTGATGATGACAAAATATGTAAACGTGATAGAAAGTAAAATGTAAAAAGTTACTTGTGTTCCTAATTACTTACTTTCTCCTTGTGTCCGATTCTCTGTTTACACCTTTCTCCCCTTTCTCCTTGTGTCCGTAATTACTTACAACTTCGTAATTACTTACTTTCTCCATTTACACCTTTCTCCCCCTTTTGTCGAAACAAAAAGGGTGTGTCCTTGGAGTTAACTTCATTTCTCCCCAAAATGGCGAGCTTGCATCATCCCTAGTGAAGTTAAATAGACTACTCCAATCTCCTATGGTTGTTGCGTTCCCTAGGTTGTTAGCGGATCCATGGATCAAATTAAGACTCTTAACCTACATAAAGGTTAGTGGTGTGCAACATAAAAATATATGAAAAATGCATGATGAATGAAATGCATGAGAATTCTTAAGAATGTGTACATGCTCCCCCTTGGCTGTAGCTCCCCCTTAATCAATACTCCCCGTTGCTAGGGTACCAACGTATATGATGTAAGGATTATGATTGCTACAAAACAAAGATTAGTACATGATATGCTCCCCCTTGATCAATACTCCCCGTTGCTAGGGTACCAACGTATATGATCCAAGGATGAGAAATGCTACAAAATAAAGGTTAGTATGTGATATACAACAATGCGTGTATATGATGCATTCTAAAAATGCTTGACGAAAGCTCCCCCTTGCTCTAGGGCGTCAAGATGAACCTACAAAAGAAGAAAAATAATCGATGCAAACTTCATCCTATGATGAGTATGCTATATACGATCGAGCGTATATGATGATGAACCTACAATGAAATAGTTAGTGCAATATATTTTATCTCAAAGAAAAATATTATGCAACATATCAATAATCTAATCACAAGCAACTTACCAATTGTGATTGTCTAATTAAAGAAAAATATGATGCAGCATATCAATTGTGATATCAATCGTGATTATCTAGTAAATCATGTTATAAAGTGTGTAATCTTCTAATAAGAATTACATTTACAAGAATATGATAAAGTCCTACAAAACAATGCCTATGAGGAGGATATGAAGTGGAGTTAAATTGAGTGAAGCTAGTGTTGGTGTTAGTTTACTAGTGATAACTAAAGGTTGATGCAAGTAGGTTTTTCACTAATCCATGGGGTTGATGATTAGTGAAAGAGGTGATGGAAGGTGGTGGTAATAATGAATTCAGAAACTCTAGTGTATAGCAAGTGCTATAAGAGTATTGAAGACGGTTAAGGTTATGGTATTATCATCTACTAAAGATGATGAATCATGCCATAATAAATGCTCAAATGAAGGAAGTAAATACAATGATCACTTAGGAATAGAGATTCCATATACCTATATGAAAATGAAAATGACATCATATGATGAGAGTGTTGGTTGGACCAACGTGTTGAGAGTGATGGTTCTGTTTGTACTGACAATGACGTGCTTGATATGTATCAAGAATGAAAAGGATGTGTTAGGAATATAAATATTCATCTGAAGACTCGGTCACCCCGAGTACTCATTAGCATTTAATAACTTGTAGGAATATCAGTAATATTAATATTATTATTTGTATTAGTTTAGTTAGTTAAGTATTCGTGGAGTGGGTCGGGTCTTTACCCTCTGTCAGCTCGCTCCACAGCCCACACAGGGCAACTATTAGTAACTATAAATACCCCTCTCCCCCCAAGGGAGAGGGGGTTTGAACTTCTCACACATTCATCTAATACATTTCACATTTTCTCTCTCTAGTTCCCAACTCACTTTCTCTCTCTAAATCTCTCTAAAACCGCCACTTAAATCCACTAGATATATATGTTTTATTGTTATGAATATGCTACAAATGGTATCAAGAGCCATGGTTAGGTTCGTGTAAGAGCATATTCAGATTCGTGGGTGGATTTTTGGTTCTTTTTAGGTCGTATAAAATAGTGTGCTAAAATCCTTGTTTAATCTTTGTTTGTGGTTAAATCTGTTGAATACTTGTACTTTTGTGTTCATTGAACTGTTTCACATCTTCCTTGATAACATACAACTTGGTTAGTGTCTGTTTGTGGAAGATTTGAAGAGCGGTTTGGTGTTCGAAAGATTTTTCATCATAGCGGTTTGACTCTCGGTAAAGGATTCTTAGCAGCGGTTTGTGCTATTTAGGTAATTATTGTTGGCGGTTTGGTCTAAATCTCTGATAGCGGTTTGGATTATAACCAAATTTGGAAAAGGACAAAACGTACTGAAAAGGACGGTTTGTCCATTTGTGGTAGCGGTTTGTCAGTTCTTGTCTCTAGCGGTTTGTCGTTTAGCAGCAGCGGTTTAACCTACAGCGGTTTAGATCGTAGCGGTTCAGGATTCAGCGGTTTAATCTTCAGAGGGTTGAGTCTTAGCGGTTCTGGTCTCAGCGGTTTAGCTCTCAGCGGTTTAACTTTCAGCGGTTTGATCATAGCGGTTGGGTTAAATTACAGCGGTTTGAGAATAGCGGTTTGGTATTCAGGACTTGCGGTTTGACTTAGCGGTTTGTTGTGTGGTTTAGCGGTTTGATATTAGCGGTTTGCCTAGGGTTTTAGCGGTTTGATACTTACTGTTTTAATAGCACTTCAGCGGTTTTGGGAATAGCGGTTTGTTCTTGAATTTTGTAAAATCCCGCGAAAGAACTTATTTCTCGGTTTAAATCTCAAGAATTGTAAAATCCCGTATACAGTATGGCAACCATTCCAAGCACTGCATCTGATGACATTCAAGTAGCTGGGTCCGATACCCGTCCTCCTATGCTTGATAGGATAGACTATGAGTCGTGGGCACAACGAATACGACTTTACTGCTTGGGCAAAGAAAATGGATTTAACATCCTTAAATCCATTGATGAAGGACCATTTCAGATGGGCACCACCAGAGATGTTGTTACTACTGGTGATGACGGTACTGTCACTTTGGGAATCGACAGACCTCGAACGTACGATGATCTTAATGAGGAAGAAAAGAAGAGGTATGATGCCGACATTAGAGCCTCCAACATTGTCATTCAAGGTTTGCCCAAAGATGTTTACAAACTCATCAATTTCAACACTGAAGCAAAAGCTGTGTGGGACAATGTCAAAATGCTTCTAGCTCGATCAAAACTCATAAAGGAAGATCGTGAGTCATAGTTGTATGACGAGTTTGAACATTTTAAGATGAACCCGGGTGAGAACATTACAGACTACTATGTGAGATTTCATAAGTTGGTGAATGACATGAGGATCATCAGAATGACTATGCCCAACATCCAACTTAACTCAAAGTTTGTAAACAACATGACTTCAGAATGGGACAGATTTGTTACTGCAGTAAAACTCAACAAAGGTCTGAGAGAAACAAACTATGAACAGTTGTATGCCTACGTGCAACAACATGAGAAACATGCTGCTTATGATCGTCTGTTGAGAGAAAAGATCAATTCAACTGCATCAAATGATCCACTAGCATTTGTTTCAAGTGCTCAGCCAATCAACCAATTGTCATCTGACCAAGCTTATCACCATTCCTATTCATCACCATCTGCTATGAGTCCACAACTAGATTCAGGTTACATTCACACCGACAAAATGATTGATAACCTTACCAACCAAGTGTCCTTACTTGTTAAACAATTTAAGGCTACACTCCCTCAGACTAACAATCAACTCAGAACCTCATCAAACCCACGCAATCTGGCAACGGTGGAGGATGGAAGAATTGTAGTTCAAAATGTTCAAGGGAGGCAAAACTTGAATCAAAGGAACATGGGTCGAGGTAATGTGCAGATCAGAGTAGGGAATGCAAATCAGGGGCAGGGGAAACAGCCTAAGCGTTATAACTGTGGTGGACTTGGACACATTGCCAGAAACTGCAATCAACCAAAACGTCCTCAGAACTCTGACTATTTCAAGGACAAGATGTTGTTGATGCAGGCTCAAGAGAGTGGAGCTGTGTTGGACAAAGAAGAAATGTTGTTTCTTGCTGGTGATGGGGGAAATACTTTTGATGCCGATGTGGACGAACAGCCAGTTCAAGACCTTGCACTTAATGATCCCAACATCTTCAAAGCTGATGATTGTGATGCTTTTGACTCTGATGTGGATGAAGAACCAACTGCTCAAACAATCTTCATGGCTAATCTATCCTCTGTTGTCTCATCACCTCAACAAGCTGGTTCCTCCACTGCATCTGTGATTTCTGAGGTACTAAAGCTTTATGACACATATGACGTGGTTGATAAACAAAAGATTCCCAACGAAGTACAACAGACAGATGGGGTTGATTCATATACTGTTGACATGGGAAATAGTAATATTATTCCATATGAACAATATGTGAATCACAACAACGTGTCTGATGTACAAGGTGGTGCATCTTTTGTTGAAAATATTGCTTGTGTTATAGATAATGCCTTTGTGGTAGATAATGCTTGTGAGTGGCATGAAAACACTGAGTTTGTCCCTGATGACCCCTTGACCACTAGACTAAACATATATAAAGATCAGGTGGCAATTTATGAACAACGTGCTAAATTTGAACTAACTGAACGTGAACAGAAAATGGATAGTCAAATGCGTACACTTATAACTGAGCGTAACTTAAGGGAGGAAACATTAAAACAAGAGTTGAATTCTTTACAAAAATAGCTGGATCAGACTGTTAAACAAAAACAGTAGGCCCTAGAGCATGTAAATACACTAAAACAAGATTTCAAGGAAAAAGAAACACAACTCTTAAATGATTTCTCAAGACTTAAAAACTTAAAGAAAAAGCTTGAAGATAAGTTGTACACGCAAGACCAATCTAGACAAACGGTTCAAATGCTTCAAAAGCACAAAAAGTTGTGTGATAAGCACAGTGTAAGTAATGTAGGTGAACCTAAATTAGCACTCCTTAGGAAAGCTAAAGTGACCCAACCTGCCTTATATGATGCCAATGTGATGATTATGCCTGGTCATGCCCCACCTGATGTTTCATCCTTAGAAGAGAGTGATAAGATAGATGTGAGAAAAAAAGAAAGAATGAATGAGAAAATGAAGGATCCCGAATGCATAGCCAATCGAATTATAGTCAAACCCCATGATTATTATGAGGAGAATCGATTGACTGTGTTTGCACCTCAAAAGAAGTTAACGCCTGAACAAATATTTTGGTCTATAGATATGGAAAAGAGAAAGGCCGATGAGCTTGAAGCCAAAACTCCATCCCTTAGGAAAATTGCAGCTGCGACGGTGTATCCTCCCAATACACCTAGGCATTTGGTCCCTTTGACTCTTCCTACTAAATGTAAAACCTTAATTAGCATATACGTACTTTGTCAACTATTTGCTAATTTTGATAAAACATGTAAGAAGAGAATTACACCAACCGGAATTACTGAGGGGGAAAGGGGTTTTGAACAGACAAAAAGGTGTTACTTAACTGAGGTCATTCCATTCTTTAAATTACTCAAAGAACAGTTTGAGGGATTACAAAACGCTCTTGAAACTGAAGTAAATGAAATGAAAGTAATATTTAAAGATATGGAAAATGAGGTAGCTCAAAATGCGATAGAACTTAAGAGCCGGGAGATTGAGAGAAAGAACATTCTCATCACCAATGAGAATTTGATTGCTAGATGTATTGCACATGATATATTTTATATTTCCACTGATTCTGCTGTAACTGCCTTTCAATTTCATGAGTATTCTATTGCATTAAATGTTACCCAGAATCGTGTTGTTGAGCTTGAGGGGGAGAGTTTGAAACTGCAAGAGAAAATTCAAAATGATGACCATGATAACATGGTCAAGCCTTTTTCAAAACTAGAAGTTGATTATCTTAATTTACAATTAAAATATCAACACTTAGAAGAAAAATGTAAAATATCAAATGCCAAGACATCTCTGGATGCTCCTGAATTTGATACATATTTTGAATTGAGTAAACGTGATGAAAAAATTCAAGCTCACACTAACACGATTCGACAGTTGAGGGCTCAAATTGCCCAATTAAAGTCAAATAAGAGTGAAACAATTGGCACCAATAAACCATCGTCTTTGGATTCTCAGAATTTTCACTATCAGGACACTATCAACAAGTTACATGGTGAAAATGAGTGTTTTCGAGCTGAAAATTCAAAAATCAAACAGCATTACAAAGAGTTATATGACTCAATTAAAGTCACACGAAAAGTCATAATGAAAAGATAACTTCTTTGTTAAATGAAATTGAGAATCTTAAGACTCAGGTGAAAGGAAAAATGCCAATTGACACTTGTGATAAGGTTGCTCCAAAGGTTTCTGTTGTTAGAGAGTATGATGTTGATGTTGTGCCTATTCCAATTCCCCTTAGGAACAATAGGTCTGCCCATCAAATTTATCTTAATCACCTTAAGGATAGCCTGGATATACTTCATGAGATTGTAGAGGAGGATAGGATAGCAAAACCACTTGATAAAGCAGTTGTGGATGCCTGCTTCCTCACTAAAAGGTCTCAGGAATTTTTAGAGTACGTAATTGGCACTGGCCCTAAGATTAATAACAAAAGAGATAGATTTGGTGCATCATCATCTACGACTAAAAACAAGCAAGTAACCTTTGATCTACCACTGAGAACATCAGAACCCAGCACATCTAAGTCAGAAAAGCAAATGACAGTAAAACAAACTAATGTTCCCATCATTACTTCTACAGGAGTAAAATGTGACACCAAAGCTAGCGGGTCAAAGCCTAGAGGCAATGCAAGGAAAGATAGGACTGCGCCGGCTAAGAGTGGTCACGAGAAGAAAGTAGAAGTCCAACTTAGGAACAATAAGTTTGCAATGAGTAGAATGAATCGTGTTGATTCTAGTATCAAAAGTACTGTAATTAATTCGAATTCTAATGTTGTCTGTAAAACATGTAACGAATGTTTAATTTTTGCTAATCATAATGATTGTGTTGTGTCATTTTTGATGTCTCCTGTACAACCCCATGTTAAGAATGTTAGGAAAACTGAAACAAGTAAGAAAGTTTGGAAGGCAACAGAAAAAACGTTTGAAAATGTCGGGTATTAATGGAGACCCACTGGAAGAAAGCTCACTTTAGGAGATCAGTGCCCCTTAACTAAATTGAATAACCATAAAATAGTGAAGGTTAAGGAATGGAGACCAACTGGTCGAATGTTGCCTTTAGTGACACAATACCCTACTACTAGGTCAATTGCTTCCTCTAGTGTAATTTACACTGTAAATACAGTTGCATCTATGAAACCTGTAGTTCCAGAATTTGTGTGTGCTAACCAAACGGACCCCAGCTGTACGTGGGGATCCACATTTTTCAGTTATCCATTGTTGTCTGTTTTCAAATGCAGGTCGTACAAATCGTCCTTTGGTATTTGGACTCAGGCTGCTCAAAACATATGACTGGGGATCGCTCACGGCTCAAGAATTTCGTGAAAAAGTTTATCGGGACAGTTAGATTTGGGAACAACCATTTTGGGGAAATTATGGGTTACGGAGATTATGTGTTTGGTGACAGTGTAATTTCCCGAGTATACTATATGGAAGGACTAGGACATAACCTGTTTTCTGTTGGTCAATTTTGTGACAACGATCTTGAAGTTGCTTTCAGAAAACACACTTGTTTCGTCAGAGAGTTGGATGGTGTTGATCTTCTTAAAGGCAGTCGTGGTACCAATTTATACACCATCTCAATTGAAGAAATGATGAGGTCCTCACCTATATGCTTGCTTTCTAAGGCCTCGAAGACTAAATCATAGCTTTGGCATCGTCGTTTGAATCACTTGAACTTCGGCACCATAAATGACTTGTCTCGCAAGGATCTTGTACGAGGCATGCCCAGACTAAAATTTGAGAAAGATCATCTTTGTTCTGCATGTCAATTGGGCAAAAGCAAGAAACATACTCACAAACCCAAAACCATCAATACCATCAAGGAAGTTCTTCACACCCTTCACATGGATCTGTGCGGACCAATGAGAGTGCAAAGTATCAATGGAAAGAAGTATGTTCTGGTGGTGGTCGACGACTACTCTCGGTTTACATGGGTAAAGTTTTTGAGAACCAAGGATTAAACTCCAGAGGTTATCATCAAACTAATCAAGCAGTTACAAGTAAGGCTGAACAAAACTGTCAGAATCATTCGGACAGACAATGGAACTGAGTTTGTTAACCAACAACTCAGACAATTTTATGAAGATATTGGCATAACTCATCAGAAAAGTATTGCACGCACTCCTCAGCAAAACGGTGTTGTTGAAAGAGGAAATCGTACTCTAGTGGAAGCTGCAAGAACTATGCTGATATATTCTAAGGCTCCGATGTTTCTTTGGGCAGAAGCAATTGCTACTGCATGTTACACCCAAAATCGTTCCTTGATACACACTCTTCACAACAAAACTCCTTACGAGCTGTTACATGGGAAGAAACCAGATCTTTCCTTTCTTCGTGTGTTCGGTGCTTTGTGCTATCCGACAAATGATGGTCAAGATTTGGGAAAGCTAAAATCTAAAGCAGACGTAGGCTTCTTCGTTGGGTATGCACCAGATCGCAAGGGGTATAGAATCTACAACAAGAGAACCAGACAAATCATGGAAACTATTCACGTTACATTCGATGAGCTGACTGAGCAAACGGCTCCTGAACAAACCAGTTCTGGACCCACACCTAATCTATTGTCACCTGGACCAATTAGTTCAGGTCTTGTATAGAATCCCACGCCTACAGTTCCTTATGTACCTCCCACCAGTGAAGAGTTGAAGAAGCTATTTGATTCGATGTTTGACGAATATTTTGAGCCACCAACAGTAAATACCACTACGGAAGTTCCACCTGTACCTCCTGTTGCTGATGCTCAAATTCCACAGAACTCATAGGGTCCATCTGTATCTGTATCAATCAGTCAAGATGCTCCACCTGCCAGACAATCGCCCTCATCATCAAATATTCAGTCTTCTTCGGTACAGCAAGGTTCTGCAGAAAACAATTCTTTTGAAGTTAATCCTTTTGCTCCTGTTGATGATGTTCCGTTTGAGAACATATTTGCTCCTGAGTCTTCAACTAATACATCTTCTTCAGAAGATCACAACACGGCAACATCAGTTCAAAACCCTCAACCCCATGATCATCTCAGAAAATGGACCAATGATCATCCAATTGACAACATCATTGGTAATCCTTCGCGTTCGGTATCTACATGAAAACAACTTGCCACCGATGCACTGTGGTGTTTCTTCAATTCCATACTATCCAAAGTCGAGCCAAAAGATGCTAAAGAAGCTATATCCAAAGACTGCTGGTTCAACGCTATGCAAGATGAAATTCATGAATTTGATCGACTTGAAGTATGGGAATTAGTGCCTCCTCCAGAGTGTGCAATGATCATTGCTCTAAAGTGGATCTTCAAGGTGAAACTTGATGAGCATGGTGATGTTCTGAAGAACAAGGCACGGCTAGTTGCAAAAGGGTATCGACAAGAAGAGGGCATAGACTTTGAAGAATCTTTTGCTCCGGTTGCACGAATTGAAGCCATTAGAATCTTTCTCGCAAATGCTGCTAGTCAAAATATGATAGTCTACCAGATTGATGTTAAGACAGCTTTCTTGAATGGTGACTTAAAGGAGGAAGTCTATGTGAGTCAACCAGAAGGATTTGTGGACGCTGATCATCCCACTCATGTCTATCGCTTGAAGAAGGCCCTCTATGGCTTGAAGCAGGCACCTAGGGCTTGGTATGACACGCTGTCCAAGTTCCTTCTTGAAAACGGATTTTCCCAAGGTGTTGTTGATCCCACGCTATTCACCAGGAAGGCGGGCAAACATCTACTTCATGTTCAGATATATGTAGATGCCATTATATTTGCCTCTTCTGATCCTAGAGAATGTTATCGGTCTTCAAAGGAGATGAGTTCTAAGTTCTAGATGTCGATGATGGGACAAATGTCGTTTTTCTTAGGTCTGCAAATCTCTCAAAGTCCCGGAGGCATCTTCATTAATCAATCCAAATATGCATACGAAATTTTGAAGAAGTTTGGATTTGATTCAAGTGATTCTGTAGACACTCCCATGGTTGAAAGATCAAAGCTGGATGAAGACCTCTCTGGGATCCCGGTTGATCAAACAAAGTATAGAAGTATGATTGGATCCTTGATGTATCTCACTGCTAGTAGACCTGATCTTTTGTTCGCAGTATGTATGTGTGCTCGGTACCAATCCAAGCCTACCAAAAAGCATCTGGAAGCAGTGAAAAGAGTCTTCAGATATCTTCAAGGCACTGTTCATATGGGTCTCTGGTACCCTAAGGACACTGCAATGGAACTCACGGCTTATGCGGATGCTGATCATGCCGGGTGTCAAGATACTCGTCGAAGTACTTCGGGGGGAGCTCAGTTTTTGGGGGAAAAGTTGGTTAGTTGGTCTTCTAAAAAGCAGATGAGCACTTCTATATCTTCTACAAAGGCCGAGTACATTGCTATGTCTGCTTGCTGTGCTTAAATCCTATGGATGAGATCGATCACAACTTTCTGACTATGGCTATGCATACAACAAGATTCCTCTGTATTGTGACAACAAAAGCGCTATTGCTCTTTGTTGTAACAATGTCCAACACTCCCGGTCGAAGCACATCGATATCAGGCATCACTTCATAAGGGAACAGGTTGAAAAAGGGATTGTTGAACTTTACTTCGTGAGGACGGAGTTTCAGTTGGCTGATATCTTCACCAAGGCACTTCCAAGAGAACGGTTTCAGTTTATTCTCCCGCGTCTTGGTATGAAGAGCTTGACACCTGAAACACTCAAATGTCTTCAAGAAGAAAAGGAGGAGTAAAGGATTCGCTTCACATATCCTTGTATATACATGTATATATCTAAAACCAAAAAGAAAATAGAAAAATATAAAACCTATAATAGCCATAAAAATCAGAAAATCATAAAATACCAAAAATAGTTCTTCTAGGCATGTCTTCTGTTTATCGATAACATTTACGGTCCTAGAAATGTCATTCAATAATGACACGGATCTTTAAATGAAGCTCGAGCAGAAGTTATTGTTGGGAATTCTGCTAAGGAAGAATTCTGCTGATGGTTACTGCTGATGGTTACTGCTGAAGCTTTATGATTCTGCTGAAGAATGTTACTGCGGAAGTATAGATTGTGTGGAATGTGTTTCTGCTGATGGATAGTTTCCGCGTATTATGTTATTAGTTAGGATATGCATGAGTTTATTTAGAAAGTGATATTGCATATCTTGGATAGTTTTTAGATTATACGTTTCTTGTGAAACGGTTTAGGGTTGTTTAGGGTTCCTTGTCTATAAAAGGAACACGTCTTTATGTATTATGTACGTTTTTAGAAAAACACTTTTAGTATTAATCTAAAGATCCATAGAGGATCAAATCGTTCTTAGTAATTGTGTTCTTACTTGTGTTTGTTTTCCGCTATAGAATACAAGTAACTTAGACTTTCTTTTAGTGTGTTTGTGATTACATAAACATTACTAACGATCCACGAGCTCATAAAGATCTATCAAGGTCTACGTTTCAACAAGTGGTATCAGAGCCTCGTGAGAGTCTCTGTGTTACTAAGAACATCTTCTCGTTTACACCCTCTCACACCCAATAACCATGCCTGGATCAGATGATGAATCTGAAGTTCACAGCAACAACAACAACAACAACAACAACCAAAACACCACATCTATGCAACAACTCAATCTCACCAATAGCAATGCAAAGTTTCCTTATCTTAAGAAGGAAGAATATGAATTATGGGCAATGAAGATGCAGAACTGGATCACCAATATTGATTGGAATCTTTGGGAAGTTGTCCGTAAAGGAAACAGTTTGAAGAAGCATTCTAAGGATGAACATGGTGTTATTACTATTCTTCCTCCTAGATCTGCTGAAGAGATTCTTGCAGTTCAAAGAGAAAATAAAGTGAGAACCATTCTTCTTCAAGCTATTCCAGATGACCACATGGGAGATTTTCACTACATGGATGAAGCAAAAGATATCTGGATGGCGATCAAGGCTAGGTTTGGTGGGAACGATGAGTCAAAAAGGATGAAGAAGTCGATGTTGAAACAGCAGTTTCAAGAGTTTCAAATAACTGAAGAGGAAGGTATCCACAAGGGGTATGACAGGTTCCATAAGATTTTGAGCCAGATGAATCAGTTGAAGGCCAGACCTGACAATGAGGACTGCAATGCAAAGTTCCTTCGATCATTACCTCCCTCATGGCTACAAGTGAGCATTGCACTCAAAGCAAAAGGTGGTCTTGATATGCTTTCATTTGATGATCTCTTCAACAAGCTTAAGACTCTTGAACCTGATGTTCGAAGTCCCATTCGTACATCCACTCCTAACTACTCAGCATTTGTAAGCACCAGCTCCAATAAGATGACTCAGGCTTCAAGTTCAAGCTCCTCAGTAACATCTTCCTACTCTCAACCACAGTCTAGTGGAGTTATGGAGGATGTACTCCAGTCGTTTGTTGCTGATTATGAACATCAGCAGCATCTTGCTTTTGAGGATTTTGATCAGGTGGATCCTCTTGACTTGGAAGAGATGAATCTAAAATGGCAGGTGGCCATGCTTACTTTAAATGTCAAGAGGTTTGAAAAGAAGTCTGGAAGAAAGTTCGGGTTTCAGGGAAGAGAACCAGCTAGGTTTGATAGAAGGAAGATCAAGTGCTATTCATGTGGTCAGTTGGGTCACTTCTCTAGAGAGTGCAAGGATAGAAAGACTGGTGATGAAGTTCGGTATTCAAGCTATCAGAAGAACCAGGTGAATGCTGAAAACCCCAAAGCCATGGTCACTCTTGATGAACATATCAACTGGAAGGTGCATGATCCTGAGACTGATGATAATGCTGATGTGGGTGGATTGCTGGCTAGCTGTTCTTCAGAGGATAATCATTGTCAGAATGCCTTGATGGGCATATCTCAGGTACAAAATTGTGTATTTGGTTGTAGTGAAAGGTATAATGAACTTAAAAAAGAACATGATGAATTAAAAGCCAAATATCATGAAAGTTATATAGATGTTAAGGCTTATAAACACTCTTTAAAAACACTAGAAAGACAAAAAGTCTGGTTTCAGAAGAATGAGGTTGCTTATGGTGAAAAGATAGGGGTGTTAGAGAGAGATCTATTTTGTGCTAAAAATGAATTAAAATGTTGTGAAAAGGAAAAGGCTAAACTAGAGGTAGAAAAACAGGAAGTGCAGACTAAACTAGATGATAGCTTGGCTAGGTTTGATAAATGGAAAGATTCTTCTAAAAATCTAAACAGGTTAGTTAACTGTTCCATGTCTGTAAAAACTAAAATTGGTTTAGGGTTTGGTGACTACATAGGGAAAGATCAATTTTATGACCCTAATGAGTATAGTGTATTTGACCCTGAACCTGTAGACTATCAAGTTCCTGTTAAGTTTGTCAAGGAAGGTGAATTACATGCTGTGCCTGGACCTATTAGGGGAGAACACATGCCATCTAGCACCACCACCTCTGACTTTGATGGATCACACCATCTTTATGGCAAAAAGTCAATTGACTTGCCAGACCCTGATTCTAATTCTTCTGACTTTGTCTCTTGTTCTGACAGTGACAAGTCCTCTGACCAAGGGTCTACCACCTATACCAGTTGTGATTCAAGTGAAAAGTCAGACCCTACAAAGACCTCTCCCAAGCCTTCACCCAAGACACCCTACAAGTCTGTTAGAATTGCTGCTGAGGATGTCAAGTCCAAGACAGTTTCTTCTGAAGACCTGTCTTTTAATTCTTTGCAAAATAATGTTTCTTATTGTGTCAAAAACAATCCTGTTTCTGTTAGTGATTTGAATAATTCTACTTGTAATGGAACATCTTTTTCTTTTAATAAATCTTCTAAAAAGAAGAAATGTTTTGTGTGTGGAAGTAAATCTCATCTAATCAAGGATTGTGATTTTCATGAGCAAAGAATGGGTGTTGGTCAGACTAAACCTAGACCAATGTGGACAAATGTTCAGAATATTCCACCATATGTCCCACAGGCATCTCATAGGGCCAGCAATTATGCTGGTAGACATTATACTGATAGACATTCTCCTAAGAAACATTCTGCTGATAGAAACTTTCAGTCTGCTAGGAGAAGATATGTTGCTAGACCATTTGTGCAACCCACTAGTTCTTATTTTGAGAATGGTCTTTGGCCTGGCTTTATTGACCCAATGACTATGGGTATGGGATATTGGGATACTGCTGTTAAGCCCTCAGCAGGTTGTTTTTGGACTCACAAGGGACCTAATATTCATAGAAGGTCCAAGAACAATGGTGGATCTTATCAATCTACATGGCCTAATTCTTATGATCCACAAGGCAGGCTCAAGTCAGTAATGACTTGAGTCTCCAATGTGTCCTAACTTTTGTATAATTTTGTTGTATATGTAGGATCATCCTTTGAAAAGTAAAGATGTAGGCATAGTAGATAGTGGTTGTTCCAGAAGTATGTCAGGAAATCGGGACATGCTGCAGAATTTTGTACCCATTCAAGATGGAGGCATTGTGACTTTTGGTGGAGGAGATGGCAAAATCACTGGGTTTGGTACCATCAGAACACCTGGCTTGGACTTTGAGAATGTGCTCTATGTGAAGGAACTGCAACACTTCAACCTGTTCTCAGTATCACAAATATGTGATGGCAAGAACAAGGTCTTCTTCTCAGAGGATGAATGTCTTGTGCTTTCTAAAGACTTCAAGCTTCCAGCAGATTCCCCAATTCTGCTGAGAGTTCCCAGAAGATATAATTTATACACAATCAACCTGAATGAAGTCCAACCTGAAGGTGATCTGACATGCTTGGTGGCTAAAGCATCCATGGATGAGTCAAATAAGTGGCATAGAAGGATGGCTCATGTCAATTTCAAGACCATAAACAAGCTCTCTAAGCTTGGTCTAGTTCATGGGCTTCCCTCCAAAATCTTCACCAATGAACACAATTGTGTTGCCTGCAACAAAGGGAAGAAACACAGAGCCTCATATAAAGCCATTACAGCTGTGAGCACTATCTCAGAACCTCTCCAGTTGCTGCACATGGATCTTTTTGGCCCAGCTCAAGTCAGGAGCATTGATCACAAATCCTTCTGCCTGGTGATCACTGATGACTATAGCAGGTTTTGTTGGGTATTCTTTTTGAGAACTAAAGATGAAACATCTCCAATCTTAAAAGAGTACATAACCCTTGTTGAAAACCAGCTAAATAAAAAGGTTAAAGGGATTAGGTGTGATAATGGGACAGAGTTCAAAAATGCTGTCTTAATAGAACTTTGTCAGTCTAAGGGGATAAAAAGGGACTATAGCACTCCAAGAACCCCACAGCAAAATGGGGTTGCAGAAAGAAAGAATAGGACCTTAATAGAGGCAGCAAGATCCATGCTTGCAGACTCTAAATTACCCACTATGTTCTGGACTGAAGCAGTAAGTACTGCTTGTTATGTTTTGAACAGGGTATCCATCACTAGACCTCATATCAAGACACCTTATGAACTTCTCACTGGGAAAGTTCCTGATATTCATTACTTTAAACCTTTTGGTTGTCAAGTGACCATTTTGAACACTAGTGATCCTTTAGGAAAGTTTGATGAGAAGGCAGATGAGGGTTTCATTGTGGGATATTCAGCTCATAGTAAGGCTTATAGGGTATACAATTTAAGTTCTAAAAAGATAGAGGAGACCCTTAATCTGAGATACCTAGAAAATAAGCCTCATGTTCAAGGACAAGGTCATCCTTGGTATTTTGACTTGGATTACCTAACTGATTATTTGGGTTATACTAGATATGTTGCTGAACAATCTGCAGGTACAAAAGAGTCTCCTACTAACAATGCAGGTACCCTGGAAGAGGACTCAGGAAGTGAGTCTGAGCAAGATGAGCATACTATTGTTGTACCTTCGTTTCCTCCTAACCATGTTGCAGGAAATACTTCTGGGGAGATTGAAGATTTGTCACACTATGCAGAGGACCTTGCTAGACTGAAGAAGCAGGAATTTGTAGCCAATCAAGAAGCTGAGAGACTAAGTGAGGAGTCAACACAACCCTTCAGTGGAAACCAGGATTCTGCTGATCCACCTCATGTTTCTGCTGAAGTTACTACATCTGCTGATGGATCTTCTGAAGGTTCTCCCATGTCTAATAGTGTGTCCACAGACTTTGAGGAACCTTATACACGCTTTCCAAGTCCCTCTGATCTTGGAAATCACTCACCCAAAGCTGGTATCTTCAACTCAGCCTCCTATGACAGTGAATTTGGACCTAATATGACCAATCTTGACACCTCAATTGAAGTCAACCCCAATGCAACCAAAAGGATACATACTGATCATCCTCACTCCAACATTCTTGGTGATCCTCAAGCACCTGTTAGAACTAGAAGTTCTGTGAAAGGTTCTAAATATGGTCAAGTGGCTTTTCTTTCTTATGTTTCATCTCAGCAAAGGGACAATCACACAGACTTTAAGCATTGTCTGTTTGCTTGTTATCTCTCACAAGTGGAACCAACTAGTGTTAGTCAAGCTCTTGACGACTCCAGCTGGCTTGAAGCAATGCAGGAAGAGATGCTACAATTCAAGAATCAGAAAGTTTGGGTATTGGTACCACTACCTGAAGGGAAGATTGCCATTGGTACCAAGTGGATTTTGAAGAATAAACGAGATGCCAGGGGTATTGTGGTTAAAAACAAAGCAAGATTGGTGGCACAAGGATTCAGACAAGAGGAGGGAATTGATTATACTGAAGTATTTGCTCCTGTAGCTAGGGTTGAGGCCATCAGAATCTTCTTGGCCTATGCATCTTATATGGGTTTCATGGTATATCAGATGGATGTCAAAGGTGCTTTTCTATATGGAGAAATTGCTGAGGAGGTTTATGTAACTCAACCCAAAGGTTTTGAAGACCCAGATAATCCAAAGCATGTTTACAGGGTTGTCAAAGCTCTCTATGGCCTTCATCAGGCACCCAGAGCTTGGTATGCTAGGCTTTCATCCTTTCTGCTGAAGCATGGATACAGAAGAGGTGCTATAGACAAAACACTCTTCATTAAGAAAGATTCCAGGGATATCATCCTTGTTCAAGTTTATGTGGATGACATTATTTTTGGCTCCACTAAAGAGGCTTGGTGCAGGGAGTTTGAGGAACTCATGAAGGGAGAATTTCAGATGAGTGCTATGGGAGAGCTCACTTTCTTTTTGGGTCTCCAAGTTCAGCAGAAACCAGATGGTATCTTTATTAGTCAGGATAAGTATGTTCAAGATATGTTGAAGAAGTTTGATATGGAGAATGTTAGACCTGCCACTACACCCTATGAAGCTCCCAAGCCAAAGAATAACCTTGAACCAGATCCTGCAGTGAATGTTCACTTGTACAGGTCCATGATTGGTTCACTAATGTACTTGACAGCTTCAAGGCCAGATATCACATTTGCTGTGAGTGCTTGTTCTAGACATCAGGTCACACCACTCACTTCCCACCTGAATGCAGTCAAGAAGATCTTTAAGTATCTCAAAGGCCAACCCAAGCTAGGTCTTTGGTACCCAAAAGAGTCTCCTTTCAAGTTGGAAGCTTATAGTGATAGTGATTATGCTGGTGCAAATCTGGATAGGAGATCCACAACTGGAGGTTGCCAATTTCTTGGAAGAAGGTTGATTTCTTGGCAATGCAAGAAACAAACCATTGTTGCTACCTCATCTACTGAAGCAGAGTATGTTGCTGCTGCCAATTGTTGTGGACAGGTTCTTTGGATACAAAATCAATTGTTGGACTATGGGTTTAATTTCATGAATACCACCATTTTTATTGATAACCAAAGCACCATATGCATTGTTAAAAATCCAGTTTTTCATAATAGGACTAAGCATATTGAGATAAGGCACCATTTTATAAGAGATGCATATGAAAAACATTTGATTCAGGTGCTTAAAATACACACAGATGATAATGTGGCAGATCTGCTGACTAAAGCTTTTGATGGACCTAGGTTTCAACACTTAGTGGTCCATATTGGGATGGTTAACCCTTAAATGCTATGTTTGAGGGGAGGCATAGGCCTCAGGGGAGGCATATGCCTCAGGGGAGGATTGTGATTGTAAAGTATGTACTATTGTGTAGATTATTGATTATGTTTGCTAACACACTAATCCACTAATGTAATTTTAGTTTGTATGGTTTGGTTTGTTTGCTTTTATGTGTCTGTTTTGCAGAACTGCCTGAGATTGATGATTTTAAGTTGATGTTCTTCAAGATTAATGGGACATGGTCAAGTTAGCTTAAAGAGTGTTTCTGCTGAATGGAAGGACTGAAACAGAGATCAATTCATAATCAAAGACAAGTTGTTCATTCATTCAAAAGAAATTACAGCTTACAAACAACTTAATCAAGACCAATCCTATACAAGATCAACTACACAGACACAAGTTCCTATCATCTAATGCTGCACCAGGAAGACTAACAGACATGATTGAAGATGCTGAAGAACCTAGTTTTATATCTTTGGTCCTTGGCAACATCTCATCAGCACCTACTACATTTTTCCCTTTCCCTTCCCAGTCACCTCTGCACCCTTGTTCTTTCCTGTGTCCCTGTGGTATGAAACTCCAGTCCTAGGAGCAGGAAGACCAATAACCACTTCCCTTGTCTCTGGGAGTGGTGGATTTCTGGTGGGTGGCCTTGGTTGGGGTTGTGAAGGTTGGGGATTCTCTTCCCTGGTTGCTGCTGCTTCTCTCTCCTCTTCCTCTCTTACCAACCTATTGAAGATTGGCTCAAGACGCTCTGTGGAGTCATCAGAGCCCCTAGATGAGTCGTCTGGATCCACCACACTATCATCTTCTGAAGAAGGAAGAAAAGGGGACTTCCTTGTAGGTGGCTCGTCTTGGTGAGGATATCGAAATAGAGGTCGATTATCCTCAGATGATGAAGATGATGATGGAGGTTTGGGTGGATTGTTGGGTCTGCTTGAAGAGCCCACATCATGTCTTTTCTTGCGGGCTTGTTCCTTGGTGATCCCATACATTCTATATGAAGGACGTCTGGATGATTGAGGTTTGTTATCTCCTGAATCTGCTGATGAGTCAGAAGATAGATCAATGACTTCGGGTTGGTTATTCATTGAGTTGATAAGTGATTATTGATTGGATGAAGGTTTGATGGTAAATTAGGGTTAAGTGATTTGTGTGGATTGTGAATTGGGGTTATTTTATAGGCGAAGTCAAGTGGAAATGCTAATTAATGCTGGTTGGGTGGAAAATTAAAACTCAAGATCTTTACCGAAGATATTATTCTCTTGAGTTGATTCTGCTGATTGACTCTTCACTTCAGCAGATTTACCATCATTTCTGCTGAAAGGTTGATTTTGAATGGTGAAGTTACTTTACACGTCAGATAAGGTCAACCATTTGTTCCGATAAATTTTGACCATAATTGGGTAACTTCTATTTATAACCTATTCATATAATCTTCGCCCAAAATAACTAATTCCCTCTTCAAGTACTCTTCACCTATTCTTCATTCTCTCACAAGTTCTTCGATGGAGTCCTTACAATTCAAGAAGGATCACAATAAAGTTGCTTTTCTGGGAAAAGCGAAGGGACAGGAAATATATGACCCAATGGTTGATTTCATAAAGCGATCAAAGATTCATTTTGCTTTGACTCATTATCCAGACATAGTACATGAATCTTTGGTAAAACAATTTTGGGCATCTGCTGAGAAGCGATCTGAATCAGAGATAGTAGCAAAGATTGATGGAACTGAGTATGTTGTGACTGAAGCTTTGATTAGGGAAAGATTGCAGTTGGATGATGAAAATGGGGTTTATCACACCAACACAGCAGAGATACTTACTGGTCTAAGAGCAGCGGGTTATCAAAGTGAGGATACGACTATGTGGCTGAAGAACAAGTTTTGTCCCAAGTGGAGATTTTTGGTGCATACACTACTTCAATGCATCAGCAACAAATCTGGAGGATGGGATCAATTCTCTAGTCAACTGGGTTGTGGTATCGTGTGTCTTTCACAGGGTTTGACTTATAATTTTTCTAAGTTTATTTTTGATAATTTGGTAGAAAATATTCTCAAGAAAAAGCATAAGTTTCTGATGTACCCTAGGTTTCTTCAGATAATTTTAGACATAAATACCCAGGATAGAGGACATTATCCCATAGGAGCCCTTAGTGCCAAGTTGTTTGCTTCTATGCGAACTCATTATGGTGGGGAGCATCACCCTCTTCTACCAGCTATGTTGCCACATGGCAATGATGATGCTAATGAGGGCAATGCTGCTGATGCTCCACCAGCTCCCAATACTGCTGATGGTACTCCATCAGTAGAAAGGGTTGAGGGTCCATCCTTAGCTGCTGAAGTACCTATAGTTTCTACTGACCATCCTCCACATTCCCCTGTTCCATCACCATCTCATGAAGCTCCTGAAGAGCTTGTTCCCGAGGTAGAGGAGACAATTCAGTCTCTTGATACTAATATTCCTACACCTCTTGAAGATGAGATTCCAAGACTGTCCACACCTAGCCCATTTAGAGACCCAATAGATGAGAACACTTCTACTTTTGAGAATATAAATGTTTCTTCTGAAAGGCCCAATGAAGCTCCCTTTACCACTGAGACATCAGCTGGTGGAGCTGAGGACCCTATTACTCTTACTTCTCTGTATACTTTACTCAACAGGAATGTTCAAGAAACTGAGAAGTTGAAGAAGGAACTTGCAGACACTAAGTCATCACTTGGTAATGAGATTGTGGTGCTGAAAAGAAGGGTTCAAGAATTAGAGGATAAACTTGGGCAGACAAAGAAGAGGAAATTTGTGTTTGCATCTGATGATGAGCAGGAAGCTAGTTATTGGGATCATCTTGGTTTATTGGCTGAAGCTGCTCAGCAGACTTCTACTCCTTCACCTAAAGCTGCTGAATCCTCTCAACAAAGAGATCAGATTAAGTTCTTCAGAAAAAGGAGAAGACAGTACTTGAGCAAGGAAACTACACTACCAAATTTGTCTGTTGCTCAAGAACATGCCGATGAT
This sequence comes from Artemisia tridentata subsp. tridentata, assembly GCA_021014915.2. NCBI lineage: Eukaryota > Viridiplantae > Streptophyta > Magnoliopsida > Asterales > Asteraceae > Artemisia > Artemisia tridentata. The sequence continues at coordinate 61,171,756 of CP139508.1, read as the reverse complement.
GCTCATGTGGATTCTGCTGATGTTACCTCTTCCAAGGTGTCTACTGAAGTGTTTGTTGCTGGACGATACTTTACCTTGGAAACTACTGATGAAGTTACTGCTCCACATGTTGAATCTTCAACTCAACATGTTTCTGCTGATGCTTCTATTGGAGTTTCTCCTGAAGATATTGACAGAGTTACTAGTGTAGATACTTCTGTAAATGAGCAAGGAAGGGTGATTGGAGAAGATCTTGGTTCAGATCTTATAAGTGCAGAAGAAAGAAAGGAGCAAGAAAGGCTGGTTAAAGAATATGAGGATCTTGTGAAGAGTCAAGCATTAGCAAAACAGATGGCTGATCATTTTACTTCAGATTTGCCTCCTGAAAGGCAAAGAGAGCTAGATGAGCAATCAGCTCAATTCACTGATGCACAATGGGATACTTACACTCAACAAGCAGCATCCAATCCTAATTTGGCTCAAAGTATCTTAGGAGCTAACTTTGATAGTCATAACTTTGCTGCACAAATGGTAGCTCTTGGGCAACAGAGGAAGAAAGCTGCAGCTGAAAGGAGGAAGGCTATTGCTGCTCAAAAGGCACAAGCTAGGAGAGATAGACCCAAGACTGAAGCAGAAGAGAAGCAATATAGGAGGAATGTGGTCTATAATCAGTATACTTCTGTGTATAGCCATGGTTTGACAAAGAAGCAAGTTTGGGCTTTGTCTGATTCAGAGTTGCATAGAATTTATGATCAGATTATGAAGACCATTCACTCTTCTGATACTCCACCTAAGAGGACTGCTGAGAGTTTGGAGGCTCCATGTCTCAAAAGACTGAAGCAAGTGGAGTTAGGTACTTCATCTACTGGAGATACTCCTGCGGACTTTCAATCTGCTGAGCCTATTGTTACTTCTACCATTTCTGCTGATGAAGCTTCTGAAAAACAATCATCTGGGATTCATGTTTCTTCTGAAGCTCCACCCGCTTCTGCTGAACCTTTTGCTGTAACATCTGCTGATCATGAAGATTCATCATTGTCTCCTTCTAATGCAGATAAGGGTAAACAAGCTGAACCGGCTGAGGTTAAGGGTAGCCAAGATGGGGACACAGCTGATAGGTTACCTGTAGCAGAGGGTGTTGTTCCAAGTTCTTCTATTCCTACTTCTTCTATTCCTTCTGAAGATGCTACTTCTATTGCTTCTGAAGATGTCTCTATGGGAATTTACATCCCTGGTCGAAGGAAGAAGAGAATGTCACATATCGGGAAGCATATTGCAAGTAGAAGATCAATTAGACTGGCTAAGCAAGTTCTCAGAGCTCAAATGAGTAGTTCTTCAAAGGAAGTAGATCTAGAAGCTACTGATGATTCATTTATTCAGGAAGGATCTTCTGACACGTTTCCTGAAGGATCATACAATGTGTTGATCAGATGGACTATCACAGATGGACATATTAATACTATCTACAGGCAAGATCAATCTTATAAGAATTTCACTTTCTTACAAGAAATTCTTCATTTGGTGGATAGGCAAGATCTGCAGACCCTTTACAAGTTGGTCACTGAGTATTATGCTATACATACTCCACAAGGTTCTGGTCTATATCTCTTGGGTGATCTTCAAGTTCTCTTTGACTCTCAAACTCCACAAGGGAAAGGCTATTCAGTTTGGAAGGCTTCTCATAGATGGAAAGTTGATAGTTGGAGATTTTTTCCCATTCCCAATGTCCATGTGGTGGAGACTGAGTCTGGCATACGAGTATGTATGTTTTCTGATCAACAATATCCATGGTCCATGACTCTGCTGAATCGCATGCTCCAAAGGAAGTTGGAAATTCCTCCAAATCCAATTGCTAATGATAGGACACATGCTGAACAATTGGTTGGGTTCATCAAGTCTAAGCTTCTGCAACACCAAGCTTCTACTTGATTCTGGTATTGTATATTATTTGTAATATTTTCTATTTCTTTATTTCATTTCTTTCTTATTTAAGTCTTAGTAAAAAAAAAAAAAAAAAAAAAAAAAAAAAAAAAAAAAAAAAAAAAAAATTATTATATATTTTTGTACTAACTTTTATGCAGGTTTGTTGTATAACTCTGTTGATGGTTATCAACTCACCAGATGTGACTTGTGTCCATCAAAGAGTTGGCTAGTCCAAAGGGTACAGCTTTGGTAAAGACACATCAAATCTGTTGATAGCTGTAATAGCTTGCTCAAAGCTATAGGGTACTCAACTCACCCATGCTTCATTGCTGAGAGTTGAAATGGTCATCAATTCACCATGGATGTAACCCTTTATGGGATCCCAAGAATTGGCTAGTCCACAAAAGTATGGTTTGTGGTAAAGACATTTGGTATCCATATTTGGTTCTCAATTCACCAAGGTTCAGTTGAAACCAAAGAATTGGCTAGTCCTGAGCAAACGGCTACAGGTAAAGACATCTCAAATCCGTTTATAGTTGCTGGTTTGCTAATAAATCAGATGGTTATCAGTGTACCATAGTTTTCGAACTTAAACATTTGGCTACTCCAGTAGTGATGGCTATTGGTAAAGAGACATCAAATCCATTATTTTCAATGATTCACCTCTCACAGGAGTTAACACACCTGGATGTGATGAGAATAGTATGAAACTAATATGTTTTGATGTACAAATTGTCATTTGTTGCTGCAAAGATGTGAAGTTTCAAGTTCTACCATTCATAGTGCTATGGTTCATGTGATTCTTTGCTGCTGCTGTTCGAAGTCAATCCTCTTCTCATGAATTGTTACAGATCTATCAAGAATCTTGAACTTAACCATGTCAAATTCAAGATTAGGGGAGGATTGTTGGGAATTCTGCTAAGGAAGAATTCTGCTGATGGTTACTGCTGATGGTTACTGCTGAAGCTTTATGATTCTGCTGAAGAATGTTACTGCGGAAGTATAGATTGTGCGGAATGTGTTTCTGCTGATGGATAGTTTCCGCGTATTATGTTATTAGTTAGGATATGCATGAGTTTATTTAGAAAGTGATATTGCATATCTTGGATAGTTTTTAGATTATACGGTTCTTGTGAAACGGTTTAGGGTTGTTTAGGGTTCCTTGTCTATAAAAGGAACACGTCTTTATGTATTATGTACGTTTTTAGAAAAACACTTTTAGTATTAATCTAAAGATCCATAGAGGATCAAATCGTTCTTAGTAATTGTGTTCTTACTTGTGTTTGTTTTCCGCTATAGAATACAAGTAACTTAGACTTTCTTTTAGTGTGTTTGTGATTACATAAACATTACTAACGATCCACGAGCTCATAAAGATCTATCAAGGTCTACGTTTCAACAGTTATACTAACCGGTTAAAACATGTCTAAATGGCTTGCTATTACTTTAGATAGCAACCCGCGTTTCAAAATGGGGAAAACACGTCGCCAAAAAGACGGTTGTTCCTCCAACTGGGTGATGTTCACCTGGGCATGGATTACTTTATATCCATGTTTCTTCGAACTGATGTACGTTTCAGTGCATCATTTCTTGTATAAGAAGAGAAGTCTTCTTTGCACCACAAACTCTTTATCTTCTATGATTCTTCAGGAAAGTTTTGGTGTTTCACAAGGTGGTAACTGGACTTAAATTTTCACAAATACTTAACGCTCAATTGAATGACAACAGTCTTTAAATAGAAAACGGGTCATTAATTGAGGGGGAGAGTATTTGTTCAAATTTTTGACACCTTTTTAAGCATTGTGCAACATCAGCAGTGACACTCTCTCGTGGTTTAAAGGGGAGCATAGTATGCTCCATAATCAGAATACATTTAAACCTGACCACATTTTCTCTGAAATTTTCTAAACATATTTAAATCAATTGGGATCACAAATCTCAAATGGTTTGAAATTTTTGATCGGGGGAGAGAATGTGATTTAAATATGAAATTCTGATAAAAATGTGATCTTTTGGAACTCAAGTGTAGGCTCTCCCATATGTGCTAAACCTTTTCGTATATCGATGCGCATATTGAGAGGGAGCGAATGATTTATGATGGCAATTGTGGAAGAACACCAAAGACCGACCATTTTATTTAAACGTACTGGAGTTATAAGGATGGTAAGGTTAGGTATAAGTTCCCACGATCCCGCCAGAGCCGGAGGGATCAACCCAAGGACAATCCACTAGTTAGTGTAGAAGTCCTTAGGTATGATTAAAAAGGAGAAAAGTGTGAATAAGGGAAGAGTGCCGACTAAGATGGAGCTAGTACTGGAACAAACCCAACAAGGTGCTAGTGATGAAGTCTCGGTAAGCACTGAAGGGGTTGAAGAATGAAAAAGAATTGTAAAGATAAAGGGTGAAAAGAAAGAAGCCCTCCTTACACTTTAGACAGAAACCGGGTCAATACATATGCTGTCAGAATCACTAAGTTGATTGCTGACATTGAAGACAAAGTATCATGGACCTAATGATACGCTATACAACCCTCCCTAGCCACTCAAGGTCCCTCAAAGGATTCTTGTTTCGTTTGTCACGGAGATCAATACATGGTTATCGTCTATCTCACTCCGAGTTAGATGATATTGAAAAGGTGGCAGTCCTCTCCAGCCTCCGATCACTAAATCAAAATGCACAATTGAGTCTAGAGCCAATAGATCATCAATAAATCTCATTAGGACACATTTCCAATATGCTTGCTGTTTCATACACTGTGAAAAGCAAGAAAATATATATGAAGAGTCCTACGCATTATCCTTGTGGTATTGCCAGAACATCCGAGTGATACGTAAAGTATTCACAATGAAGATGGAAATCCTTCTAGAGCCAACATCAAACAAGCTCTTGGTGGGTGACATGTGAGATCCTTCATGGATCAAGCTTGTGACAACTGGAAAGAAACGATGGGGCGATTCAAATTTGAATCAAACTTGTTCCAGGAAATGGATTGACGGATACTTGTTGGAAAACCTCTCAATGTGCTCACCAACAAAGTTTCAAGCACATTGATTGTGAAAATTTTCAAACAAAAGTATTTTTGACAGAAATGTGATTCAATTTATAAAACCCTTGTCGTGTTGCACAAAATGTTTATCTAGTGACACGCAAGTGATTTTTCTAATCAATTTCTTGTCAATCAGTGGGTATTTAATTCACTGATTCACTCTACCGTGCTGTCTGCTTTGAGACGTTCCGGTATGAGAACATGCTTAGTATGATGATTATGACATTAATTTGTTGGAAGACTCATTACTACAAGCTGGAAATTCCTGTCAAGGAGAATCTTCTTTAAAGGGGATTCTACCTGATCACAGGTCGGTCGTCACAGAACCGAAGGTTAAATCCAACCACCACATCGACCGAATGACAAAGCCATATTCGTTCTCCAACTTTATTGCTAACTGTTTTATTTCAGATTCATATAAAGATGGCGATGGTGGCTCCTGATTCCAGCGGAGACGTGTCAATCCACACTCCATGCTCACACTTCCAATTCATTATCAAAAACATCATGATAGCAAAAATACCTACAACACAGCTTCCGCAACTCTGATGATAATTATCATGATCCAGAAAAGTGTGAGCATGCGAGTTCAACGGTCACAACATATCACATGAAGGCAATATCACTGCAATAGATAAGCTCAGAGATTATTGGTGACTGATGATCTCAATGAAGGCTCAAAGATCACAACTTCACATGGAGACGATGCTGCAAGATGACTTGAAGACATATATTGGATGATAACCTCGAAGAATACTCAAAGATCATCCAAGACAAAAGATCAGTCATCAAAAGTTCACTGCTGAAGGCACAAAGATCAATGACGATTGAAGAATCAATGACTACGAGCTATGAAGTCGTGTTCAGAGGAAAGAATGCTAGACTTCAAAATATTATTTCCGGGGTGACCTCCCTTAGGGGGAGATTGTTAGGAATATAAATATTCATCTGAAGACTCGGTCACCCCGAGTACTCATTAGCATTTAATAGCTCGTAGGAATATCAGTAATATTAATATTATTATTTGTATTAGTTTAGTTAGTTAAGTATTCGTGGAGTGGGTCGGGTCTTTACCCTCTGTCAGCTCGCTCCACAGCCCACACGGGGCAACTATTATGTAACTATAAATACCCCTCTCCCCCCAAGGGAGAGGGTTGGAACTTCTCACACATTCATCTAATACATTTCACATTTTCTCTCTCTAGTTCCCAACTCACTTTCTCTCTTTAAATCTCTCTAAAACCGCCACTTAAATCCACTAAATATATATGTTTTATTGTTATGAATATGCTACAGGATGAGATCCTATGATGGTGTTCTAGACAATGTAGGTGTTCTAGACCATGAATATGTGAAGGTAAATCCTAGATTCGTTGGTTGTGAGAAGGTTGTCTATTTTGAATGGTTAAAAACTAAACCAGGTACCTGCGGATTGGGCGGAACCAAATCTTTGGTTCCTTCCGTCTTATCATAGGGTGTCGTGGGACCAAAAATTGATTTGGTCACTTTTTGTCGTTTTTGATCAAACGAAGGTTCAAGCTAAGGTCTATTTACTTATAACTACAGATTTGATTTTACTAATCCTAGTCAAAGTCTAAGGAGACTTAAAGCTTCTCGTTTAAGAGGTTTGTCAAACCCATGATGTGTTTTTCACTTGACGAGATATTGGTGCAAAACTGTGGTGTTGAGCTAATAAGGTTTGAAACACTTTGTGATTTTGTGAACTGATTTAACTAAGTGGTGTGAACCTATGTGTCGGTATGTGTGAGTGTTCTTTAATACAAACAGACAATTATGTGAATGAATTTCTCTCCTCCTTAATCGGTGGACATCCATCATAATGTGTGATGTTAAGAATGACGAAGCAAGTTAATGAAAGCGATGAGCTTAGTAATGTTTTTGCGGAAGTTGGTTAGCATACAAAGTACTTCATCCTCGAAGTTATGTAGCTCTTCTCTATCAATGAAAGATGATTGCACGATGAGGTATGTGGTTTCCTCATGGAAGGTGTATTGTAATAACTAAAGGATGATGGAGATGTTGTTAGGAAAGCGGAAGCAACAATACGATTTGGAGAGAGGTATGTTGAAAGATACCCAAACACAAATTTCAAACCTCTGAAACTTAATCCTATTAGTTTTTGAAGCTATATGCAAGAAAATGGATCTTATAAACATATTACTAATCAAAGTAGCAATAACGGGACAATAATTATGCAAAATAACAAGAGAAATAACAAATAATTTGTTATCAATCTACAAGACAAAAGTCTTAATGACAAAAGATGTGAATATCATAGAAATCATAGCATCTTATGTAAACAAAAACAAATATTCATCTACTAGAAAAAAAGCTACCACATGGCATCAAGACAAATAATCATATTGCAAGATAGCATGACATTGTTTTAGATACTACATTGCGAAATTGTTTTGAAGTTGGGCTTAGTCACTTAAGCATACTTACCCATTAATTAACACAATGATCTATGTGTAAAATAAAATGACTTCTAAATGTTCATCATACCAAAACCACTTAGACAAAGTGCACACATGGTAAATAGTGTGACAAAGTTACAAAAGAAATGAGACGACAGATTCATTGCAGACAATTTTTAGCATTTTGGAAGCATGCATCATTTAGACTATCCTATGAAAAAGCTCAATGAATGTCAACTAAAGACAAGATCTATCTAACACCATGTATTAAAAATGACATATCGTAAGTTAACAAGTAATACGTTAATCTTGCGAGATAGCATATAACAAAAAAATGAACATATTATTCAAATCATGTTAACATGAAGCATATAAACATGCAGACAAAACATTTCCAAGGTTTACACATTTGACTATCACTAAAATAGTTATCATGATTATGTCAAGTTACTTAATCATATCAAACAACTAACATGTAATCAACACATGTATATGAAATGAAAGTGATTATACTAAGAATAATCATATCTACTACTTGTTTGATTAATATTCCTAAGACAAGATAAATTATCTTATTTTAATACTTACTTTAGGCAAGTATAGGAATACAGATTTTTCAAGTTGGAGAATGAATATGAGACTATTACTAGCGGTGCTCAATTCAGGCTAAACACGACCATTTTTACGGGTGATTCCACATACCCAACTTCTCTGCTGGAAGCAATTTAACCGTTAAGTTAAATTGAGTTTCTAGTGCAATAAATTCTCCAGTAGTCATTCTCATGTCTGAAAGATAGGAATTCCTCTTTTTGCCTATCTAAATATGATAGTTTACCAATTATTGAGACTCAACTATTTCTATTAAAACTAATGTGATAAAGGTGTCATGTTATACACGGGAATTTGACAAATATGTGTCAATAGATTTTAATCTTTGTGTTTGGAATCTAAGGTTGAATGATCTAAAGGGTGACATCTTTTAAGTTGAGTTTAAGTATGTGTTATGCAAGTGATTTGATTGTAACACCCCGACCCGACAAGGGCAAAGATGTCACAAATACGGATTCTTATCAGAACAGATATAAGCATACAACATACATAATACAATAGAATTCAATGGTTACAAAGGAAATAAGAAAATTACAGGACTTCAATGATTTCTAAGTCTAACATGAATTCTTCTAACCATCACCAATAACTAATCCCAAGCTGCTAGTAAAATTCTTCTAAGTCCAAGGTCCTCTCTATTAATAACCCAGCTTCCAACTAAACCTGCCGCACACGAAAAGAAAACGTGCGGCTGAGCTACGAGAGCTCAGTGAACAGATATAACGGTAACAAGCAGTAAAGGTAAAGTAGTGAAGTAAAATGAATGAATACCAGATGTAACAAGAATCAGGAACAGGAAAATGCAGATTATACAGACATAACATGATTAAACTAGTTGCAGAATAGTATAAAATGTAATCCGTAATCCTACCACATACCAGGTCAGATCCAGCCAAGTCAAGTGTTAAGTCATATTCCAAGTTACAGGGTAACAGTAATAATAATGGTGAGTAAAGGTAATCGGGTTATAAGGTTACAAGGTGCAGGGTAACAGAAATCCTCTACGAGCCCAGTATCAGTAATCAGTAACAGTAATCAGTATCATAACGCCATGCAGAGAGAAGTCCTCTCACTAATCCCAGAAATCAGAAAATATGGAGTGATCAGCTCCCAGAGTGTGAAAGACGTGTATCACACACACCATCAGTAACCATGAATAACATAACATAACATGAACATGATAAAATCTAGGATGCATCCATACGCCCCAGGTGGCCATAATATGCCTCTACATAAACATGAATCATAAGCATAACATGCAGGGACGGGATAGGTCATCACTCTCCTACCCTAGAGTCATGCCATCGGTGCATCGACTGACATGGACATGAAACCCTCATGCCTAGTGAGTGGCTCGTAGTATCAAACTGTGGGTTAAGGTCAGGTATCATGTATCATGTGTCAGGTGTCATGCCTCAGAAATCAGTATCATGTATCGAGAATCATGTATCAGGAATCAGTATCATGTATCAGTTGTCGGGTTCAAGTATCAGGTGTCAGGTGTCAGGTGTCAGGTATTCAGGTGTCAGGTTCAAGTATCAAATGTTAGGTTCAAGTATTCAGGTTTATGGCAAGGTATTAAGTATTTAATTTAGTTGCATAAGTCAATTCCCATTTCAGAATATCAGAAGTTCATATCAGAGGCTCATATCAGGAAGGTCATAACAGTAGGTCAATATCATAAAGGTTCAATATCAGAAGGGTTTAATATCAGAAAGATCATATATCAGAAAGATCATCAATCAGAAAGATCATAAATCAGAAAGATCATATATCAGAAAGATCATCAATCAGAAAGATCATAAATCAGAAAGATCATATATCAGAAAGATCATGTATCAGAAAGGTCATGTCAAACGCTCATAATATCATGAAAGAAACAAGCAAGGTTCAAGGAAACATAGCAATAAATCAGGAATCAGAAAATAGGTTCAAGATCAAAAGGTCCAATGTCAGAAGGGTCAAGTATCAGGGAGTCCAAAATCAGAAGGTTCATATCAATTTGTTTCAAGGTTCATAACAAGGTTCAATTTAAAGGTTTATATTAAAAGTTCCTATCATAGTTCAAAAAGTAATCTCTTAAAATAGCTTTCATGAAAGTAAACCTTAAAACAGTCTTCATAAAGTAGGTCCTTTAAAGAAAGTTTTCAAAACATTTTCACATGTAATTAAGAAGAGTTTTTACATTTAGTTATAAAATCCTATGAACCTTCAAAGTATTCCAGGGTCATAAATATTCACATTACAGGGTGATGGACAGATCATATCATGTATCAAAAGAAATAAAGCAAGGTTCATGAATTAGGGAAAACATAACAAAGGCATAGATTCAAATAGGAAAGCCCCATATAAAAGGCTCAGATCATAACCAACTGATATGCATAATGAAGAATCCAATCAGAGTATGAGAAGACATAACAACGGCTCAGAGAAATACTAAGATGAATCATGGATACTGAATGAAATGAGGAAGAGGACACCCTTACTAAAGAAGGGCAGAATATCTGTACCTTATTCAAATAGCAAGCACAACACAATAATAGCTGACAGGGATCAAGATCACTCTCTCCTCGAACCTAAAGGAGTAGAAGACAGAAATACGAAAGGGGTTCAGTTATCTTCCCATTATAAGTAACTTCTATTTTTAGTAACTTTCTATTCTTAGCAGGTTTCCATAATTAGTAAGTTACCACATTTAGCAAGGTTCAAGTGATATAATTCAAGTCAAGTCTTTAATTAGCTTATTATGGAAGTAACATTCATTTTAACAAGTTACACAAGTTCAGGGTTAGTTATGACAAGTTTTCATAGTTCAGGGTTATAATTGTAATTTCATCAATTTCAAAGGTATAACATGAAAATACTTCAATATACTGATTTAATACCCTTTTTATTCAGAATGACATCATAATCCCCTTAGTTTCATAATTTTACAGTTTATACCCTTCTAGTTACAACATTTATAAAACAAACCTTATATTTACATAATTCATGATTTAATCCCTCCAATATCCATATTTACCAAACAAGCTTATTATTTTACCAAATTTCAGAATGTCCCATCAGAGTTTACATATTGTACTATTCAGCCCCTCAGATTTCAGAATTTACACAATTAGTCCCTTAAGTTTACAAAACGTATATATTAAGTCATAATTCCATAATAATTACACATTAAACCCTTAATTTCCCAATTTTACACAATGAACACTTATTTCAACATGTTAAAAGAACACACCCTTAAACATTCACAATTTACACATCAAGTCCCTCTAGTTATCAAAGTTACATATTTTGCCCTTAAATTTACAATTTCAATCATTAATTATTAATAATTACATATTAGTCCATTAAATTACCAAAATTACACATAACCCCCTGAATATAATTTACTACTCAAAATAGCACCAAGTTTCCAGAAATTACATATTTAGTCCCTCATTTTTATTTCTTTTCAATTCGATTTAACTAATATATATATTTATCAAATAAACCCTTTATATGCAAAATTAACACATGAGACCCTCCTTTTATATTTTATTCGAATTGCAGCAGGTCTAAAATGATTTACAAAATTATCCCTTAAGTTTTAAAAATTACAAAACACCCCCTTGACTAATTATTTTCAAATCGGTAATAACAAAACATTTTTAAAATTAAACCCTAGCAATCCAAATCATTGTACAATAATTTTATCATCATCATGCATCAATTATTACCAGAATTCATCCAATATAAACCCTAGGTTGATTGGTTCTTAGGGTTTTCCATAATTCCTCTTTTTATTCCTTAAATCCGGTTTTAAATTAAATTCGACATACATGTTTTTAGGCCTCAACAATTCGAACCACCATTTTTCTCATGTTATATGAAGCATATAGAACCCAAGAAAAATAAGTAAACACCTCAGAAAAATCGCATGGATTTATTAGATTCGATTATTCAAAATTAGGGTTTTAAGCTATTTATTTTTCATTCGATCAATACATGATGCATGGTTCGATTTCAATAATTTTTACATGTTATATATGATTAGGAGAAAGCTAGAAAATTACCTGAAAAATTATAGATCAAAGGATTACACACTATGGATTTATTGTTGCTCGGTTGCATTTTTTCAACCCAAATAAATCACCACAGCCAAACGATCGACTCCAGGACTATGTAGCTATTTTTACCACATTATTGGCACTATGAAGAACTCCAGAAAATTATCTCTTTGATTCAGAAAATTCGGATGTGGTGTGGGTGATTTTTAAGAGTGGCGGCTTAATTGTTTTTAGGGTTTAATGGGAGAATTAATTTGGGGATTAATATAAAATGGAATGGACCAAAATAGGGGGAGGGAATTATGGCTAAGGACCGGCCTTCAAGGCCCAAGGATCAATTTTCCATCTTTAATTTTATTTTCCTTAATTACTTTGTATTTAAAAAGGTTTTTAATTAATAATAATTATGTATTTAAATTTTTGGTAAACACAAGGGTATTTTGGTCATCTCACAACTTGTATAAATATTAATCGAAGTCGTCAAAATTATTTTGTATCATATCTTGTTCGTTTTCAGAAGTTTGGGATCGATTCGGAACTTTAATTAAGCTTTAAATAAATTTTAAAGTTTCAGGGGCATTTTGGTAATTTTGCATGTTTTAGATTTTCGGGTTTTACAACTCTTCCCCTCTAACAGAAAAATTTCGTCCTCGAAATTTGCAGGATGCAGAGAGAAAGAGAACGGAATACTCATACGGAATGCGAACAAGATTTCAAATCGAATTAATTGTATCTACAGCAGAGAGCTCTTCAAGGAGTTTAAGATTCATAACTGAGGTCAACAGAATGCAACACGAGAGTCCAAACTAATCCAGATATTTAACGAACGAAGGTAGAGTATATGCATAGGTAGAATGAACCTGAGGTCTCACTAATCACAGATAATCCATCGGGAAGCAAGTTCTAAACTTCTTAGGTACTTCCCAAGATATCCTATGGCCACAATGAGGGCACGTTATATGGTGTAAGTATTATCACGTTAATAATACCAGCACCACATAATTATGCCTTCATGATGATCATACTTTATCTCAAGTCGTAAGCAATCACCTGTCTTAGTCCACCTAGTACTTCTACAGTCTCAGAGGTTAACCAAAGCAATGTCATAGCAAGGCATGAATCAGAGTGATGCGGAAACGATGATACTTGAATACCTTATAGTCTACCCATTCCTCACCGGTCAAAACCTAAGTTCATATCAGGGAATCCTAAAGAAAGTCCTCAAGGTGTTCTCCTATGTTCTTACAGTGGAAACCTAATGGTCCTAAACGCACAGGACAGGGTAAATGTATTACAAGTCGTCAACCTGTCTCTGACACCATAAATTGTAACACCCCGACCCGACAAGGGCAAAGATGTCACAAATACGGATTCTTGATGAAGCGAAAAGTGTACCGCTTTTAAGGGGTCATTTAAGCCCTAAATCGTATTTATTTGATCAAATATCGCCCTAAATCGTTCCTTTTGTCATTTTAGGTACTTTTGAGGAGAAATCTAGAAAAGGAGGCATTTTGGACGTTTTTGGAGCATAAAAGTGAAGAAAACGGCAAAGTCTCAAAAATCGGCTGAAAGTTACCTTTGACGGCGTCACATTTAACCCCAGACGGCGTCATGCCTTGGCAAGAAAAAGTGGACGTGAAATTTACTCATGATAAGCCAGTGAAAATAGCATGTGAATTCTGACGGCGTCACGCTTTAACCTGATCAAGGGCGTCACGGCTTAAATCAAAAGGGGACGGCGTCACGTTTAAGGTTCGACGGCGTCAAGCCTTGATAAGCCAGAATGGATTTTGAAAAGCTAAAGAGGGACGGCGTCAAGAAGGTCATCCGGGAACCCTAGAAGCGGCGAGGTGACGGCGTCACACTCCATAACGTGACGCCGTCAGATCCAAAAATCTATATATAGTTTTCTAATTTTTTGTCATTAAGGGAGAGCTGAGTGTGTGGAATTTTGGGAGAAAACCCTAAGACGAATTTAGCTCCTTTTTCAAGGCTTTTTGCCTTGAGATCTTCCATGTTACATTGAAGATAAGTTATCAATTAATCATTCAATATGTCTATGTGTTGTTTGATTTTATCTTATTCTTGTCTTTTGATTAACATGTTAGGCTAAATTTATCTTGTGTTTGCTTAGATCTAATGAAACCTAGCTATTGATTATTGGTTAGTAGTGTGTTATTAGTTGTATTGGATGATTGTTTATCTATGTTAGGCTTAAGAAAACTGGCTAACTTCCTATTCGGTAACTTGCTTGAACGTCTTAAGAAACATGAACCAAATGCGTACTAAAGGTTTTTATGGTTGTATTTAATGCACAAGCGAATTCTAGTGATCCCATGTTAGGAGCTTCCTAGCCGGCTCGACATAGGAGTGAAGTAGGAGCTTGTAGAGTTGGGGAAGTAAGTACGCCACCCCACGAATGGTATTAAGGAATACACCCGTCATCCACGCGACTAATACACACTAATTAACCGATAAAAGATAGTTAGGGAGTAAGGAAATCTAAGTAAACACATTTCTCTACACATAAGTTTCTCACAACATTTTATTTTCAGTTATTTATTTTATTTGCATTTGTAGTTATTTGGGTTAGTTGACTAGCAACTAATTCCGCCCACTCTTTCAAACCCGAGATTTTACTTGCTTTCATAAAATATATAAAACATAAAAAAAAAGAATCTTCCTCAACCCTTAGACCTATTAGAGTAGTTTTTCATACCTAACGAACACTATTCCCTGTGGAGAACGATCAATCCCCCGTACTTACCACTACACTATACTACATCGATCAGGTACACTGCCTGGTGGGGTTGTAAGCCTCTTGAGATCCCTCGAGAGGTAAAACCTGTTGTAAGGTTGCAAAACCCACGCATCAATTCTTATCAGAACAGATATAAGCATACGACATACATAATACAATAGAATTCAATGGTTACAAAGGAAATAAGAAAATTACAGGACTTCAATGATTTCTAAGTCTAACATGAATTCTTCTAACCATCACCAATAGCTAATCCCAAGCTGCTAGTAAAATTCTTCTAAGTCCAAGGTCCTCTCTATTAATAACCCAGCTTCCAACTAAACCTGCCGCACACGAAAAGAAAACGTGCGGCTGAGCTACGAGAGCTCAGTGAACAGATATAACGGTAACAAGCAGTAAAGGTAAAGTAGTGAAGTAAAATGAATGAATACCAGATGTAACAAGAATCAGGAACAGGATAATGCAGATTATACAGACATAACATGATTAAACTAGTTGCAGAATAGTATAAAATGTAATCCGTAATCCTACCACATACCAGGTCAGATCCAGCCAAGTCAAGTGTTAAGTCATATTCCAAGTTACAGGGTAACAGTAATAATAATGGTGAGTAAAGGTAATCGGGTTATAAGGTTACAAGGTGCAGGGTAACAGAAATCCTCTACGAGCCCAGTATCAGTAATCAGTAATCAGTATCATAACGCCATGCAGAGAGAAGTCCTCTCACTAATCCCAGAAATCAGAAAATATGGAGTGATCAGCTCCCAGAGTGTGAAAGACGTGTATCGCACACACCATCAGTCACCATGAATAACATAACATAACATGAACATGAACAAATCTAGGATGCATCCATACGCCCCAGGTGGCCATAATCTGCCTCTACATAAACATGAATCATAAGCATAACATGCAGGGACGGGATAGGTCATCACTCTCCTACCCTAGAGTCATGCCATCGGTGCATCGACTGACATGGACATGAAACCCTCATGCCTAGTGAGTGGCTCGTAGTATCAAACTGTGGGTTAAGGTCAGGTATCATGTATCATGTGTCAGGTGTCATGCCTCAGAAATCAGTATCATGTATCGAGAATCATGTATCAGGAATCAGTATCATGTATCAGTTGTCGGGTTCAAGTATCAGGTGTCAGGTGTCAGGTGTCAGGTGTCAGGTATTCAGGTGTCAGGTTCAAGTATCAAATGTTAGGTTCAAGTATTCAGGTTTATGGCAAGGTATTAAGTATTTAATTTAGTTGCATAAGTCAATTCCCATTTCAGAATATCAGAAGTTCATATCAGAGGCTCATATCAGGAAGGTCATAACAGTAGGTCAATATCATAAAGGTTCAATATCAGAAGGGTTTAATATCAGAAAGATCATATATCAGAAAGATCATCAATCAGAAAGATCATAAATCAGAAAGATCATATATCAGAAAGATCATCAATCAGAAAGATCATAAATCAGAAAGATCATATATCAGAAAGATCATGTATCAGAAAGGTCATGTCAAATGCTCATAATATCATGAAAGAAACAAGCAAGGTTCAAGGAAACATAGCAATAAATCAGGAATCAGAAAATAGGTTCAAGATCAAAAGGTCCAATGTCAGAAGGGTCAAGTATCAGGGAGTCCAAAATCAGAAGGTTCATATCAATTTGTTTCAAGGTTCATAACAAGGTTCAATTTAAAGGTTTATATTAAAAGTTCCTATCATAGTTCAAAAAGTAATCTCTTAAAATAGCTTTCATGAAAGTAAACCTTAAAACAGTCTTCATAAAGTAGGTCCTTTAAAGAAAGTTTTCAAAACATTTTCACATGTAATTAAGAAGAGTTTTTACATTTAGTTATAAAATCCTATGAACCTTCAAAGTATTCCAGGGTCATAAATATTCACATTACAGGGTGATGGACAGATCATATCATGTATCAAAAGAAATAAAGCAAGGTTCATGAATTAGGGAAAACATAACAAAGGCATAGATTCAAATAGGAAAGCCCCATATAAAAGGCTCAGATCATAACCAACTGATATGCATAATGAAGAATCCAATCAGAGTATGAGAAGACATAACAACGGCTCAGAGAAATACTAAGATGAATCATATATACTGAATGAAATAAGCAAGAGGACACCCTTACTGAAAAAGGGCAGAATATCTGTACCTTATTCAAATAGCAAGCACAACACAATAATAGCTGACAGGGATCAAGATCACTCTCTCCTAGAACCTAAAGGAGTAGAAGACAGAAATACGAAAGGGGTTTAGTTATCTTCCCATTATAAGTAACTTCTATTTTTAGTAACTTTCTATTCTTAGCAGGTTTCCATAATTAGTAAGTTACCACATTTAGCAAGGTTCAAGTGATATAATTCAAGTCAAATCTTTAATTAGCTTATTATGGGAGTAACATTCATTTTAACAAGTTACACAAGTTCAGGGTTAGTTATGACAAGTTTTCATAGTTCAGGGTTATAATTGTAATTTCATCAATTTCAAAAGTATAACATGAAAATACTTCAATATACTGATTTAATACCCTTTTTATTCAGAATGACATCATAATCCCCTTAGTTTCATAATTTTACAGTTTATACCCTTCTAGTTACAACATTTATAAAACAAACCTTATATTTACATAATTCATGATTTAATCCCTCCAATATCCATATTTACCAAACAAGCTTATTATTTTACCAAATTTCAGAATGTCCCATCAGAGTTTACATATTGTACTATTCAGCCCCTCAGATTTCAGAATTTACACAATTAGTCCCTTAAGTTTACAAAACGTATACATTAAGTCATAATTCCATAATAATTACACATTAAACCCTTAATTTCCCAATTTTACACAATGAACACTTATTTCAACATGTTATACGAACACACCCTTAAACATTCACAATTTACACATCAAGTCCCTCTAGTTATCAAAGTTACATATTTAGCCCTTAAATTTACAATTTCAATCATTAATTATTAATAATTACATATTAGTCCATTAAATTACCAAAATTACACATAACCCCCTGAATATAATTTACTACTCAAAATAGCACCAAGTTTCCAGAAATTACATATTTAGTCCCTCATTTTTATTTCTTTTCAATTCGATTTAACTAATATATATATTTATCAAATAAACCCTTTATATGCAAAATTAACACATGAGACCCTCCTTTTATATTTTATTCGAATTGCAGCAGGTCTAAAATGATTTACAAAATTATCCCTTAAGTTTTAAAAATTACAAAACACCCCCTTGACTAATTATTTTCAAATCGGTAATAACAAAACATTTTTAAAATTAAACCCTAGCAATCCAAATCATTGTACAATAATTTTATCATCATCATGCATCAATTATTACCAGAATTCATCCAATATAAACCCTAGGTCGATTGGTTCTTAGGGTTTTCCATAATTCCTCTTTTTATTCCTTAAATCCGGTTTTAAATTAAATTCGACATACATGTTTTTAGGCCTCAACAATTCGAACCACCATTTTTCTCATGTTATATGAAGCATATAGAACCCAGGAAAAATAAGTAAACACCTGATGAACTCAAATAAGTACATTTTATTACTATCATTTATCCTATTAATTTGACTTGTTTTACTATATTATGTATGAGGATTGATACTTAATCATTTACTTTTGTAATTCTCAGGTAAAAACAAGCATTTGGTGAAACTTAGCGATTTTGGACTGATTATGGAGCATAACATGCAAGAAGTTAAGAGTCTACTGAAATGAAGAAGATCAAGACTAATCTGCTCCAGATGCGCCGCATCTCACTCATGACATGCGCCGCATCTCTATCAAGATATCACCAGATACGATCCAAGATACAAGAGGACATGCGCCGCATCTAATCATGGAGTTACGCCGCATCTTCTGGCGGTGTACGAATATTCCTGAATATTATAATCTTGGACCCCACGCGAAGTTAAGTACATGCACCGCATCTACTTAGTAGATGCGCCGCATCTTCCCTCAGACAGAAACTATAAATACCCCGTAGACCAGACGAATTACAAGTTCCGAAAGACCTAAAACCGAAGTCCGAACAGGAGAAACAAAGGACGAATTCAGTCAAGGAGGCAGCACAAGAACACACCCAAATCAAAGATACAAGAGCTGTAAGAAGGTGCTGCATGTGTTTAATTCATTAAGTAGTTTTGTTTTATTGTGTTAGCAAACTTTAATTCATCAGGATTGGTGGCTTGTGTAATGTGACAACGAAAGATTGCACTCCCTTTAATACTTGCTTTCCCATCAATTAAAGTTTATATGTTGATGTCTTTGGTTACTACTTATTAGTGCATTGATAACCTCTGTGTTTATTAGTGGCTTGCGGGCATTTGACTGCGGGACATAATGTGGCTCCCACGGTTATTACTAAATTGATCACTTAGGAATAACTTTTAGACATAAGTAATCATTAAGGGTTTACTCGCCGATAAGATTAGGACCAACGAGAAAGGGTTAACTACATACACTTCATATAAAGCTATCAATAAAACAAGTGACAATCTACTTAATCATAAGGACAGCCCTCTTATTGTCTCGAGTATTTATCTGTGTACGTGTGTGCTACTTGCTGATTCGTGCCTATTGGTTTATTTTATTATTTAATTGCAAACAAACCGTGCCAGTCTCTCAGGCTGAAACCCCCTTGCGTTAGGATATTAAAATACTGATTAGAATAACGAGATAATACGTTCCACTCTTAGTGATCGACACTCTACTTACCATTATCTTCATACTGACCGGGTACACTGCTCGTTAAGTGTGTGTGTTATTGATAAGTCGGCTAAATATAAATTTAAAACTTGAGTAGGCATTAAAACTGCTAAACCGCAACGACACATCACGCGCATCAACACCTCAGAAAAATCGCATGGATTTATTAGATTCGATTATTCAAAATTAGGGTTTTAAGCTATTTATTTTTCATTCGATCAATACATGATGCATGGTTCGATTTCAATAATTTTTACATGTTATATATGATTAGGAGAAGGCTAGAAAATTACCAGAAAAATTATAGATCAAAGGATTACACACTATGGATTTATTGTTGCTCGGTTGCATTTTTTCATCCCAATAAATCACCACAGCCAAACGATCAACTCCAGGACTATGTAGCTATTTTTACCACCTTATTGGCACTATGAAGAACTCCATAAAATTATCTTTTTGATTCAGAAAATTCGGATGTGGTGTGGGTGATTTTTAAGAGTGGCGGCTTAATTGTTTTTAGGGTTTAATGGGAGAATTAATTTGGGGATTAATATAAAATGGAATGGACCGAAATAGGGGGAGGGAATTATGGCTAAGGACCGGCCTTCAAGGCCCAAGGATCAATTTTCCATCTTTAATTTTATTTTCCTTAATTACTTTGTATTTAAAAAGGTTTTTAATTAATAATAATTATGTATTTAAATTTTTGGTAAACACAAGGGTATTTTGGTCATCTCACAACTTGTATAAATATTAATCGAAGTCGTCAAAATTATTTTGTATCATATCTTGTTCGTTTTCAGAAGTTTGGGATCGATTCGGAACTTTAATTAAGCTTTAAATAAATTTTAAAGTTTCAGGGGCATTTTGGTAATTTTGCATGTTTTAGATTTTCGGGTTTTACAACTCTTCCCCTCTAACAGAAAAATTTCGTCCTCGAAATTTGCAGGAAGCAGAGAGAAAGAGAACGGAATACTCATACGGAATGCGAACAAGATTTCAAATCGAATTAATTGTATCTACAGCAGAGAGCTCTTCAAGGAGTTTAAGATTCATAACTGAGGTCAACAGAATGCAACACGAGAGTCCAAACTAATCCAGATATTTAACGAACGAAGGTAGAGTATATGCATAGGTAGAATGAACCTGAGGTCTCACTAATCACAGATAATCCATCGGGAATCAAGTTCTAAACTTCTTAGGTACTTCCCAAGATATCCTATGGCCACAATGAGGGCACGTTATATGGTGTAAGTATTATCACGTTAATAATACCAGCACCACATAATTATGCCTTCATGATGATCATACTTTATCTCAAGTCGTAAGCAATCACCTGTCTTAGTCCACCTAGTACTTCTACAGTCTCAGAGGTTAACCAAAGCAATGTCATAGCAAGGCATGAATCAGAGTGATGCGGAAACGATGATACTTGAATACCTTATAGTCTACCCATTCCTCACCGGTCAAAACCTAAGTTCATATCAGGGAATACTAAAGAAAGTCCTCAAGGTGTTCTCCTATGTTCTTACAGTGGAAACCTAATGGTCCTAAACGCACAGGACAGGGTAAATGTATTACAAGTCGTCAACCTGTCTCTGATACCATAAATTGTAACACCCCGACCCGACAAGGGCAAAGATGTCACAAATACGGATTCTTATCAGAACAGATATAAGCATACGACATACATAATACAATAGAATTCAATGGTTACAAAGGAAATAAGAAAATTACAGGACTTCAATGATTTCTAAGTCTAACATGAATTCTTCTAACCATCACCAATAACTAATCCCAAGCTGCTAGTAAAATTCTTCTAAGTCCAAGGTCCTCTCTATTAATAACCCAGCTTCCAACTAAACCTGCCGCACACGAAAAGAAAACGTGCGGCTGAGCTACGAGAGCTCAGTGAACAGATATAACGGTAACAAGCAGTAAAGGTAAAGTAGTGAAGTAAAATGAATGAATACCAGATGTAACAAGAATCAGGAACAGGAAAATGCAGGTTATACAGACATAACATGATTAAACTAGTTGCAGAATAGTATAAAATGTAATCCGTAATCCTACCACATACCAGGTCAGATCCAGCCAAGTCAAGTGTTAAGTCATATTCCAAGTTACAGGGTAACAGTAATAATAATGGTGAGTAAAGGTAATCGGGTTATAAGGTTACAAGGTGCAGGGTAACAGAAATCCTCTACGAGCCCAGTATCAGTAACCAGTAATCAGTAATCAGTATCATAACGCCATGCAGAGAGAAGTCCTCTCACTAATCCCAGAAATCAGAAAATATGGAGTGATCAGCTCCCAGAGTGTGAAAGACGTGTATCGCACACACCATCAGTCACCATGAATAACATAACATAACATGAACATGAACAAATCTAGGATGCATCCATACGCCCCAGGTGGCCATAATCTGCCTCTACATAAACATGAATCATAAACATAACATGCAGGGACGGGATAGGTCATCACTCTCCTACCCTAGAGTCATGCCATCGGTGCATCGACTGACATGGACATGAAACCCTCATGCCTAGTGAGTGGCTCGTAGTATCAAACTGTGGGTTAAGGTCAGGTATCATGTATCATGTGTCAGGTGTCATGCCTCAGAAATCAGTATCATGTATCGAGAATCATGTATCAGGAATCAGTATCATGTATCAGGTGTCGGGTTCAAGTATCAGGTGTCAGGTGTCAGGTATTCAGGTGTCAGGTTCAAGTATCAAATGTTAGGTTCAAGTATTCAGGTTTATGGCAAGGTATTAAGTATTTAATTTAGTTGCATAAGTCAATTCCCATTTCAGAATATCAGAAGTTCATATCAGAGGCTCATATCAGGAAGGTCATAACAGTAGGTCAATATCATAAAGGTTCAATATCAGAAGGGTTTAATATCAGAAAGATCATATATCAGAAAGATCATCAATCAGAAAGATCATCAATCAGAAAGATCATAAATCAGAAAGATCATATATCAGAAAGATCATCAATCAGAAAGATCATAAATCAGAAAGATCATATATCAGAAAGATCATGTATCAGAAAGGTCATGTCAAATGCTCATAATATCATGAAAGAAACAAGCAAGGTTCAAGGAAACATAGCAATAAATCAGGAATCAGAAAATAGGTTCAAGATCAAAAGGTCCAATGTCAGAAGGGTCAAGTATCAGGGAGTCCAAAATCAGAAGGTTCATATCAATTTGTTTCAAGGTTCATAACAAGGTTCAATTTAAAGGTTTATATTAAAAGTTCCTATCATAGTTCAAAAAGTAATCTCTTAAAATAGCTTTCATGAAAGTAAACCTTAAAACAGTCTTCATAAAGTAGGTCCTTTAAAGAAAGTTTTCAAAACATTTTCACATGTAATTAAGAAGAGTTTTTACATTTAGTTATAAAATCCTATGAACCTTCAAAGTATTCCAGGGTCATAAATATTCACATTACAGGGTGATGGACAGATCATATCATGTATCAAAAGAAATAAAGCAAGGTTCATGAATTAGGGAAAACATAACAAAGGCATAGATTCAAATAGGAAAGCCCCATATAAAAGGCTCAGATCATAACCAACTGATATGCATAATGAAGAATCCAATCAGAGTATGAGAAGACATAACAACGGCTCAGAGAAATACTAAGATGAATCATATATACTGAATGAAATAAGCAAGAGGACACCCTTACTGAAAAAGGGCAGAATATCTGTACCTTATTCAAATAGCAAGCACAACACAATAATAGCTGACAGGGATCAAGATCACTCTCTCCTAGAACCTAAAGGAGTAGAAGACAGAAATACGAAAGGGGTTTAGTTATCTTCCCATTATAAGTAACTTCTATTTTTAGTAACTTTCTATTCTTAGCAGGTTTCCATAATTAGTAAGTTACCACATTTAGCAAGGTTCAAGTGATATAATTCAAGTCAAATCTTTAATTAGCTTATTATGGGAGTAACATTCATTTTAACAAGTTACACAAGTTCAGGGTTAGTTATGACAAGTTTTCATAGTTCAGGGTTATAATTGTAATTTCATCAATTTCAAAAGTATAACATGAAAATACTTCAATATACTGATTTAATACCCTTTTTATTCAGAATGACATCATAATCCCCTTAGTTTCATAATTTTACAGTTTATACCCTTCTAGTTACAACATTTATAAAACAAACCTTATATTTACATAATTCATGATTTAATCCCTCCAATATCCATATTTACCAAACAAGCTTATTATTTTACCAAATTTCAGAATGTCCCATCAGAGTTTACATACTGTACTATTCAGCCCCTCAGATTTCAGAATTTACACAATTAGTCCCTTAAGTTTACAAAACGTATACATTAAGTCATAATTCCATAATAATTACACATTAAACCCTTAATTTCCCAATTTTACACAATGAACACTTATTTCAACATGTTATACGAACACACCCTTAAACATTCATAATTTACACATCAAGTCCCTCTAGTTATCAAAGTTACATATTTAGCCCTTAAATTTACAATTTCAATCATTAATTATTAATAATTACATATTAGTCCATTAAATTACCAAAATTACACATAACCCCCTGAATATAATTTACTACTCAAAATAGCACCAAGTTTCCAGAAATTACATATTTAGTCCCTCATTTTTATTTCTTTTCAATTCGATTTAACTAATATATATATTTATCAAATAAACCCTTTATATGCAAAATTAACACATGAGACCCTCCTTTTATATTTTATTCGAATTGCAGCAGGTCTAAAATGATTTACAAAATTATCCTTTAAGTTTTAAAAATTACAAAACACCCCCTTGACTAATTATTTTCAAATCGGTAATAACAAAACATTTTTAAAATTAAACCCTAGCAATCCAAATCATTGTACAATAATTTTATCATCATCATGCATCAATTATTACCAGAATTCATCCAATATAAACCCTAGGTCGATTGGTTCTTAGGGTTTTCCATAATTCCTCTTTTTATTCCTTAAATCCGGTTTTAAATTAAATTCGACATACATGTTTTTAGGCCTCAACAATTCGAACCACCATTTTTCTCATGTTATATGAAGCATATAGAACCCAGGAAAAATAAGTAAACACCTCAGAAAAATCGCATGGATTTATTAGATTCGATTATTCAAAATTAGGGTTTTAAGCTATTTATTTTTCATTCGATCAATACATGATGCATGGTTCGATTTCAATAATTTTTAAATGTTATATATGATTAGGAGAAGGCTAGAAAATTACCAAAAAAATTATAGATCAAAGGATTACACACTATGGATTTATTGTTGCTCGGTTGCATTTTTTTGACCCAAATAAATCACCACAGCCAAACGATCGACTCCAGGACTATGTAGCTATTTTTACCACCTTATTGGCACTATGAAGAACTCCAGAAAATTATCTCTTTGATTCATAAAATTCGGATGTGGTGTGGGTGATTTTTAAGAGTGGCGGCTTAATTGTTTTTAGGGTTTAATGGGAGAATTAATTTGGGGATTAATATAAAATGGAATGGACCGAAATAGGGGGAGGGAATTATGGCTAAGGACCGGCCTTCAAGGCCCAAGGATCAATTTTCCATCTTTAATTTTATTTTCCTTAATTACTTTGTATTTAAAAAGGTTTTTAATTAATAATAATTATGTATTTAAATTTTTGGTAAACACAAGGGTATTTTGGTCATCTCACAACTTGTTTAAATATTAATCGAAGTCGTCAAAATTATTTTGTATCATATCTTGTTCGTTTTCAGAAGTTTGGGATCGATTCGGAACTTTAATTAAGCTTTAAATAAATTTTAAAGTTTCAGGGGCATTTTGGTAATTTTGCATGTTTTAGATTTTCGGGTTTTACATTGATCATCTAAGACCAAGAGATATGTTTGTGTATGATAATGGAATATGTTAAGAACGTTCTCAAGAAAGCTCTTTGGAACAAGAATCTGAGTGAAGTTACCAACTTTAATAGATCTTGTGTATGCTCTAGAGATGTGTAGGATACACACAAGGTTTGAACTAGATTATGAGCAGGGTTTGGTTATGATGTACGCTTGAAAGAAGATATATACATAAAGTATCTTTCAACAAGTAAGGTTATCATGCTTATGAAAACAAGTATGAACAGATGAGGAAGAAAGTTCATAGAACTTGTAGGTGTAATGAAATATCTTGTAACACAACCATTCATGTTGCAAGAAGAGAATGATGCATAGGATATACATTATCCTTTTAACAAGATGAAAACTAAATGCATGATTTAAGCATAATGTTTTCCGAAACATCATGTTTTCCTAAATAAAGATATGAACTTAAAGTGTTTGAGTTGGATAGACTTATCCTAAATTTACTAGATGAATACATGAGAAATTCACTTGAGTTTCTTATGTATACTCCTCAAGAATCATTGTCATGAGATTTGTTTAGAGATTACATTATAACATAAGTTGCTACAATGTTGATCTAAGGTTTAATGAAACTAATGCAGAAGTCAAATGACAAAGTATTACCAATACTTTGATGACTTGTGGTACTACTTAAACCTAGTGGAAATTGATAAACAATGAATGTGAGCATCATGCTCATCTGATGGTGAAGGTTCTAATCCTATAGGTGATAAAGTATGGTTGAGTTGATTCAACGTGCATTTGATGAGTGTTGAACTACGGGCTTTTTGAGCAATGCTCTCAACTAATTCAAATGATGGAAAGGATTGTGGATTGGTTGATTTAGATGGAGTGTCTAACTAAGGATGTGGTGATGCAGAGATCTGTTGTACTATAGAAGTGCTTTGGGTTTCATGAATGTTGAAAATGACAAGAATGGATATTGATTCTTCTGGTTCACTAGTGAATGAAGTGCTTGGTTATGTTTGTGAAACCTAGGGGCTAAATGGGATGAAGAACAAATGTTCTAGTCATGATAAGATAAGTGTTTTAACATACGTTGTTAAAATACTTGTGAGTTGATTATTTCATATATGACTTTTAATGACTACAATTGTAAGTCAGATATACTTGAATATTTCAGACGAAATACTTAAGTTGTCAATCCTACTTGGAGAAAAGGATGACAAGACTTGATAATTACATCTATAACCTAAGTGTGAGTTACGACTCGATGTAAATCATCTTGAAGGATGACATATTAACCAAGTGAGACAACATATGTGAATACAGGATAATATCAGTCATGAGTTGGGTTTGTAATCTGTGATATCTTTGCACACTGTGAGTCTGGTTTAGTTAGGAAGTTGTCAATTTACAAATCAAGTTAATGGATAAGCAAATGGCAGGTGAATGTGTGTAATGATCATAAATGATCAGTAGAATAGACCTAAAAACTTGAATCAATAATTTAAGGATCGGGATTAGTCGGGAATTTTGAAAAAGTTACTATTGAAGCTTGCGGATCCAATCGACAACAAAGGTGGAACCAAATTTTTGGTTCCGTGGAATCCGCAGGATCAGGACTGGCGGATCCAAAGCAGACACTAGGCGGATCCAAAATTTGGGATCCGCAGAATCCGCCATATGGAGATTCAGATTCTTAACAAAACATATGTCAAAATTTTCGTTACTCGTTCAAATTCCGAAAATTGTCCTCAAACATATGTAACTACGTAGTTGTGATAGATTCATAACAAAAACACAGGTAGTAACATATTTTGATATATAGATCAATCCGAGGATAACGAACTTACCATTAATGGAAGTTAAGCCAAACAGTGGCTTAAGCCCGAAAACTTGACAACATCAAAATGTTATCATCCTGCATTGTTATGTTAGTTCATATAAAAGTATAATGCCAACATAATATCCTAATAACATAACAAGTCATCACATTATTGTTTGAAATTTTCTTATACCAAACACACTTACACAGATACAACATGTTTACACATTTTAACACTTGAAATTAAGTGAAGGTTTGTGCAAGACAATAAATTTTAAGATACTAAACTAGTTTCATTCAGTTCACATTTCTAAGTAAGTTATGCAAAGTTTTCACATAACATATGCAAACAAAAATATCTAAGTCTATAAGTGAAACAAACACAGTTTATCAACTTAGTGCACAAGATCTAGCAAAAGTCCTATTGTGCATCAAACAAGCAATTGATAAACAAGCAAATAATTGTCATGGCAAAACACTTATGTATTTCCTATCAACAAATGCAATCACAGTTACCAACAGGCAAATCACATGTATGCAAATAACTTAGAACAGATAGTCACATAGCATAGCATAAATGAAAAGATATTTTTCGTCACTTTGCGTTTAAATATGATGATGTATGCCAAGCTTGATTTGTCTCCTTTATATTACCAAATTCTTTAGTTTCAAAAGAAATCATATCAATGTTCAAAGAATACCAACTTACATTGCTCGACGTAAAAGTTTAAGTTACTGTGTCAAAATGAAACTTAATATTTTGAACAGGTTGTAGTATTTGATTTGTTTTACCTACTTCAATTTAGATTTAGGACATGAGATTATTTTTAAATGAAAGTAGACTTAATTCCCTTCAAAATGATAGGTGGCGCAACTCCTACGAAATTACGGTTAATTAGTTGTGAATTTTTGAAGTTGGACAAAAACTGCATATAATACCGACGGATTTCACGGATCCTTTTTGAGGGATCCGCCCTTTGTAACAAAGGGATTCGTGGGTGTCTGTGACAAATTCTCCTAAACTCGTATTTTGACTTAGAGAAAACGTGTAGGACTTGCTAGACTTAATATTAAACATATAATACACATATTTAACAACATTTCTACTTATGTGACTTATCTAAACATTACGGAGGTGATTTTTCAACTAAATTAATAGTTATCCCAAACGCTCCTTTAAAACCCGTGTTTTTCGTAAATTAGCTTTACGCACACAATTTGACACTTAATCATTTTAAGAAATCTTTTCTTTTGATTTTTTCAAAGACATCTTCAAGCTTGTATACAAAGTAATATTTAACAACAAAATTTCTAAGTATACTTAGCGAAACATTTTTCATATTATATTCTGCTTCAAAGGTAATTTGATACATGGATCGTACTCTATTTTAAAAACCATTTGTTTTGAAAATAAGAGCCACGAGGCTCTGATACCAATTGTGAAAACGTAGAGGGGGGGGTGAATACGTTCCCGTTTTAAAAACTTAAAACTTGTTGTATCAAATTTCTAATTTGGCTTGTTCTAATATGAAAGCTGTCTGTTGTAGTTTATGTCTAGCATAAACTAAAGCATGTTGTCACACAAGTATTATCAACTAATCACAACACAAGCAATCACATAATGCAAACATAAAAGTAAAGAGATAAGTAAAAAAAAAGCGCAAACCGAACACGATGATTTATAGTGGTTCGGTCACGGAGCTCCTCTCCGCCCTACTCCACTCCCCGAGTACCCAACTCGAGAGTTACTTCACTAGATCAACAAGCTCCCTTCTCGGCGGAGAAAACCTTACACACGTCGCTTACACTTTTTCCGGTACAAAGCTAAATACCGGGTTCTAGTTCGAGGTAGAACCAACCTAACGTCGCCTATACAATTTCCGACACTAAGCTAGATGTCGAGTTCTTTACAAGGGTACAACCACTCCCGTTGGTTCTTTGACAAGGGTACAACTACTCCCGCTATATTTTATGGCCCAACATAGAAACCTTGTGTTTTATGGCACAAACACATAAACCATCTAATCTAGTATGAATAGATTACAATGATGATCCATGACATAAATGGGTCATGGATATGAATGGCTAATCTAAATGAACTTCCATTGATAGGAAGCCTTCAATGGATGAAGATCACAAGCTCCCTAAACTTGTTGTGATGGATCTTCATATATGCATATGGAATCTACATGAACTTCTTAAATAAGAAGTCTTCAATCATTGAGGATGTCAAGTGCTCTTGAATCTTCATATGTTGGAATGCTATGATGGATAATGACTTCAAGATCTTCTAACCTTCATGGTGGATCAGGAAGTATGCTATGGATGATGTCTCATGATCTTGAGCTTGCTTCACAGGATCATTAACAGTGTATGCTTACAACATAATGAAAGTTAGTAACATTATGATCATTATGCAAAGGGTGATCAATGTATGATTATAAATGGTTTGCTACTGATCTAAGTGTATGAAATGATAAAGGGAATGTGTGTTCTAGTTGCTTCAAACTATGGGTAAACAATGGGCTACTATTTATAGGAAAACAGTTTGTACATGCCACGGATTTGGCGGATCCAAATAAAGGGATCCGCCCTTTATGCAGTTTGGTTCCGCCAGGACTGACAGCTAATATTTTAACAAATCTTTCCATATCATGTTAAGTCATGTCAAGATCTTGCAAAGTCAACTTTGTAACTTAAAGATCTTTCCAAAATATCACCTAAATCAAATCTTACATGAAATCTATCCAAGATCTTTCCAAAATCAAATCTTACATGAAATCTATCCAAGATCTTTCCAAAATCAAATCTTACATAAAATCTATCCAAGATCTTTCCTAAGATTTATTGAGTGAAGATCTAAGTAATATATTCATATGATCTTCAAAATCTTCTAAGATATATAAAGATCTCTAAATGATGTATGCCATGATGTCATGAACATATTTCCATTTTAAGAATTAAAATGTAAATAATGTAAATGTATATATGTATGTCCTAGCTTAACTAATATATGTTTACCAATAAGTATCATGTGAGTTTGACACCTAAATTGTACTTATCCTATTAATCTTAAGAAACATGATGTACAAGTAAAAGTACTTTTATATGCAAAGTGTAAAATGACGTTCTAAGTAGAATGGTTAACCTTTTAAAATACTTAATGACCTAACCGTATTTTAAACATTCTAAATAGTTTGTTAAGAGTTTGATCATAATGCCACATAACAAACATGTACGAACCTGTGTTGTATCATATGAAGACTCGAGAAGTCGAGGGGTGTTGGATGTATGTTGAGACAAAATAAGATTACAAGTAACTTGTACATTTTAATGTATCAAGTTACATGTTTGTCATCAATCAAAATAAACGAGCTTGCTTGCACTAACAATCTCCCCAACGAAACTGCTTGCAGTAACAGTTTACAGTTTCGAGTATGTCAAATGTTGTTGTTTGGCTTGAATTGTAAATTGTAAGTTTCACATGGTGATTAATGCATTTGAACCTTATCACCAAAAAACTATCTTTGCTGATTATGTGTATCTGACAAAAAATTATCAATAGGTCAATACCCTTTTTTGAACTTACGGAAATTTATATAAAAGACCTTAGCAAGATGTCAGGATTGTATATACCATTATAAGGGATAGCATTACAGGGGTTCCTATACCAATCTATACCATTTATATGTTAATCACGCTATTAACATAGTTTCTTATGTTCACGAAGTAATTCTCGATGGGAGGCAAACAAGAACAATATCAAGCGCGCAACCCATGCAACACAAGCATGTTTCATACTATCATTGATCACGAAGCAGAAAACCAAGGTTGACTTTTTTTCCTTTTTTTTTTTTTTTTTTTTTTTTTTTTTTTTTGCATAATTGAAATTATTACATATGCATATTATTTATAATTGCAACAGATGTTCATAAAGATCTAAAAGTAAATATTAACCTTGTGTTTTTCTATACTCACCGCAGTGTCCTGAGACGATTGAAGCACTTATAAATAGCCCATTTCAAGATGAAGTGCATAAATGTCTCTTTTCCAATCTATCTGATGTTTCAAAGGCTTTATTCAAAGCTAATAGAAAAGATGAGGTAATTTTGGCCATTGACCAATTGGCTAAGTTTTTAGTTTGCCAACACTATTTTTCTGCAATTTACTGCCTTGCGCCTTGGCTGAAATGCTGTTTTTAGTTGAGCAGGAAAATAATCAAAACAATTACTCCCTAGTCTCACAATAATTGTCCAGTTTGACTTTTTTGAGTCTTTCTTGTTCAATTTTGACCATTAATATTTTTATTTGTGTTATATAATACTTGATGAAAATTATACCAATGAAAATACATTTAAATCTCAATTTATTCATATATTTTTCATCAATTATTATATTACGCAAATAAAAATATGTATGGTCAAAGTTGAATAGAAAAGACTAAAAAAGTCAAATAGGACAATTATTATGGGACGGAGGGATTATATATCTTTCATAGCTGTAAAACGATAAGAGAAGGGGAAAAACTGGTTTGGATCTTCCATTTGAAAATTTTCAAAAGGGTTTATGACATGTAATAGCAACGTACTTTCACATTTGTTCACATATGAGATACGAACCCAAAAAAATACCACAATACCCATCCAACTTTCAAATTTTGTTTCATTATCATACGTTTTAGAGTCATCTCTTTGCACCATTAGTCCTTTTGACTAACGACTGTTTAATTAACTCAAAAATATATTTTCTTTTTCACATTATATGTTTTCGTCCATTTTATACGTTTTTCTTATGTTTTCATACGTTTTTATCCGTTTTCTTACGTTTTTATCCGTTATTATACGTGTTCGCCCGTTTTCATACGTTTTTGTTCGTTTTTAAACATTTTCGTCTATTTTTATACGTTTTCATACGTTTTTCTTATGTTCTCGTACGTTTTTATACGTATTCTTACGTTTTTATACATTTGCGTCCATTTTTATACGTTTTTAAGCTTTTATCAGTTTTTACACGTTTTTGCCTATTTTTATACGTTTTCATACGTTTTCGTCCGTTTTTTATACGTTTGCGTACATGTTTATACGTTTTCGTCCGTTTTTTATACGGTTTTTTCCGTTATTATCCGCTTTTATACGTACAAAAACGTAAGAAAAACGTATAAAACGGACAAAAACGTATAAAAACAGACGAAAACGTTTAAAAATGAACAAAAATGTATGAAAACGTAAGAAAACGGGCGAAAACGTATAAAAACGGATAAAAATGTATGAAAACGTAAGAAAAACATATTTCTAATTAATTACAAACGGTCATTAGTCAAAAGGACTAATGGTGCCAAGAGATGACTCTAAAACGTATGATAATGAAACAAAATTTGAAAGTTGGATAAGTATTGTGGTATTTTTTTGGGTTCGTAATTGATATTTGAATAAATGAGAAAGTGCGTCACTATTACATGCCATTAACCCTTTTCAAAATTATTTTCTACCTTTTATAATTGAAAAAGCCACTACATGGTTAACTTTTACCAAAGAATTGATGATGATATTTACATATCCATGTAGTCATGTGTGTAAACTGAAATACTCACTTTTTAGTTTCACTTTTTTCACTTTGATGATAATGTATACGTTGTGATGCATTCTATGTGTAGGCCGAAGTATCATTAAAGCTATTCTGCCAAGCAGCATGGGACCGTGTGATACGGTTTTGCAAGATGTTTCCTTCAAGGAAGAATGGGAATTTCTTGGAGGATAGCATAACTAGTTTTGTGACCAGGGCACGCGTAGACAGTGGTGTGTATATAAAAATAGGCCAAAAATATGACCGTCATACGATGGAAACGATGGTAAATCATTTTATTGGTTGATGGAATGAAGCTTATAGCTATTTTCCTATTCTGAGCCCGGTATCTCTCATTAGTCAATGGCTAAAAGTAAGGTGGTGTTTGTTTGTTAAGAGGGTCTGAATCTGAATCTGAACCGCACATCTGAATCTAAATCTGAGGCGTAAATGTCTGAATCTGAACGCATCTGAACGGGAAAAAAAAACTCATGTTTGAACAGGAAATTTTTTTTTTTTTTTTTTTTTATTTTGTGTCAACAAGAGGCATTCAAACGCGTTAAGACACCCCTCTCAAGTCTTGACCATTAAGATCTAACTGCATCTGAACGCGTCTGAACGAAAAAAAAAAAAAAACAACAGTCTGAATGCCAAAATGTCTGACCGATTCAGACATTTGGCACAGTCAGAGGCTGTTCAGATGCAAAAACAAAAAAACAAACGCAGCCTTAAAAAACCATGTTTTCATTTTGATTTATGTACGGAAAATTGCGTCTGCTATCTAACTTCTTTTGTTTATATACAATGCAAAGAAAGAGAAGTCCCCAAAGAAGTCCCATTGTTATACTCTATTGTGCCTTGTTTGCAAAACGGAAAGGAAACCCTTGGCATAATACTTGATCAGGTACTGTATGTGAAGTTCTTCTATATGCTCTTATTGCTGTGATTATGTGTTAATGACTTTGTTATAAATAATTTAATCTGAGATTTGTTTGTCTTTTTGTTTAGGAGCTTCAATGTTATCAGGATAAGAAAATGAATGATTTAAATAAAAAGTTATGTTACTTCATGCAAAATGCTATCAAAGATGTCATTGAAAAAGTTCCAGACTATAGCGAAAAAAGATATAAGGATCTCATTGAATGTGGAACACAATTACGTTACGTGGGGATTGAAGGTCTTAAGGACTATACTGAATACATATCTCAAGCAATAGTTATATTGGTATTTCTCTTTTCCCACTTCGAATTGCTTATGCGTTCCAGTATTTTACATTGCACTTGTCTCTTTTTTCTACTCACACTAATGTTTGTCTTCTATTTAACAATGAGCCAGACTGACTTGTCCAAGAAAAAAGAGGTGGTTCGTCATAATAATGAAGTACAATAATAACAGTATGCGTTTTATAGAAATCTTACATCTCACTTATACTATTTATCATCAACTTGATGCTTCATTCTTTACTTTTTTTTCCTAATTACAGGGATACACAGATGATCAGTCTACCATGTGCATGATAATAGTGAAATTCTTAAAATCCAAGAGACTTCCACCAGATAAATGGGTTGAATTTTTTGGAAAATACAGATGCCTTGGTGATCATGCCATATGTGCTTCACTGGTAGATCACGCATTTATCAACACACTAGCACGCAGACTGCGATAAAGAGCTTGATGGCGTTTCCTTCTGGAAAAAAATAATACTAATAACGAGGCAGTTCAAACTGGATTTCAACTGAGTTTATGCGTCAACTCTACTTTTTCCTATCCTGATTCATTCAATAACGGCGAGGGTAGTCAATCAGATATAACATCCAAAGTCAAAAAAGCTGTTTCTAATCTCATTAAGAATGTATGATCCTTAATTTGATTATCTAAGTTCCGAATTTACTAATACACATGCTAGTTTGATATTCTACATCACTTTTTATTTTAGTATACTTCAACGGAGACGAAACTCGAAACCAATACTTTTCTTGCTGCACAGCTATACTTTGATTTGGCAGAAAGAATGACCCAGAGGGGGCTGTTGAATTGAGGTACTTAATCCTGATTGAATCGTGCACATTGTAAATGTTCTGCTTGCACATTGAAGTTCAATTCTTGCTTATTTCTCTAACTTCTGAGTTATAGAGTTATACTAAAAAAGCTAACATGTGTTGTGGATTTATGTTGTCAAATTGAATAAATAATCACGTTGGTTCAATGTTGGGAGGATGTGTTTTAAAGTTTCTATTTTTAAAGTAAGGGACACATTTAGATATCTAGGTAGTGACTGACATGACTCAAAAGATTTAAGCAGATCCTAATATTAGAATCACACAGCCCATGGTGATATTTGGAAAGACACAAGGCATCCTTACATTTAGATACCAGAAATTTGAGAAAGTTTAATTTTTTTTTTTTTTTTTTTTTATGTTTCTTTCGGAATGCTTTACTACTTGTTTCTCCTAGTTTTGTAGTATGTATTTTTTGAAGAAATGCAAATAAGTTATAGCTTTAAAATCTGAGGCTGACAGCTCACAGCCTCTTAACTTATTTTGTTAGTTTTAGGCAAGGTAAAAGTTATAAATGCTCACAGCCTCTTAACTTACTGGCATCATTATGCACTTCTATTCATTAAATATGAGACTCCAATAATTACTTTGGATACAATACTCTTGGCTCAATTGCTTGAATAATGACTATATCTCTGACATAAGTAGACCACGACTGCCATCGACTCCCATAGCTCCACTCATCTACGATAAATGTTTCTTTAATCTAAGCAGCAAAAAGTTCAAATGTGCAAGAGATGGTTAAAAATACTTTCCTGAGACTTGATGTTATCTTTATGTTGATATGTGGTATCTTTATGAAAATTACCTCGAGTATTCCACCAATTGGGGACAGTAAATAATTTGACCACATAACATACTGTTTCTCTGAAAAGAGTTAATCTTTCGATGCTTATTGGCACTTTAGTCTTAGAGGATTACTTGTTTTCACTTTCTCACGTGTTCTGTCTTTTGTTTAGGCACTCACTTATGCCAAAGAATGCTTAGATTGGCGTTTGCAACACTACGAATTGTGTTTTACTATCGACAGTAAGCAAAGAAGGTTTTTCGTTAATTCCAACATCGCTACCCCGGCTTCTATATTCAATACTGCTTCAGACACCGAACTTATTCGAACTCCATGGCGTGCCCTGCAATGTACTCTTGAAAGCTACCTCCAGGTTGAAATTTGCACCTTTTGCTTTACACTAAGTCAACTCTTTATACAACTTAAAAAAAGCTCTTTAATATCTTTGGGTCATGTTGATAATTCAGGTAGGATGTATTTACAATTTGCTGGGAGAGGGTATTGAGGCATAAAATCATTTATTATGTGGGAGGCGTTTATCTGATATGTTAGTTCTGCCTATATATTTAGTCAGATTCGATTGTGAATTAGGTATGGACCTTTTTTCTTTCTTTTTGACTTTCATGCTCCCTTATGTTTGTTAAATCCTTTTATTTCATCGTTCTCCAAATGAGATCACTATTAGTTCTTACATGTTACTTGTAATTGATTAGTTTAAATTATTTAAAACCATGTTACTAATTAGTACCCTGAATAACATTCGTATATTGCATGTGAAAAAACTACATGAAAAATCACAATCATTATCCATCTCTACAAAATCAGATAGTACCTCTTTACAATTTGCTTGAGTAAGCTATTAGAAGATCTACTCATTGATTGAGTTGACTGATGACTAGTGATATACGTAGTTGTCCATTTGATTTTTGAGGAACATGATGTAGTAAACCTCACTTATTGTGACAAGGCATAATATGTTCAATACACCCAAATATATCATATTTTAACTTATAGATCTTCACATAGTTTTCTTTTATAAGTTTTTGGTATATTCTCGCTTCATGTCGTGTGTTCACAATAATCATTTTTGTGATTTATTATAGCTATAAAGCGAATAGGTAAGCAATCAATTCATCTTTTTCAGGAAATCTATTGCGTAAGCAATATAACCGGATAAAGGCAGAACATGTACTACAACGTGCAAAGAGGGGTCTTGAAGATAGAAGCATTCATGATTTTTGCGAGAAATGTGAAACAGTGCTCAGAGTTTTGGTACATCAGCAACCTCTACCTTGATATGTTCAATAGTAATAATGACTCCGGAAAAAAACTTGCGGATGTTGTAGTTTTTTACAAAGATGCAGAAAATTTATTACAAGATCCCAAATGGGAGAATGATGTTAGCAGTCCTACGGAAGAAAGTGAAAGGACGACAAGTTTCTGTGATATGATTGAAAAAGGTTCTACTAACTGTAAATGCCAAAAAAAATGTTGGCATTGCCAACCTAATATAGTTGCGTATTTCTCATCATTGAAAACGTCTCTGGAAATGAAATGGGAATGCATTCGCAGGCGGCTTTGGATTAGAGTTCTAACCATGAAAGATATGATATAAGTCAACCGAAAGTTTACTTTTTATTATTTTTAATTAGGACAAAATTAAGGTAAATGAATAAGAACCCGATAGTCTACTATATTAATAACTGAATATGCAACCATATGGCAAGTATATCAATATTAACAGAATAAAATATACCTTGCTATTGTAATTATCTTAACTTTTAAAACTCAAAAAGTTGAAAATGACATACGCCGACTCAAGCTAACTTACCTTAATTTTGTCCTTATTAAAAATAATAAAAAGTAAACTTTCGGTTGACTTATATCATACCTTTCATGGTTAGAACTCTAATCCAAAGCCGCCTGCGAATGCATTCCCATTTCATTTCCAGAGACGTTTTCAATGATGAGAAATACGCAACTATATTAGGTTGGCAATGCCAACATTTTTTTTGGCATTTACAGTTAGTAGAACCTTTTTCAATCATATCACAGAAACTTGTCGTCCTTTCACTTTCTTCCGTAGGACTGCTAACATCATTCTCCCATTTGGGATCTTGTAATATATTTTCTGCATCTTTGTAAAAAACTACAACATCCGCATGTTTTTTTCCGGAGTCATTATTACTGTTGAACATATCAAGGTGGTATGTGGAGGTTGCTCATGTACTAAAACTCTAAGCATTGTTTCACATTTCTCGCAAAAATCATGAATGCTTCTATCTTCAAGACCCCTCTTTGCACGTTGTAGTACATGTTCTGCCTTTATCCAGTTATATTGCTTACGCAATAGATTTCCTGAAAAAGATGAAGTTCAATTGCTTACCTATTCGCTTCATAGCTATAATAAATCACAAAAGTGATTATTGTGAACATACGACATGAAGCGAGAATATACCAAAAACTTATAAAAGAAAACTATGTGAAGATCTATAAGTTAAAATATGATATATTTGGGTGTATTGAACATATTAAGCCTTGTCACAATAAGTGAGGTTTACTACATCATGTTCCTCAAAAATCAAATGGACAACTACGTATATCACTAGTCATCAGTCAACTCAATCAATGAGTAGATCTTCTAATAGCTTACTCAAGCAAATTGTAAAGAGGTACTACCTGATTTTGTAGAGATGGATAATGATTGTGATTTTTCATGTAGTTTTTTCACATGCAATATAGGAATGTTATTCAGGGTACTAATTAGTAACATGGTTTTAAATAATTTAAACTAATCAATTACAAGTAACATGTAAGAACTAATAGTGATCTCATTTGGAGAACGATGAAATAAAAGGATTTAACAAACATAAGGGAGCATGAAAGTAAAAAAGAAAGAAAAAAGGTCAATACCTAATTCACAATCGAATCTGACTAAATATATAGGCAGAACTAACATATCAGATAAACGCCTCCCAGATAATAAATGATTTTTGGCCTCAATACCATCTCCCAGCAAATTGTAAATACATCCTACCTGAATTATCAACATGACCCAAAGATATTAAAGAGCTTTTTTTAAGTTGTATAAAGAGTTGACTTAGTGTAAAGCAAAAGGTGCAAATTTCAACCTGGAGGTAGCTTTCAAGAGTACATTGCAGGGCACGCCATGGAGTTCGAATAAGTTCGGTGTCTGAAGCAGTATTGAATATAGAAGCCGGGGTAGCGATGTTGGAATTAACGAAAAACCTTCTTTGCTTACTGTCGATAGTAAAACACAATTCGTAGTGTTGCAAACGCCAATCTAAGCATTCTTTGGCATAAGTGAGTGCCTAAACAAAAGACAGAACACATGAGAAAGTGAAAACAAGTAATCCTCTAAGACTAAAATGCCAATAAGCATAGAAAGATTCACTCTTTTCAGAGAAATAGTATGTTATGTGGTCAAATTATTTACTGTCCCCAATTGGTGGAATACTCAAGAGGTAATTTTCATAAAGATACCACATATCAACATAAAGATAACATCAAGTCTCAGGAAAGTATTTTTAACCATCTCTCGCACATTTGAACTTTTTGCTGCATAGATTAAAGAAACATTTATCGTAGATGAGTGGAGCTATGGGAGTCAATGGCAGTCGTGGTCTACTTATGTCAGAGATATAGTCATTATTCAAGCAATTGAGCCAAGAGTATTGTATCCAAACTAATTATTGGAGTCTCATATTTAATGAATAGAAGCGCATAATGATGCCAGTAACAGTAAGGCAGTAAACAAAGGAAGGGTGTGCATTATTGCACCTAATTACACATATGAAGCATTTATAACTTTTACCTTGTTGAACCCTTGGTAAATCCGTCTAACTTCAGATCTGTTTTTTGTCCTTCATATCCACGCATCTTTTCACACAAATTCAATGATATCTTGTTGATTAACTTCAGATCTGGGTTTTTTTTTTTCATATCAGTGCATATGATTTTGATTGGAACACATTTTTGGTGTTTTAGGCAGTGTCTGTTTTTACAAAAAAAAAGTGTGACCGCCTCTGACGTCGTCGGACTTGTTTGTTTTTCTCTTCTTGGTCAGACGCGGTAAGACCTAGTTAGATCTTATTGAGAAAGACGTTCATGGATTATCTGATTGCCTCTTACTGTTTCCAACTCCTACATTCACTCTCTGCCGACCTGGGTTCGAACATCAACCAAGAAACAAAACCCATACCAAAATCTTTTTTCGAAAATTAAAACAAGATTTTTGGGATGTTCCATTGGTGACTAGAAATTAAAAGGGACACATAAGCGTTCTATAATTGTGGTTCGGTTTTGATCAGAAAGAAAAGAACCAAGATCATTTGTTGTTGTAATCTCTAGTAAAAGTAACAACAAAAAAAAATCATCTGGTTTCATGTTCTATGTGATAAAAGAAGAAGAAGGTGAGTAGGTGAGTAGTGACTGCACTTTGTTTGTGTGGTGTGTGATCAGAAGTGATATATTATACGGAGTGTATATCTAGGTTTAAGGATATTTGTAGTTTAGAAGTGTACTAGAGGCGTGTTTACCTCTTTTCCAGAGTTTTTATTTATTTGAAAAGAAAAGAAGAGAAGTGGTGGGGAAATTTAAAAAAGATTGCATTCTCGAGTTTTTTTTTGAGAGAAGAGAAGAGGGGAGGAAATTATGCCAAAACTTCTCTCCTAATCTTCTTCCCAAATTGGGATGATTTGGAGAGAAGTTGATTTTAAAGCCTTTTTTTGCTAACATCTCTCTTCTTTTCTTTCCAACTAGGGAACACAAAATTAAAAATTAAAATTTTTTCCTCTCCTCTTCTTTTCTCTCTTTTTTCCTCTCTTCATTTCTCTTCTTTCCATTTTATACTCAGGAACAGAGTGTTATGATTTTTGGGCTGAAACCAAATATTTTGTGTTACGAATCAGGTGATTTTGTTTATTCAGACATTTTATGTTTGAATTTGAATATCACATCTGAATCTGAATTAGTGGTTCAAAAGTCTGAATCTGAATTGTTTTAGTCTGTTTGTTTTTATAAAGTGTCTGAATAAACAAAAAACAATCCTTTCGCTATAAAACAAACCAAAAGACCCTTCATTCATGATTATTACGTAATAAAAAATCAAGACCAAGATGAGGAAATAAGGATTGAAAAAAAGTAGGTGTAAAGTTTAAGCTTTTCAGATGTAATCAGACATATTCAAATGTCTGAATGAATCAGACCCTATTCAGATGTATTCAGACTTCAGATGTCTGAATAAACAAACAGTCTGAATCTGAAAATGTCTGACTGAAGTCTTCTGACCGAATCAGACTTCAGACGTATTCAGATCTGAATGAGTCGAAACAAACGTTACCAAAGTGTGAGGCTGAATTTTTTGAGTTCGTTGGATTATAAATCGAGCTAGTTTTTGTGAAACCAAGGAATTGAGGGGGTGCTTGGTTGGGGGTAAAGGGGGGTGGGTAATGGGAAAAGAAATGAATAATGATGCTTGGTATGGAGGGGGTAATATAATGATTACCCAGTACTGAGTAATCAATCATTATAGAGTAAATTGGGGGGTAAGGTAATGATTACTCACCATCACCCATTCTTTTGCATTCCCTTACCCTTTCCCTTTGCATTCCCCTCTACTGAACCAAGCGGGCCCTGAAGTGATAATCGTAACACGCTTGTTGACAAGGCTAAACCGAGATCGTGTGTTTGTGAATTTTAAGACTTTTTTGTCTTTCAAATATTTTCAAAATACATTCAAGCTACTTAAAAAATAGATAATTAAAACCATTCGGACAATTATAAAAAAAGAAACAACATTATTTCATTCAGATTCAGACATCATAGCCACCTCTTACCAGTAAGATGGGGTAGTCAAATTCAAACGCAAAACATCTTAATGAAACAAACACACCTTTAGTTTTCTTGATTTTGTTTTAATGAGCCTGGTTGTTTTCAGGGTGAGAAGGGGAGGGTGAAGAGAAAAGAAGTGGGGGGTTATGTTAAAAATGTGTAACCCTAATTGTGTAACCCTAATAATATAGTGGTTTTCTTTACCCATTAAAAAGCTTATACAATAAGCCTAACAAATTACTCAATAGACTTTAATAAAAGTAGGCCAAAACTTAATTAAAGTCACACATAATGTAAATTTTGCAATATATATAAATGATATATAATTAAAAATAATGAAATCACTAATAAAATTATTAAAAATATATATAAATTATGCATATTTTATACTAAATACATATAATTTTAAATTTATTAATTATATAGTTTTAATTGTAGTTTTCTTTTAAACAAAAAAAAGTCACATGTCACATTTTGGTTGGTCCCTATTTTTTTTTATGTTAAGGTTGGTTACCACAAGAACACAAAATTTGTAATATTCTAGATAATATAAAAACCGATATCTCACCGCGATAACCGCTATTTCAAATCTCGGTCCTTAAACGATATTTGAAATTTGACCGAGATAACTACATAGGCTATAATACAAATAATCACTCAAAAAACTAATAAGCCATAGAGACATTTATGAAGCTAGACTGAATAAGGATGATACAGTGTCTATGCTTTATAATGATGATGGATGGAAATGACCTGCTGATTGGTTATCAAAGTTTCCCATCCTGCAGACTACGCTAAATTGGACATGGTTTCCAAGAGAAGTAATGCAATGCCCTCTGTGCAAGAATGGGATAGATTCACATAAACACGTATTCTTTGGTTGGAGAGGAATAGAAGACTATTTAAGAACACTAAGACTGATTGGGATAAGCTCTATTGTGTTATAAAGGGGGAAGTTAAGATGAAATTAAGCTGTTTAAGGGTAAAACAATCTTGTAGTGTGAAGGAGGTGGCAAAAGAATGGGACATTACCTGGATTTGAGATATCCGTTGTACCCAAAATGAGTGTTGGTTTGTGGTTTTTGATTGGAATATGGGTGTCCAGGTGATTGCTGGTATCTGCTATGATTATATGGTGTCTGGTTTTGATCTCTTATATTGATTCTGGGTAGGTTGGCCTATGATATCGATGCTGGCCTTTTAAATTTGTTGTTGTTAATGTCATAATGAAAGCAACATTTTGGTTTATGCAGCAGATTCATTTACGCAGTGGTAAAGGGGTGTTTGGATTTGCTGTCGCACTATGATATATTAAGTTTTGGATGGACAGATTTGGATATCTTGTGGTTGGCAAAATGAGTAGGTTTCCTCCTCTGCTTATAAAGTGTCCTACCACAACAAGAGAGTTTGTTTCCTATATTTGTGGTGGTCTGTCCATCAATTCTCTCAGCCTGCAATCCAGTAATGTGTCATGATTAAGAGTGATTGCTTGCTATTACGCACCACTGTATGCTCACTCTATGGAGAGTTGCACTCTTTTTCCTTCTCCAAGGTTTTTTCCCATTGGGTTTTTACTTGGGAAGGTTTTATAAGGAGGCAATCTCTATGGGGTGGTTTGCATGAGTCCTTTCAGTAATGGATGGCTGATTAAGATTGCTATGGAGATGTAATTGTGAGATTTTGATGTTCTGCAGATTGATTGATGTTTTTGAATTCTACTGGCTTGGATGCTGTGATTATCCTTTGTTATTAGGCAACATTGTATATTTGTATAGGTTTGTATGAAAGTTTAGTGTTTTTGTTTCTCTGTATGTGGCTTACTATGCCCAATGAGTATGTTCATGGTTGCCATGGTTTGGCTATGTTTTATTTGTCTTTCTAATATATCTTCTTTCCCAATTTGGAACCAACTACACCCCGGATTTTTCTCCCATTTTCATTCATGAAATTCCTCAAATCCGATACTTAATCCCACATTTCAGTTGCTGCA
This sequence comes from Artemisia tridentata subsp. tridentata, assembly GCA_021014915.2. Classification (NCBI taxonomy): domain Eukaryota; kingdom Viridiplantae; phylum Streptophyta; class Magnoliopsida; order Asterales; family Asteraceae; genus Artemisia; species Artemisia tridentata. The sequence continues at coordinate 61,128,249 of CP139508.1, read as the reverse complement.
TATGCATTCAATAGAGCCACATATAATTTGGTTATATTTTAGCCAAATTATCAATTAAATACTTTGCAAGATCAGTCTCATTATGTTCAAAATTTCCACATTCAGATAGAAGTCACCACAAACGTCTTTAACGAAGTCCTAACTCTATGAAGATACTTACCAATATTCATAGAGTTGTGGACTTCGGCACCACCTTGTTCTTTTATATCAAGATACTTACCAGTTACCAACCTCCTTATTCTTCTTCTTTAATTCACTTTATAGACTGCCTGATTGGAACATGACTTATGGTTGAAAAATGGGTGGGTTGGGTGACGGGTTGAAAAAGGGTAACTTATAAGTAAGCATTGAAACGGGGTCATAACTAATAACCACAGTGAATTGACCCATCAAATCAAAACATTGTGCTCTTATTTATAGACTGGTTACAAAAACTATATCTTTATCTGATTATAGCACAAAGGTTTTGTGATACAACAATTTAGCTGGAGGTTATAAGATTCAAATACATTCAGAGGGTGAATATATAACCCATTTGACTTGTTTATCAATTGAACATTTTAATACCGGCCCATTTGATCTGTCAAGGGTAAAAAAATGTTGCACAAATATACACATTTTGATCTGTCAAAATGGGAGGATGTATAAGGAATTTGTGACGATGCATCCCTTTGTTGAAATCGCAGTTAAAAGTAAAACAATTAAAACTTAATGTTGTTATTTCACAATATAGGTTGCGTAACCAACCTACAACAATGAGTGCAAATGTTTTGATGGGTTTTACTTATAAATTACCCATTTTAACCCATTATCTACCATAAGTTATGTTTCCTGGGATCTCTTGATTTAGAAAAATAGGGTGGAAATCTGTAGAAAACGTAAGACAGGAGCATTATGAAGATTAAGAAAATGAACCAACAGTTTGTAGTTAAGCAGAAGTGCAGAACCATCATGACAAAACGAGACATGATGATATTTACAAAAAAGAAGCATCCAATCAAACTAAAACACCGACACAAATAAACGAAAACAATTCAAGCCCAACAAACCTACAACTTCTTTCAGGCATGATTAGTAGCCCCGGCTAATGGGAGGAGAGCTTGTGCACAATTTTTGCTGACTCTTTAATTTATCTCAAATCCACATATATCAACGAATAGCTAATCATATACGTATATATAGCAATGCACAACCATGGATGGCGATTATTGTCAGTCGCACCCCTAGCTCGAAACCATGCCTTCGAGCCTTAAGTCATGACCATGGGTCCATTGCCTTATTCACGAATTAGAGTCATACAAAATAACAAACTTGTTGGTACTATAAAAGGTCATTATTTATAACTTAACAATGATAACAACACATCAATCAATGATGCTAGGGCTATCCATAGTTCTCGGACCGATCAAAACCAAACGTGGCCTAAACCTCGGACCTTGGACCATATCGATTAGGTCTCGATCAGTTGTATTTTGGACCGGTTCTAACCAGTCCATTTAGCACATTGTGCTGTATCAATGTCTCTTTCAACTTAACCTACAATGAATAAATAGTAAATTTGAGGAATAAATGGTATTGATAAACTTATTACACCGTTTAGAGTACCGCTTAACAAACTTTATAATTTATGTTAAGGAGCGCAAGTTTAAATTTACTTGATAATAAGAGAATAGTCTACTGATACATATATCGACACTTGACATTAAAATATAGTAACCTAATGTATTTATTACTATTTTCTTCGAAAAACAATTTTTATAATTTACATCATATACCTTACACATGATATCTCATACACGTCTTTAACGAGACTTGAACTCATAGCTTTTTAATTACTGATTAACTCGCATTAGCTAGGCCAAATACATTTGGTCTAAATTATTCTTTACGTAATGACACTGGATGATCATGTTGGTAATTAAAACCTTGAGTATTTTCACCGGGTTGGGTGATGCTTAAGCAATTAAGCGTGCTCAAGTGAGAGTAGTATCGGGTTGGGTGACCGACCGGGAAGTCCTCACTTAGGGACCATAAGCTCTAATGATATCAACCAGCTGCCTTAGAAGCCTGGGCCCAGCCATGTGATGTCTTGACCAAACAAAGGACGCGAGTTCGAATCCGATCCGCAGCATGGTTGGGTATTGGGTGGAGGTATTTCACAGGCATCAAACCTTTGCTGGGTAGGGTTGATGGGTACCATTATGATACACAGGGTTGAAGTGTCCCTGCCAATCATGTTGGTACATTAAAACCTTGAGTATTTTCACTAAAAATTGTGACAACTTATGGTCAAAATTCATTTTGTTTATTCTTTCTTAGGGCACATCAGTTTTCCCTTTCTAAAAAATTACTCCATCCGTCTCAAAATAAATGTCAGGCTTGATTTTTTCGAGTCTTTTTTGTTCAACTTTGACCTTAAATATTTTTATTTGTGTTATATAATACTTGATGAAAATTATACCAATGAAAATACATTTGAAACCCAATCCATTCATATACTTCACATCAAATATTATGTAACAAAAATAAAAATATTTATAGTCAAAGTTGAACAATAAAAACTCTAAAAAGTTAAATCTGACATTTATTTTTGGACGGAGGTAGTAAGTTATATCTTGTCTAAGTTTGTGTGACGATGCAATAGATGTAAGATAATCAAGTTTTAGATTGATTATACACACTTTAAAGTCTTGGTTATATTGTCTCTAATATCTAATATCACTTTTCTTTTTTGGGCTGCAAGTATTAAGTAATTGTATTATTTGGTTGTCTCATGATTATTCATTATTAATATTTAATAATGTGTTAATTATAGGATAATGGACATAAAATATATTTAACTTAACATTTATTCTTCAAGTATATATCGAACTGTTTTATTTCTATTACGAGACATTCTGACTCGTGTGATGGACGGATTTTGTTTTTCGATAAAAAATGAACTTTTGCTTATTTCTAAAACTCAAATTTTATCTGTTATTACAATTTACAAACGGCTTCGAGTCAAAATTATATATTTTTTCTTTTCTATTCATTAGTCAAAGTGATATTTTTAATATGCTGTATTTTTTAGCAAACTCATTTTATTTATCTGTTCAAATCGGATGTACCAAAACTCACAGCTACAAAAGGGCGTAAATATTGGTTTCTCACCCTTTTTTTTTTTTGGTTAAAAGTAAAGAAAAAAATAATAAAGAAACAGAAATGATAGAGAGACCTAAACATTGTACCTAATTTCATGTCTAAACTTGCATGACACCATCCTATTGGTTGCAACTAACGAACCCACTATTTCACAAGCCAAAAAACCATTGACACACGTGTTTAGGCATGAAATTAAACACATATTTAGTCATACTAATCATTTCTCAGAAAGAAAATGATAAAGTAATACTAGTAAACTACATTTTCTTTCAAGGCCAAAATTTTTGAAAGCCCGTAAAATGATAAAAGTGACATACTTATTAAACCATCAACACTGTTGTGAATAGTGCTCATACGTGTTGGCTCTTCTCATCTACCAGTAAATGTTTTTCATGATTTGTACGTATTTATTTTTGTTTTCTAAAAACCTTCTTGTAATACATGAAGCCCTCTTGTCTGATTATTTTCTTTTGTTGAACAATGTATACACTCCCCTGTAAAAAAAAAAAACTATTAATATTAGAGTAAATTTGTATTTAGATTTTAGAAGTATAAAAGAGGGGTTTTTACCTGTATTGTTAAAATAGTGAAGTTGGTGCTCATATAATTACCATGGTATTTTAGACAGCTAACGTTTCCTCATAAAAACCTTATAGGTTTCTTGAGAACATGGCTGATGAGTTTCTTATCTAATACGGAGTAAGTTATTTTGACGTTACATATTACTCTTGTTTAAATGATACTAATATAAACTCTTGTTTTAATGAGATTTATTAAAATCATTTAGTGCATGACAAATACTGGTTCTTGCAATACTGCTACTAATGCAAGAAACATGATAGATGTATTATATTATAAAGTGAATAAATATAAAAAATTATTACTACAATACTAAATTGAGGGTTTTAATCTTAAGACTCAAATTTATTGCAAAAAACAACTTTGAAGTATAACAAACATATAAAAATATTTAATTCCTTCTATCGCCTGTATCATCATATGTGAAGTTCTATGCATTTTAACAAAAAATCATTTAAATGTATCGTGCAAGAGCTCTTTAAGGCATATTTTCTCCCCTATAAATAGCTTAGACGGGTTGAGAACAATGGTATGCAAACTTGACTCTCTCATTTCACTGCCAACTTATCATATCATATACTTATCAGCACGCCGGAGGTGGTTCGCAGGGTCCAACCTCTTCGCAATCACTTAACGTAGTGTCTTTGTATTTCTTATTTCAGGTTAAAAACAAGCTTGGCGCAACCTCTACACCCCCTATATCCTTTGCTCATCATCGAAGGCATGGTCGTGCAATTTATTGTGCAATCAGTGGTGTCATCCGTGGGACAGCTACAATTGGTCTCGTTATTTTCAAGCTTGTAACCAACCAACTACATTCACTATATATCCGGCATGGATCAAAGGAGATAAGTTACTCCCCCACCGGGTTTCCTGACCTTTGCGCCAATATCAGTCAATGACTCTAATAACCTCCCCCCAATTACCGCTTTCACGTTCACAACACGATCTCACCCAGAAGTAACACCTAACTATCACACTTCGACATCAGCCAATCCGGAACCTGTCATTAGCCCAGCCTTTGTCGAAGCTAACTACGAAGCATTGGAATCTCTCTTAAGGGCACGCAAAAGGAAAGTTCGGAATGCTGAAATGCGAAGGGAGTTGGAATACTCAAGTGACGATTGTGATGAAGAGATGGAAATGGAGCCTAGGCTTCCGGCACAGGGAATAACGCACTCGGCTCTAAGGATAGGGTCACCAGTTGGTCGAAGGCTAAGCAGAAGGTCTGTTGGGTTCGAAGGAGTCCCTGAGCGGGCTCCGACCAGGAGAGAAGGGGCGGTAACCGAAGGTTCGAATGGGAGAAGCCAACGAAGGGAGGAAACGGAGGTGAATCTTGTTACACCCGTATCCCGATGAGGTATCATTTATGTAAATATATGCTTTGTAAATATAAGTTATATGGTATAGATTAAGTAATAACTTAATGTGTGGCCAAAATAGGAAGAATATGACATAGAGGGACTAGCCTTGCCAATTGACCAAACTAATAACAACACATGATAAATACCTTAGCTCCTAGAATTTTCTGGAAATCTTGAGTGAGTTCTTGGTGTCGACATTTAGCAAGGAAAAAGGAGGGAAGGCCAAAGACATCATCTTATCTCATTTTAGCTATCAAGAAGTGATCAAAGGCACTAGAGATACCTTAATTGTTATCTCTTCATCAAGTAAGTAACTTTCCCCAATTTGTAGAAATTAGGGTTCATGTGGTGGATTGGAGTATTATGGATAAAGGTTGTAAATGATGATCTCCTTAGTTAATTAGTTGCTAATTATAGTTAATTTTGTAATAGGAAGCATTGTAGAAGCCCATTCAAACCAAGTAGGAAGCTGGTAGTAATCAAGGTAAGTATATGAGTATAATCCTTGTTAATGCTATGATGATAATGTTATGTTTATGATTAATGTGATTTGTATGGAGCTTGTGAATGTATGTTAGCTTGGATCCAATGCTAGTTGTGTTAATGCTAAATAATTACTTGCCCGGTCAAGGTGAGTAATAATCTCATTTGATGCTCCTTGTTAATGTTATGATTGGTGGTAATCACCAATCTCATGTAAATGTGATGTGGATTATATCTTGTATACTTACTAAGCGTTTTCGCTTACGGTTTAGATGTTAATGATTTTGTAGGTACAAGTGGAGAAGGCAAGGGTAAGGGCTTAGCTTAGCTCTAGTGTAGAAGGTAGACTAGAAGACCATAACCTTTTGGACCGAGCGTATTAAAGTTGGAAGCCCCGAAGAGTCTCTTTGTGTCTTGGTATACTTTAATCTATATGGTCGTTTTGTTATCAAATGGTCTTGTCGACATTTAAAGTCTTTTGTTCATGTATGGGTCATGGGTCAAATATGTATAAGTGTCATGAAGTCTTTATGGTTTGTGGTTAAGGTGGTAATTCGAAGGATGTTTGGCTTTTAGCCAAACTCACCCATTTTGGAAAGCTACGGGTCAAAACTTTGTACTAACAACTTTTCAATATATTAGAAATGACAAAGAATGTATGCTTTCAAATGGATATGTTGTGGATAGGTGTATTGGGTAAAAGTGTGTAGTTGAAATGGGTTCTTAAGGGAGTGTTTGGTATAAGTTAGTTTTTACCCATTTTGGAGCCAAACGGGTCAATTGCCGTGTATTATAATTTGGTATGGTTTTGAATGTAAAGTGAGTGTTTTGATACAAGTTATAGTGTTGTATTGAGGTCAAAATGAGTTGTGGGTGAGTATTGAGTTTATGCATATTTTTTGCAGATGTTCTATCTCAGATGGATAGATACGGCGCATCTATCCAAACCCAAATTTCGGTTTCAAGTTTCGGTTTCATTTGGGTAGATACGGCGCATCTCTTTTTGGGATATGGCGCATCTATCCAACAGTCCAGATTTGGTAATTTTCTAAATGTCGTACAAAACAAACCGTAAGTCGTCACGGGTCGTACCACCTATCGTTTTGAAGGTATTTGAGTCTACTTTCATTTAAAAATAGCCTCAAGGGCTGAATGTTTATGGATTTTTGTCAGTTCATAAAAGAGTGACAGCAGGTCAGTTTTCGGGTGTTCTTTTGCGAAAAATTTTCACGTTTTTGGTATAATTGGTCACGGGGCGTTACAACTTGGTATCAGAGCTTCGGTTTAAGAGATTTAGGATTTCACCTTAGGATTTCCTAGACTTAGGCCTTGTGTAGATGCGTTTAGAACTAGTGTTTGTTATTTGTGTATTGTTTGGATGATTTTGAGGACTCATATGTTGGATATTTTTATGACTACGCCTGGCCACCGTAGTGATAAAAATATGGAACATATGTGAAGTTGAAATCATTTAGATCATACATGGGTGACAAGCTAGGGTGTTAGTATAAAGATAAAATGTCATTCATGCATCGATTAAGTATATGGTTGTGCTTGATATTATGAATTGCTAATTTTCAGTAAGAAGAAATGGAAACCCCTCACCCAAAAGAAGTCGCGAAAGCTATGGCTTCCAAACATGCCAAAACTTCGGCAAGTGATGCGGGTAATGATGGTAAGGATAACGAAAGTTCTTCTTCTAGTTCAGGGGGACCTAGCTTTAGGGGTTTTTCAGGAGAGGAGATGAAAGCCTTGGACTCAATGTTAGCAAAAAGAGTGGGTAAGGCTATTGAACAAGCAATGCCCTACTATGTCAAACAAACGACGCAAAATCTTAAGGAGCTAATGAAGGAAGAGTTTAAGGAGTTTAAGAAAGAATGTGGAGTAGCGAAAGAACCTAGGAGCGACAAAGCTACTTACCGGGACTTCACGGCTTGTGATGTACCACAGTTTACCGATGTCCTTGACCCGATTGTTAGTAATAGGTGGGTTACGGCTGTGGAGGGTGCTTTTCGTACTAGTGGATGTGAGGAAAGGAAGAAGGTTATCTATGCTACTAATTTTCTTCGCGATAGTGCTAAGACTTGGTGGGAAGGAAAGGTGTGTGAGAAAGGTGAACCTTGGGTTGAAACATGTACTTGGAAGGAATTTAAGGAGTTGTTTAGTGCCGAATATGCTCCGGCTGAGGAGATTGACAAGATCCGTGAGAAATTCCAATCTCTCACTCAAACCAACGAGACCGTGAATGAGTTGTGGAGAAAGTTTAATGATATGGTTCCTTATTGTCCCGAGTATCTTGGGAATGACAAGCTTAAAGTCGATAGATTCCAAAGAATGCTTAAGGATGATATTCGTGATGTGATTTCTCCATTCAAATGTACTACTTTGGAGGACCTCTTGAGTAGAGCGCGTGTGAGGGAATCGGACTTATTGAGGAGGAAGGAGAAGGAAGCTAAGGAAATAAAAAGGAAGCAAGAGTTTGGAGATCGTGATAGAAAGAAAGCCAAGTTTGATCATGGCAAGGAAGATGTGGAAACCAAGACTAAGGTGGCTTGTCCAGAATGTAATAAGTTTCATGTTGGAGAGTGTAGGCGTAATACGCCGGGTTGCTACAAGTGTGGAGCTCTTGACCATAAAAGTAAAGACTGTACCAAACCAATGATAGTGTGCTATGGTTGTAATGAACTAGGGCATAGGCTGAGGGATTGCCCAAAAACAAAGGCAATTGAAGCAAGGCCTTTGAGGACTGTCAAAGAAGAAAAGGTTGAAATTCAGAAACCAATGGCTCGAGTTTATCAAATGAGTGTTGAAGAAGCTAGGTTGATGTCCGATATTACTTCAGGTATTCATCTTGTAAATTCTGTACCCGCTCGGGTTTTGTATGATTCGGGTGCTAGTTTTCCTTCGTGTCTTATGATTTTAGCAAGCAATAACTTCCCCACTAGCTAAACTTCCGATACCTCTAGAAGTCGAAATAGCCGATAGTAAAATCGTTGTTGTGTCTAATGTATATCGAGATGTAGAGATAGAGATTGATGAGAACGTCTTTAAAATTGACTTAATTCCTACAATACGAGGAGAATTCAATGTTGTCATTGGAATAGATTGGCTTGACAAATATAATGTGGCCATCCTTGTAGCCATAAGATCATTCGGGTTGTAAATTTTAGCGGTAGTGGGATGATTAGTTTTTGTGATAAAAGGAAGGGTGAATTGGGGTTATGTTTCACGATAGAGGCTAGGAGATATTATCACGCGGTTGTTATACCTTTATGGCTCACGTAATAGATATGAGACTTGAAAAGAAAAACATTGACGGTGTCCGGTTGTAAGTGAATTTTGGGACGGTCATTGCCTCTAGTTAAATAGCTATCACGCGAGTATAAATATGTCACTCTAGGAAATGCTTATGGTAGGAGGTGTATGATCCGTCTGAAAACGTATATATAAATATAAACAGCCTCAGAACGAATACTCGTGTGTAGTGTGAAACCAGACAAGTGATCACCCGGATCGTTTCCCAACGAGATGTGAATGGGCAACTGTGAAAAGCTAGGATTAGAGTGACTGATGATTTAGATTGCTTTTGATTTTGCTTTTTAACAATTCTAAATAACAAATTAAAACAGATATGCACAATAAAATTAAACGCGAATTAATTAACCTAAAAGCGCGCAACGGAAAATCTAAAACGGGACTAAAAAGTAAAATTTATGAAATTTAAAACCTAAAAATGTAAAATGACTTAAAACTTATTTAAAAACTTAAATTATATTTTTTTACACTTTTTATCTATTTATTATTAATTATTTATTATTTAATAACTTATTTAAACTATTTAAATTTATAATAAATACTAACTGAACTAAGAAAATTCTAAAACTTTTTCTAAAAATATTACTAAGTTAAAAGAAGCTAATAAAATTATAAAAATGAAAATTACTTAATTAAAATTTAAAAAGATAAATTCTATTAAATAGAAGCTATCACTATATTTCTATTTTTGGTTTTTCTTAAGGTCTAAAAATCAAATTATATTTTTCCTAGATTAAAAATGATAAAAGAAAATTATAAAAATTAGATTTATATTTTTCTGATTATTTTTCTATTTATTGTGATTTAATTACTATTTTAAACTAATTAAAAGATTAAAAATATTAAAACTATTAATAAAAATCTGAAACTTTTTTCTAAATTACTTTATGATATTATAAAGCTAAGAAAAATAAAAAGGGTGTGACTGCTTTTTGGGATAAGCTGTTAATAAGCTAACAATTTATATAAGCTAAAAATTGAAAAACAAAAGAAGGGTTAAATAGAAATGGGTTACTAATACTAACGGAACTGGTGCCCCAGAGCAGTTGGAAGGGGGTGTGTGTTATGCATGTATACTAGCCTAGAGGTCCCAGGTTCGAATCCCACACCCCACGTTTTTGCAAAATCTTTTTTTTTTTTGAAGATTTTCTTTTTGAGATTTACTAATAAGCTAATAATAATAACTTTTTACACTGGACTTATTTTTGGTTCTTGCTAAATAAGCTGGAAAAACAGCTTGAGCTTAAGCAGTTGGCTTTAAAGCCTTTTATATGAACTAATTAACTTCGAACTGAGCTATAAGCTTCAAGATGGGCTATGAGCTTATCAAGAAAGCTTCTAGGGACTGTTGTATACTAAGTAACTTATAGGGACTAAAAAATTGCAAGCTTGAGAGCTGAAAAGCTCAGAATAAGCTTAAAGCTTATCTGAGTCTGCTAGGGGTGCCCTGCACCAGGCTCAACTTGCCCACTTCGAGGGCAAGTTTCGAGGCCTAAGAGAGATCTAAAAATCGAAATAAAAATTCCCTATGTAGGTGAGCTGGTAGAGATTGACTGTGAAAAAGAACTAGCTTATTCGGGCTTATGGTGTGTGAGCTAAAAATCATGCAAGTTTCCAAAAACCCACAAACAAACTGCAGGCAGTCTGCTATACTGATGTGGTTGTGTTTTTGTGCACAACTTGTGCAGTTGGTCTAGGTGATTGGGGACAAACTAAGTGGACTTCATGAAGTGCAAAAATGCCAAAGGCAAGGCCAAAACAAGCTAGTTGCTATGAGGAGCTTGTTTGAGCTTTTGAGGGACTGAAACTCCCACAGTGGGTACAAAGGTGCTACACCTAGTGATATTGCTGATAGAAACTTCAAACGAGCTTATATGGACTGCTAAAAGCAAGCTCAAAACTGAGCTTGTGGTCAATGCACAGTAATGGGGTGTTTGGCTAGTGTGACAGAGTTAAACCAAACAGTCCCTTAGGGGACTGTTTTGAGTTTTTCTAAGTGAATTTGATATTTTTAAGCAATGCACTTTGTTCCCATGGTACTAGTAGTATATTAAGCTTATGAAAATGACTTTGTGACTTAGAATTAAGTAATCTAATAGAGCTAGCTTATGTTTACTATTTTTGGTTTTTTAAAGGTTATTAAGTGAAATGAAGAAACAAAGCAGTTAATATCTAAGAACTTGAATGAAATATGTTTATGAACTAATGATAAGCTAATATTAATAATTAAAAGCTAGTGACAAGCTACTTATCAGTAATATGGAAAATAAAGAAAAAGCTTATAAGTGCTCACAATCGAATTGGTAAGTGAAACAAGGAACTGGGTACCAAGAAACAACCTATAGGTTCTCCACAGAACCACTAAACCATAAGCTTCCAAAATTTCAGCTTATTAACATCCAGAGTAGCTTATTTGATCCGAGTTGACTTTCGTTGACTGGTCTTCATATCTTGAAATTAGAACTAGTATCCACTATTTAAGCTTACAAGAAGCTATTGTCAGCTTATATAAGCTTAAAACAAGGTTATATGGGAGCTTTTGATTGTTACTTAATAATATTAAAACTTATTCGAATTCACAGATAACTTGAAACTTAAATTGCTATTGAAAATGAGTTCAATTCTAACAAGACAAGAACATTTAAACTTAAAGTAACTTATATTGATAACTTGAAGTGAAAATTACAAGAAGCAAAGACTGAACAATAAAAACGAGTTACACTAATTTAACTACTATATTTTTTTTTGCTTACAATACATTGCTATTTATACTATACTATGGTGGGAAACCTTTGTCTTGGTCCTCTGATCAATCTCCAACCCTTGGATGCCTTTGAATTCATCCTAGCCTTTGATTTCATTTTTGGCGCCAAAAAGTGGTAGTGGAAAATACAGAGGTCTGTGGTTGTAACACCCCAACCCGACAAGGGCAAAGGTGTCACATATACGGATTCTTATCAGAACAAACACAGACATTTGACATAAATAATACAATGAAAATTCAAGGTTTACAACTGAAATCAGAACTACAAGCTTTACATTACAAAATTTCTATGTCTAATATAAGGTTCTTCTAGTCATCTTCCAAAAGCTAATGAAGTCTTCTAAAGTCAACACTTTTCACCCAACTCCCAGCTTCCAACTAAACCTGCCGCGGGAAAAGAAACGCGGCTGAGCTACACGAGCTCAGTGAACAGATATAACGGTAACAAACAATAATAATGAAATAGGGAAGATGAAAGGAATCATACATGATGTAATAATAGATGAGAAGAAATATGAAGGTTATACAGAGATATCAGAAAGTATGGATAGTATCATGAGTAATGGTGAAGTAATGAAAAGATCCCATCAAGCCCAACATACTAAGCCCAGTACAGAGATAAGTCCAGTATCATGTCATAGGGTGTCAGTAATGAAAGGTAAAGGTTATAAGTCTATAAGGTGCATGGAAAACAGTAATCCTCTACGAGCCCAGAAACATGAACATGAAATCATAATCATACCGCCATGCAGAGAGATGTTCCTCTCACTAATCCCAGAAATCAGAAATATGGAGTGATCAGCTCCCAGAGTTGTGAAAGACGTGTATCGCACACACCATCAGTCACCATGCATATCATAACATATCATAACATGAACATAATACAGAAACAAATCTATGATGCATCCATACGCTCCTGGTGGCCATAACTCCCAACACACCAAATAAAATACAGAAAAGGGACGGGACAGGTCATCACTCTCCTGCCCTAGAGTCATGCCATCGGTGCATCGACTGACATGGACATGAAACCCTCATGCCTAGTGAGTGGCTCGTAGTATCAAACTGTGGGTCAAGGTCAAGTATCATGTATCCAGTATTTAATTTAGTTTCATAAGTCAAATTCCATTTCAGAATATCAGAGTTCATAATCAGAGGTTCATATCAGAGGTTCATACCATAAAGGTTCCATGTCAGAAAGGTCATATATCAGAAATATTTAATATCAGAAAGGTTCATAACAGAAAGGTCATGTATCAGAAAGGTTTAATATCAGAAAGGTTCATAACAGAAGGTCATGTCAAAGGTTCATAATATCATGAAAGAAACCAGAAAGGTTCATAGAATCAAAGAACATGGCAGTGAATCAGAAATCAGAAATGAGACGAAGGCACCTTATTAAAGAAGGGCAGAATATCTGTACCTTATTGCTGACAAAGGAAAATACTGGACAAGATGATCAAGAGCACAAGACTACTCCCTCTTCACACCTAGAGGAGTAAAGACATGATTACTAAAGATCCCATTTCCATATTAAGTAACTTTCTATTTTTAGCAGGTTTCCATTTTTAGAAAGTTTCCTTATTTAGTAAGTTTCCAAAATTAGCAGATTTCTATAATGAGTAAGATTTAAGTATTATGATTTAGTTAAGTCATTAATTTAGTCTCATTATGGAATTAGGGTTGGTTTTAGCAGACTATAACAGTTTAGGGTTAAATGTGTCAAGCTTGCATAGTTTAGGGTTTCAATTGTAATTCTTCCAAAGTTAAGAGTCAACCATGTAGTTATCATATTCATTCATTTTAAACCTTCATTTACCAAAGTGTACAACCTGAATACTTCAAGTTTACCAAAATTACCCTTTATACCCCTTAGTTTATAAGTTTACAAATTAAACCCCCTTAATACATAATTTTACATTTTACATCCTTATCTTCTCCATAAATACCAACAACCTCTTATTTTATCATAATTACAGAATATAACATCAGAATTACTTATTGTACGAATCCAGCCCCTCAAGTTTCAGAATTTACACAATTAGCCCCTTAAGTTTACAAAACTTATAATTTAAATCATAATTCCATATTAATTACATATTAAGCCCATAATTACTCAAATTCACACAAAATACTTTTAATATCATTATTTACCCAGAATATCCTCAACTTTCCAGAATTTACACTTTAAACCCTTTATCTATAAAAGTTACAAAATAAACCTTAAAGTTACATAGTTTACAATTTAACCCATAAAATATCTTTAGTTACACCACTAACCCTTATATTAATTTATTTACAGAATATGCCTTCTATTTTCATGTATGGTACGATTTCACCCTTTAGTTTCTCATATTCACACATTTAGTCCCTATAGTTATAAAACATATATATTAATTCATAAATTCCAAATAATTACATATTTGCCCCCATAATTATCCAAACTTACACCAAACCATCTTAACATTATAATTTACTCAAAATGACCTCAAGTTTCCAGTATTTACATTTTTAGTCCCTCAAGTTGAATTAATTGCAAATCGATTCAATAAATATATATATATACCCATTTAACCTTTTAAATACAAAATTTACCTAAGGACCCCTCATTTAACATTTTATACGAATTATACCATGTTCAAATAACTTACAAAAATTATCCCTTGAGTTTTTAGAATTACAAAACACACCCTTAGATTATTTCTTCAAATCGATACACATATAATTAACAAAATCAAAACCCTAACTTCACCAATCATTACCTCATCATTACCACATCATTTAGACACATAAATTTTCCAGATTTAATCATGAAATCCTTAGGTCGAATTATTTTTAGGGTTTTCCATAATTTCACTTTTATTCCTATTTAGCCAATTTACAACAATTTCCACAATAATAGATTTAGGCCTCCACAATTCAAATGAACATTTTTCCAGTGTTATATGATGATCATAGATGCCATGAAAAATAATAACATGATCCATAAAAATCGCATGCATACATTTTGATATTTAATTCGATTCTAGGGTTTATAACATAATATTTTTCATACGATTTATATATGATGCATGGGCTGTTTTTATCATTTTTCCCATGTTATATTTGATCATTAGAAGCTGAGAAAAATACCAGAATAATTTTAGAATGATCGGATGGATTGATGGTGATTTATGTTACACGGCTAGAACAATTCGACACAAGAAATTCACCAAGCCTTCATGCGTGACCAAAACACCTTGCACATATTTTTCGTAGGACATATATAATGTAAGGATCTCAGGAAAAATAAAGGATGAATTTTATGGAGATCGAATGAATTAATATGGCACTTACCTCACTTTTGAACTCGACACAAAGAAAATTCGAAAACGCATGAACTAGGCTACCACAATTCGATTTGCTGTTTTTCTAGGCTTCTTAGGATTGTGATGAACTCAGGAAAATTGGTTCTTGATCTCCAGAATTTCGAATGGGCACAAGGAGAATTTTTGTGTGTTATTTTCTCAATCGGCAAATTAGGGTTTTCTTAGGATAATTGTGATTGATTTTTAAAAAGAAAGAAACGAGTCAAAGGGGAGGGTTAAGGGCCAAAATTTCGGAATTTTGGTCAAGGAGATTAATGGTTTTGATTATCTCTTTTAATTGCCCATTTAATTCCATTTAATTACCTTATTTAAATCATAATATTTGAAACTAAACTTTATTTGGCGCCCAAGGGTATTTTGGTAATTTTGTGGCTTGTATAAAAGTTAAATGGAGTTGTTAAAAATATTTGGGATCATAACTTGTTCATTGTTAGGAGTTTCGAATTTATTTGGTGCTTTACATATGTTTTATTTAGATTTTAAATTCCCAGGGGCAATTTGGTCATTTTACATGTTATAGAATTTCAGGTATTACAGTGGTGATGGGAAGGGAGAAGAAGCATTAAATGCTTGGGTAGTGTAGCAGGGATAAGGGAAGTGATAAGGAGGGGGGAGGTGGGTGTGTCAGGATAAGGGTGGTGGATGGTGGGTTGAGCTGCTTGGGCGGGTAACTAGGAAGAAGAAGATAGTTTGACCAGAGTCAAACATCTGGTTTGGCTAACTAAGAAGGGGTCGGGTTTTATTGATTGGGCTAGGGAGTTGTTGGGCTGGGTTTATAGGTTGGGTTGGGTTGGGTTATATTAATAAAGGGATTGGATTTAATTTAATTTAGGGTCCGGTTGGTTTGTAGCATTTTAATCACAAGGACCAATCTTGTAATTTATCGAAAGTTGGGGGTGGCTGTGGTATATTTCCCAAGGTTGTTTCAAGGTTAAATCCTGCCAAGTTTCCATAGTCCAAGGTACCATGTTGATTTTTCACTTTTAAAATTCCCAGGGACTAAATCTGCCATACTTTGAAACTTCAGGGACCAATCATGTAAATACACCAAACTTTCCAACCAAGGACCATTCCTGCCAAAGATGAGTAGCACAAGGACAAAAATTGATTTTCTCAAAGTTTTTAAATCCCAGGGACCATTTTTGTCATTTTGCAAAGTTCAGGGACTAAACTTGTAATTTTATGAAACTTAGCACCAAAGGACTTATTATGTAATTTGTGATTCAAAAGGACCTTTGGTGAATTTTTCAATGTTTTGAATAAACAGGGACTAGATTTGACAACTTTTGAAACTTCAGGGACTGAAACTGCCAATTATGCAAACTTTGTTCGTTTTTCATTTGTTTTTAAACATTTTTCATCTGAAACATATAAAACACAATCTTGGAATATTTTCAGTATTTTGATGCATTTCTGAGTGTTTTTGGATGTTTTGGCAGTTCAGATTGGTATAAAATGATGAGTATTTAGACACTCGTCAATCCCCCATACTAAACTATTGCTAGTCCCTAGCAATCTTTTATGAAGTTTTTAATGGATTTTTCTCTTTACCAAAAGCCATTGCTTCTGGAGTAGTCAATGTTTTAGTATGTGATACTTTGGTACAATGATAACCAAATGATTTTGAGCAAACCATCAGCTGTCAACGGTTTTGATTTGTCTTTACCAAAAGCCGTTTGCTTCTGGACTAGCCAACTCTTAGATAAATTATCACTATTATCTTTGGCGAGCTGATTACCAATCATGGATTTTCACTGCCTTAACCACAAGCCATAACCTTGCGGGCTAGCCAACTCTTCACTTATAAGGATATGGTGAGTCGAATACCATACAATTTTGGGCAAATTGTAAGCCATAAACGGATTTGATTTATCTTTACCAAGAGCCGTTTGCTCTCGGATTAGCCAATCCTTATGTGGGTTAGACATGGCGGACTGATAACCATTTATTGCGTTCTAAGTGAGAAAAAAAAAATTTTAATTTTGGCTAAAATGGGGGTACTAAATGGTACATTTGATCAAATTCGCAAGAATTCCCCCCCACACTTAGAACTGAATATTGCCCTCAATATTCAAAGAACCGGTTGTTAAACCAACACTTAGAACGTGAAAGGGAAATATTAATAGCCATTATTTTTATATACACACACTTTTTTTTTTTTTTTTTTTTTTTTTTTTTTTTTTTTTTTGACTTTACATATATACAACATGTGGGGCATCTCCCCCACACTAGGGTGAAACATGGGTGAAAACCCATATTTTGCTACGGTTTTTATTAACCGAGTCGCTAGCTTGACTCGACCCCGAATTGAGTTGATTCCTCCCGAACAGTCAGGTTTATCACGCAAGCTAACCGCTTGTGAACGGTCAACCGTAACAAAGGGTTCCTGAACAGCCCGGGAGAAAAAGCAATTTAAAAGTCTATGGGGAAGTAAGTGGAAGAGACCATCTCCATCGGATTTTCATTCAAGATGTTTGTATACACATTGAAGTACATGAAAGTTCCACACCAAGAGAGATATATCTGGCATTAAACCAATGTTATATGGAAAATGCCAGGGTCAAAAGTAATATCCTCACTCCCAAATGAGTGAAAGATAGGGGAAATCACCGGGTAGGTGAAGGGAAGAAGAGAGATCTGAATAGCAATTAAGATAAGAACTTCCTCCTCAAGAATTGCAAGTGGAGGAGGCAAGTCCTTAAACTTGATCTCCGGAAATTTATCAGTTTTCTCAACTGACTGAACTTCCTTTTTATGAAGTTTAACGGGAGGGAGAGGAGGGGAATTGTCCTGATTCAACAATTTCTCAAGAAGAAGAATATCTCCCTCCAGATCAATCTCAGCGTTATCAATTCCTTCTAGAAATGAATCACACTTGAGAAAAGCCTCGATCTCTTCCAAATTGGAATCACTTCCCTCAAACGGAGTGAGAGAAGGGGAAGAGTCGGAAATGATAGGTAGAGAAGATGTGGTGGGATTACTACTCACAGAATTATGAAAATAATCAACACTTTCATGAGAGTACTCCTTTGAAGTAACATCAATGACATCGATTCGGTTAACCGATGCAGAGTTATAATTTGAGGAGTACCTCGAAGTTTGATCATGGTTAAAGGTAACAGCTTCCTTATCTACACGCAATGTGATCTCATGCTTAAATACATCAATAAGAGCATGGTCCGTTTTTAGGAATCCTCTTCCAAGAATGAGAGGAACCTTTTGATCTGCGTCGAAGTCAACAACCACAAAGTCAGCTGGAAAATGGAACTTTCCTATTTTCACAAATACATCCTCGGCAATGCCGCAGGGATGAGTTATGGTTCGATCTGCAAGCTCAAGAGTCATGCAGGTAGGAGTAAGAGCCGGAAGAGAAAGTTTCTTCCATACTGAATGAGGCATCAGGTTGATGCTTGCACCTAGATCTACTAAGGCATAGCATTCAACCATTCCTGGAAATACACAAGGTAATAGAAACTTTCCAGGATCTCCAAGCTTCTCCGGAAGCTTTTTCAAGATAACCGCTGAGCAGTTCTCATTTAGTGGAGTTTTAACAATTTCAATCAGTTTTTCCTTGTTGCTTAACAAGTGTTTGAATGTTGATGCAAACTTGGGCATCAAAATGATAGCATCCGCAAAACTTATGTCAAAATGTAATTCTTTAAAGATTTGAAAGAATTTGTCCATTTGTTGACTAGCCTTCTCACGGAGCTTTTGCTCATTTAAGCGTGATGGGTAAGGAATATAAGGTTTGGATTTAGGGACAACGACTTCAGGAGTCTTAACAGATTCAAAGACAACTCTTGGTTTGGATTTTTTCGGGACTACCGGAGGATAGACATGTGCTGTACTTTGTGGGCTTGGAATTTGCACTTTGTCCGTTGTATCCTCCGTCTCTTTTTCCATTTCAAATAACGGAGGAGGAATAGGGCCAGCTGGCCCCTCATAAGCAGCACCACTCCGAGTGGTGATAGCTTTGACGAAAGTGGTATCTTCATCATCATCACTGTCGTCATCAAGTACACTGACAGGAACAGCATTGAGCATTTCGGAATAATATCTGGCTGATCTTTGCTCGCTAAGTTTGGTTGACAAACTTTTAACCGTAAATCGTGATAGAGTAGGATCTATTCTTGACGGTTGAGGAGCAATTGTGGGTGTATATTTTTGGATGACAGAAGGTTGGACGTATTTAGCACTTCTATTGTTAGTGGGAAGTACCGGGTCCTTTATCACCTTGAATTCAACATGATATTTACCACTACGTGTACTGACAGCTTTGAGTTCACCCCTAGGGTTGACAACAGTGTTACTTGGGAGACCTCCCGAGGTAGAAGGTATATCAGTTAAAGACTTTTTGATCTGGTTTAATTGGGCAACCAATAACTGGTTTGTCTCACGTTGTGTCTTATTTGTTTCCTCTTGGGTTTTCATGAATTGCATAAGCAACTCATCTGAGGACGTCTGATTTCGGTTTGAACCTTGGTTTTGATTAAAATTTGGACCACGGTTTTGGTTAAAATTACCCTGATTCTGACCTCGGTTTTGATTAAAATTTTGAGAATTGTTAAAATTTTGTCCCTGATTTTGAACAAAGCGATTTTGATTATTCTGATTTGGCACGGGTGGAAAACCAGGTGGGACCATAGCATTCGGTGCTCGGTACTGAGTCTCAGTATGCGGACGGTATTGATTTTGGTTTACTGCAGCTACTGGAGCTGGGTAAAGAGAAGCATCGGTTGCTTGACAATCATAATACGCATGTGGGCCACCACAAGTTTCACACACTTTGTTTATTGCTTTGATTTGTTCCGGTTTATGCATTTCACTCTTCATTTCTTTTATTTCCCTCATCATGCAACGCATTGTGTCCGTTAGAGCGGCTAACTCAGGTGAGTTACCGGATGAAGAAGCAGTAGGAGTGACAGGAACATTCACTTTGTTTCGCGAAAAAGGAACTTTTGATTTATTTTCACAAATTTCAACCACCTCTTTAGGTTTACGATTCAAGATATTGCCACCGGCGGCTGCGTTAAGTGCATCTTGATCGTTTTGGGTTAACCCATTATAAAACGTATTTATCTGTTGTAACTCCGTGAATTCGTGATGTGGGCATTTTCTTAGGAGATCTTTAAATCTGTCCCATGCCTCTCCGAAATTTTCATCAAAACCTTGACGAAATCCAGCAATTTCATTTTTTAGATTAGTCGTCTTTGATGGAGGGAAGAAATAATTTAAAATTTTCTTAACGAGATCTTCCCAGGTTTCAATGGATCGAGGGGGTTCTTTATCCAGCCAAATCCGGGCTGCCCCCTCAAGTGAGAATGGAAATAGCATCAATTTGATAACTGTTTGCGGCACATTCTTGTAATTGATTGTAGAGGTCAACTTATTGAACCAACGAATGTGTGCATATGGATCCTCTCGTTCAAACCCGTGGAATTGGTTTGTGGACACGAGCTGAATCAAATGTGTTTTCAGTTCAAAATGATCAGAATCGATGACTGGTAAAACGATGGCATCTCCATAACCCTCGGTGGGTGCCTGGAGCATTTCAGCCATTGTGCGTTCGTCTGCCATATTATCAGTGAGAACAGTATGAATCTCGGGTTCGACTATTTGGGCAGCACGTCTACGATTACGTCTTCTCGGAATATCTACGAGTTCACGTAAAGGGCTTGATGACGTGGAAGAAAGAGTGCGCATGCACTAAGTAAAATATTCCAATTAAAACAAGACAGAAGCAAAACACAAGTTAACTTAAACCAACAATCAACAAGCGTACGGTAGCTCTCTAAAAGATAAACGCACAGAGTGGCGGAGAAGCAAAGGTGGGCAATTTAATGCTCCTTAAAAATCCTCTTCTTTCAGTCCGACAATTTAATGTCATACTATCCTTAAACCTCCGTTAGAGTTTGTTTATCAATTAAAGGTGAGCCGATATTCGCAAGTGATACAAAGGCAAGTTTTAAATCTGATGTTTGGGAACTTATTATGGTCGTACCCCCAGTTAGGTAGTACTCTGTCTTGGTTCTCGATGGTAATTTTTTATTGTTATTTATTATTAACAAAGAAAACGGAAATTATTTTTGATGTTTTTATTTTTTATATGATAATAATAATAATATATATAGAAAAGAAAAGAAAAATATTTTTGTATTTTATATGGTTTATGGGGAATAGGAACTTCTGATAGAAGGATCTCGAATCACTAATCGCTAAAATTCTTCACAATAGTCGCAGCACAACCTCCCCGGCAGCGGCGCCAAAATTTGATCCGTCTGAAAACGTATATATAAATATAAACAGCCTCAGAACGAATACTCGTGTGTAGTGTGAAACCAGGCAAGTGATCACCCGGATCGTTTCCCAACGAGATGTGAATGGGCAACTGTGAAAAGCTAGGATTAGAGTGACTGATGATTTAGATTGCTTTTGATTTTGCTTTTTAACAATTCTAAATAACAAATTAAAACAGATATGCACAATAAAATTAAACGCGAATTAATTAACCTAAAAGCGCGCAACGGAAAATCTAAAACGGGACTAAAAAGTAAAATTTATGAAATTTAAAACCTAAAAATGTAAAATGACTTAAAACTTATTTAAAAACTTAAATTATATTTTTTTTACACTTTTTATCTATTTATTATTAATTATTTATTATTTAATAACTTATTTAAACTATTTAAATTTATAAAAAATACTAAATGAACAAAGAAAATTCTAAAACTTTTTCTAAAAATATTAATAAGTTAAAAGAAGCTAAGAAAATTATAAAAATGAAAATTACTTAATTAAAATTTAAAAAGATAAATTCTATTAAATAGAAGCTATCACTATATTTCTATTTTTGGTTTTTCTTAAGGTTTAAAAATAAAATTATATTTTTCCTAGATTAAAAATGATAAAAGAAAATTATGAAAATTAGATTTATATTTTTCTGATTATTTTTCTATTTATTGTGATTTAATTACTATTTTAAACTAATTAAAAGATTAAAAATATTAAAACTATTAATAAAAATCTGAAACTTTTTTCTAAATTACTTTATGATATTATAAAGCTAAGAAAAATAAAAAGGGTGTGACTGCTTTTTGGGATAAGCTGTTAATAAGCTAACAATTTATATAAGCTAAAAATTGAAAAACAAAAGAAGGGTTAAATAGAAATGGGTTACTAATACTAACGGAACTGGTGCCCCAGAGCAGTTGGAAGGGGGTGTGTGTTATGCATGTATACTAGCCTAGAGGTCCCAGGTTCGAATCCCACACCCCACGTTTTTGCAAAATCTTTTTTTTTTGAAGATTTTCTTTTTGAGATTTACTAATAAGCTAATAATAATAACTTTTTACACTGGACTTATTTTTGGTTCTTGCTAAATAAGCTGGAAAAACAACTTGAGCTTAAGCAGTTGGCTTTAAAGCCTTTTATATGAACTAATTAACTTCGAACTGAGCTATAAGCTTCAAGATGGGCTATGAGCTTATCAAGAAAGCTTCTAGGGACTGTTGTATACTAAGTAACTTATAGGGACTAAAAAATTGCAAGCTTGAGAGCTGAAAAGCTCAGAATAAGCTTAAAGCTTATCTGAGTCTGCTAGGGGTGCCCTGCACCAGGCTCAACTTGCCCACTTCGAGGGCAAGTTTCGAGGCCTAAAAGAGATCTAAAAATCGAAATAAAAATTCCCTATGTAGGTGAGCTGGTAGAGATTGACTGTGAAAAAGAACTAGCTTATTCGGGCTTATGGTGTGTGAGCTAAAAATCATGCAAGTTTCCAAAAACCCACAAACAAACTGCAGGCAGTCTGCTATACTGATGTGGTTGTGTTTTTGTGCACAACTTGTGCAGTTGGTCTAGGTGATTGGGGACAAACTAAGTGGACTTCATGAAGTGCAAAAATGCCAAAGGCAAGGCCAAAACAAGCTAGTTGCTATGAGGAGCTTGTTTGAGCTTTTGAGGGACTGAAACTCCCACAGTGGGTACAAAGGTGCTACACCTAGTGATATTGCTGATAGAAACTTCAAACGAGCTTATATGGACTGCTAAAAGCAAGCTCAAAACTGAGCTTGTGGTCAATGCACAGTAATGGGGTGTTTGGCTAGTGTGACAGAGTTAAACCAAACAGTCCCTTAGGGGACTGTTTTGAGTTTTTCTAAGTGAATTTGATATTTTTAAGCAATGCACTTTGTTCCCATGGTACTAGTAGTATATTAAGCTTATGAAAATGACTTTGTGACTTAGAATTAAGTAATCTAATAGAGCTAGCTTATGTTTACTATTTTTGGTTTTTTAAAGGTTATTAAGTGAAATGAAGAAACAAAGCAGTTAATATCTAAGAACTTGAATGAAATATGTTTATGAACTAATGATAAGCTAATATTAATAATTAAAAGCTAGTGACAAGCTACTTATCAGTAATATGGAAAATAAAGAAAAAGCTTATAAGTGCTCACAATCGAATTGGTAAGTGAAACAAGGAACTGGGTACCAAGAAACAACCTATAGGTTCTCCACAGAACCACTAAACCATAAGCTTCCAAAATTTCAGCTTATTAACATCCAGAGTAGCTTATTTGATCCGAGTTGACTTTCGTTGACTGGTCTTCATATCTTGAAATTAGAACTAGTATCCACTATTTAAGCTTACAAGAAGCTATTGTCAGCTTATATAAGCTTAAAACAAGGTTATATGGGAGCTTTTGATTGTTACTTAATAATATTAAAACTTATTCGAATTCACAGATAACTTGAAACTTAAATTGCTATTGAAAATGAGTTCAATTCTAACAAGACAAGAACATTTAAACTTAAAGTAACTTATATTGATAACTTGAAGTGAAAATTACAAGAAGCAAAGACTGAACAATAAAAACGAGTTACACTAATTTAACTACTTATATTTTTTTTGCTTACAATACATTGCTATTTATACTATACTATGGTGGGAAACCTTTGTCTTGGTCCTCTGATCAATCTCCAACCCTTGGATGCCTTTGAATTCATCCTAGCCTTTGATTTCATTTTTGGCGCCAAAAAGTGGTAGTGGAAAATACAGAGGTCTGTGGTTGTAACACCCCAACCCGACAAGGGCAAAGGTGTCACATATACGGATTCTTATCAGAACAAACACAGACATTTGACATAAATAATACAATGAAAATTCAAGGTTCACAACTGAAATCAGAACTACAAGCTTTACATTACAAAATTTCTATGTCTAATATAAGGTTCTTCTAGTACAAGCTTTACATTACCGAAAGTTGGGGGTGGCTGTGGTATTTTTCCCAAGGTTCTTTCAAGGTTAAATCCTGCCAAGTTTCCATAGTCTAAGGTACCATGTTGATTTTTCACTTTTAAAATTCCCAGGGAATAAATCTGCCATACTTTGAAACTTGAGGGACCAATCATGTAAATACACCAAACTTTCCAACCAAGGACCATTCCTGCCAAAGATGAGTAGCACAAGGACAAAAATTGATTTTCTCAAAGTTTTTTTTACATCCCAGGGACCATTTTTGTCATTTTGCAAAGTTCAGGGACTAAACTTGTAATTTTATGAAACTTTGCACCAAAGGACTTATTATGTAATTTGTGATTCAAAAGGACCTTTGGTGAATTTTTCAATGTTTTGAATAAACAGGGACTAGATTTGACAACTTTTGAAACTTCAGGGACTGAAACTGCCAATTATGCAAACTTTGTTCGTTTTTCATTTGTTTTTAAACATTTTGCATCTGAAACATATAAAACACAATCTTGGAATATTTTCAGTATTTTGATGCATTTCTGAGTGTTTTTGGATGTTTTGGCAGTTCAGATTGGTATAAAATGATGAGTATTTAGACACTCATCATTATGGTAGGAGGTGTAGAACACCCGTGTTTGGGAAGAAGTCGGAAGAAGGGAATTGGCAAGCACGGACGTAGTATTAGCGACCACGGAAAACATTGAGATGATTCTAGTAAGACTTAGGCGGCACAAGATAGACGGAAAAGTTAAGCCGATAGCCGAAGAAGACCAATCAAAATTGAGGTAGGTGACTTAGTTATGTTAAAAGTTTCCCTGTAGAAAGGCATTTCATGTTCAAAAATAAAGAGAAATTAAGTCCACGGTTTATAGGACCACTCCAAAATCTTGGGGCGAGTAGGTGAAGTAGCATAAGTGTTGGAAATTTCTCGGAGAAATGAGAGGTATTCGCAATATCTTTCACGTGTCATACTTAAGAAAGTAAATGGGCGGGCGAAACAAGTGTGGTTACCTTAAGCATTATCGAGATTGATCCGGAGTTGCTTTCTCGAGAGGATAAACCGGAGGCTATAGTAGGAAGAAAGGTGAGACAACTAAGGAAATAGGGAGATCCGTTAGTGCAAGTTCAAAGGAAGCATCGGAAAGGATCGAGTATTAGGTGGGAAACGAAAGCGAAAATGAGGACAAAGTATCCTCACTTATTTCAAGAGTAGAGTTCGGGGACGAACTCTCATTTTAAGGAGGGGAGAATTGTTACACCCGTATCCCGATGAGGTATCATTTATGTAAATATATGCTTTGTAAATATAAGTTATATGGTATAGATTAAGTAATAACTTAATGTGTGGCCAAAATAGGAAGAATAGGACATAGAGGGACTAGCCTTGCCAATTGACCAAACTAATAACAACACATGATAAATACCTTAGCTCCTAGAATTTTCTGGAAATCTTGAGTGAGTTCTTGGTGTCGACATTTAGCAAGGAAAAAGGAGGGAAGGCCAAAGACATCATCTTATCTCATTTTAGCTATCAAGAAGTGATCAAAGGCACTAGAGATACCTTAATTGTTATCTCTTCATCAAGTAAGTAACTTTCCCCAATTTGTAGAAATTAGGGTTCATGTGGTGGATTGGAGTATTATGGATAAAGGTTGTAAATGATGATCTCCTTAGTTAATTAGTTGCTAATTATAGTTAATTTTGTAATAGGAAGCATTGTAGAAGCCCATTCAAACCAAGTAGGAAGCTAGTAGGAATCAAGGTAAGTATATGAGTATAATCCTTGTTAATGCTATGATGATAATGTTATGTTTATGATTAATGTGATTTGTATGGAGCTTGTGAATGTATGTTAGCTTGGATCCAATGCTAGTTGTGTTAATGCTAAATAATTACTTGCCCGGTCAAGGTGAGTAATAATCTCATTTGATGCTCCTTGTTAATGTTATGATTGGTGGTAATCACCAATCTCATGTAAATGTGATGTGGATTATATCTTGTATACTTACTAAGCGTTTTCGCTTACGGTTTAGATGTTAATGATTTTGTAGGTACAAGTAAAGAAGGCAAGGGAAAGGGCTTAGCTTAGCTCTATTGTAGAAGGTAGACTAGAAGACCATAACCTTTTGGACCGAGCGTATTAAAGTTGGAAGCCCCGAAGAGTCTCTTTGTGTCTTGGTATACTTTAATCTATATGGTCGTTTTGTTATCAAATGGTCTTGTCGACATTTAAAGTCTTTTGTTCATGTATGGGTCATGGGTCAAATATGTATAAGTGTCATGAAGTCTTTATGGTTTGTGGTTAAGGTGGTAATTCGAAGGATGTTTGGCTTTTAGCCAAACTCACCCATTTTGGAAAGCTACGGGTCAAAACTTTGTACTAACAACTTTTCAATATATTAGAAATGACAAAGAATGTATGCTTTCAAATGGATATGTTGTGGATAGGTGTATTGGGTAAAAGTGTGTAGTTGGAATGGGTTCTTAAAGGAGTGTTTGGTATAAGTTAGTTTTTACCCATTTTGGAGCCAAACGGGTCAATTGCCGTGTATTATAATTTGGCATGGTTTTGAATGTAAAGTGAGTGTTTTTATACAAGTTATAGTGTTGTATTGAGGTCAAAATGAGTTTTGAGTGAGTATTGAGTTTATGCAGATTTTCTGCAGATGTTCTATCTCAGATGGGTAGATACGGCGCATCTCTTTTTGGGATACGGCGCATCTATCCAAACCCAAATTTCGGTTTCAAGTTTCGGTTTCATTTGGGTAGATACGGCGCATCTCTTTTTGGGATATGGCGCATCTATCCAACAATCCAGATTTGGTAATTTTCTAAATGTCGTACAAAACAAACCGTAAGTCATCACGGGTCGTACCACCTATCGTTTTGAAGGTATTTGAGTCTACTTTCATTTAAAAATAGCCTCAAGGGCTGAATGTTTATGGATTTTTGTCAGTTCATAAAAGAGTGACAGCAGGTCAGTTTTCGGGTGTTCTTTTGCGAAAAATTTTCACGTTTTTGGTATAAGCGGGCACGGGGCGTTACAACTTGGTATCAGAGCTTCGGTCTAAGAGATTTAGGATTTCACCTTAGGATTTCCTAGACTTAGGCCTTGTGTAGATGCGTTTAGAGCTAGTGTTTGTTATTTGTGTATTGTTTGGATGATTTTGAGGACTCATATGTTGGATATTTTTATGACTACGCCTGGCCACCGTAGTGATAAAAATATGGAACATATGTGAAGTTGAAATCATTTAGATCATACATGGGTGACAAGCTAGGGTGTTAGTATAAAGATAAAATGTCATTCATGCATCGATTAAGTATATGGTTGTGCTTGATATTATGAATTGCTAATTTTCAGTAAGAAGAAATGGAAACCCCTCACCCAAAAGAAGTCGCGAAAGCCACGACTTCCAAACATGCCAAAACTTTGGCAAGTGATGCGGGTAATGATGGTAAGGATAACGAAAGTTCTTCTTCTAGTTCAGGGGGACCTAGCTTTAGGGGTTTTTCAGGAGAGGAGATGAAAGCCTTGGACTCAATGTTAGCAAAAAGAGTGGGTAAGGCTATTGAACAAGCAATGCCCTACTATGTCAAACAAACGACGCAAAATCTTAAGGGGCTAATGAAGGAAGAGTTTAAGGAGTTTAAGAAAGAATGTGGAGTAGCGAAAGAACCTAGGAGTGACAAAGCTACTTACCGGGACTTCACGGCTTGTGATGTACCACAGTTTACCGGTGTCCTTGACCCGATTGTTAGTAATAGGTGGGTTACGGCTGTGGAGGGTGCTTTTCGTACTAGTGGATGTGAGGAAAGGAAGAAGGTTATCTATGCTACTAATTTTCTTCGCGATAGTGCTAAGACTTGGTGGGAAGGAAAGGTGTGTGAGAAAGGTGAACCTTGGGTTGAAACATGTACTTGGAAGGAATTTAAGGAGTTGTTTTGTAAAACCCAGAAATTTTAAACACGTAAAATACCCTTTGATCTCAAATTCATAAATGACGTTTAAAACATTAAGACATTTAATTCCGAGTATATCCTAAGTAACTAAATGGATAAAAAAAAAATTGAACGAATAAAGTAACACGATAATAGGACTTATGATGAAACGAATGTACACATTAATTAAATAAATCTCACGCCTAATAATACTGCAATAACCGAAATTTTTGTACAAGAGTGTAACCTTTATTTTAAATATATCTAGCTTTTACATGACCCAAATCAAAGCCCACAATATGCAAGTTACCAAAAATTTGGAAGTCCATATCACACGCATCTTGTGAAACAAAACCCTTAACCACCTCCATCACATCCCACAAAATCTGCACATTCCTATTTCAAAAAGATCGCCCCACATTCTGATATCACTGCCACGCATATTCTGTTTTCTTTATTTGATTCACACGCTTTCTTTTGATTCGACATATCATACTTAACATTTTACCAACATGTATTAACCACTTTTATACCAATCATCACCTCTCATTTTTTTTTGTCGACAAGTAGAAAAGAGAAAAGCAAAAACCCTTCTACCTGGTCGAAGACCTCCCATCAGAATCCTAATATGTCGTCGTAGAACAAACCAAAGGAAAGAAGAGAGGCGTGAGTCAAGCTGCGACTATGCCTTTAGGTTCGTGTTCGGGTTCATACTTCATGCGCAGGTTGATTTATTTCGACCAACCATGCTCATGTAAAAAGGGTTCGGGTTCGATCATGTCCTCGTTGTTCTCTTGATCGTCTTCGTTTCGCCCTAAGGTACTCCTATAAAATATTCTTGTTTGCACCATATAATACACGGCTTATACTACATGAAAACCTAATACGCGATGCGCTCGTTAATATGACTATATAAATGATTATGTCACATAAAATCATAAGTAAATCGCCACATATGGGGACTGTTGTTGTGCCGTGTTTGTGTGTGTTTTGGAAGTCGAACCTGCAACATAAACGAGCCCTAATAACACATTAAATGAAGTGCTAAAATAAGAAAAGCCCTAGGCTATTGGCTAACGAGAGTACCATGATCTCATGTGGGAGTTTGTTTGAGTTTTGGTTCGTTAAACCTGAATGTGTCGGGGCTGTTTTGCATGATATTGTGTGAGCATGAAACCTGTTTAAACATGTTGCAAATCATGGTCTTGTGGTGTTGTTTTGTTTGTTGTTTGCTGCCTCGCGAGATCCCCTCACACACCTTTATTTTGGACTCGCTAAGATCACTTGTGTCCTAGATTTGCTTCGCCCTTTTCCCTTGTCTCACTGAATTTGTGCCGAGAGTAAATAAAGGTTTTGGTTTGAGTGTGTACGTTTGAAGGTTTTGGTGATCGCATGCATGGTGAATTGGAAGTCGATCATGCTTGGCGTTTGTGTTATGTTTTTGGTGTCAAGTGTCGAGTGCATAAAACCTGTGTTTGTCACCTATGATCGATCGTACACAAAAATAAGTATTGATAGGACTTGATGGTAAAATGGGAGCAAAGGATATTTTAAACAGATTATTAATGAGATATGGAAAGGGAAATTATAAAAGTAAAATCATGCATACACATATACGTATGCCTTTAAATCAGGATTTAGAATTTGGTTTGTAATTGTACGTGTGGTGGTTGCATGGTAGTTGAAGATCGATCATGCATATTCTATGATGACGAGTCATTTGAGTGTGCGTTTGAGTCTCGATAATTTTTAGTTTCGAGGGTGGGTTCGTGTATGGCTCCGAGATCGGTTTATGTTTCTAATTCGTATACTTATGTTCGAGAGTGGTTCTGAGTTTTGTCCTCGCTTCGAATTCAATCTATCATTATTCGAGATACCTCTAAAATCTATGTTTTTATTAAATATGATCAAACCTTAAAATGTAATATACAACTAAACATGTTAATATGATGTTATGGGTAATAAGAGCAATAAGTCAGTTATGACATTAAAATGGACTTATAAATAATGAACGATTATCAATTCAGGTAGATCATTGAAGGAGGATTAGTTTGTATTTCCGAGAGTTCATTCATTTCTTTTAAGATTCGCTGAAGATGGAGTTTGCTTCCGATCTTTATGTTTCTATTGTGTTTTCACTTGCGGTCTAAGGTACGGATATTCTGCCCTTTTAATAAGGTGCCTTCGGTCTCTTGACTTCTGATTTGAACCTATGATATGAACCTTTGATATGAACCCTGTGAAATGAACCCTATGATATGAACCTTGACATTTGGACTGTGATTATGACCATGTGAACCTTTGCTTTGATATGAACCTTTGACCTTTGACCCAAGTTTGATACTACGAGCCAAAATGTGTTTCCTAGCCATGAAGGTAACATGGCCGTGTCTGTGATGCACCACTGGCATGACTAGTGTGTAGCCCTAGTGATTTGGTTACACCGTCCCCATTGTGATTTGTGATATGCGCGCTTTATGATTATTATTATTATGGCCAATGTGATATGTGGGGGGCGAATGGATGCATCCTAGATTTGTTTTGTGATGTGATATGTGATATGTGGTGACTGAGGATGGGTGCAATCCACTTCTTTCACAAAATGTGGGAGCTAGCTACTCCATTTGAAGAATGAGGACGCCCCTCATATTATCTGATTATCTGAGAGGTCTCCCCTCTATATGATTATGAAGATATGATACGATTTGATATGTGATGTGATATGTGGGCTCGTGGTGGATTACTGTCCTAAACCTTTACTCTTTATTTCCTTTCCTATATCTCATTCATTTTGATATGCATGTTCATTTCCGTTTGCTTTTGTTTCCGTTTATTATATATCTGTTCACTGGGCTTTTTAAGCTCAGCCGTACATTTCTTTTCGTGTGCGGCAGGTTTTAGTTGGAAGCTGGGTATGAGTGAAGAGACTTTTGGACTTAGAAGACCTTGATAGTTTTTTGGAAGTAGAAGTTTTTAGAAGGATTTGCATTGACAGACATAGTATTTAGTTTTGTTTCTCAATTGTAACCTTGTAGTTTCAGTATTTCATTTGTAACCTTTGAAATTCTATTGTATTATTTAAGTCGTATGTTATGCTTGCCTTTGATATGTCACCATTTACGTGACACTTCTACCCTTTCTGGGTTGGGGTGTTACATGTTTAGTGCCGAATATGCTCCGGCTGAGGAGATTGACAAGATCCGTGAGAAATTCCAATCTCTCACTCAAACCAACGAGACCGTGAATGAGTTGTGGAGAAAGTTTAATGATATGGTTCCTTATTGTCCCGAGTATCTTGGGAATGACAAGCTTAAAGTCGATAGATTCCAAAGAATGCTTAAGGATGATATTCGTGATGTGATTTCTCCATTCAAATGTACTACTTTGGAGGACCTCTTGAGTAGAGCGCGTGTGAGGGAAGCGGACTTATTGAGGAGGAAGGAGAAGGAAGCTAAGGAAATAAAAAGGAAGCAAGAGTTTGGAGATCGTGATGGAAAGAAAGCCAAGTTTGATCATGGCAAGGAAGATGTGGAAACCAAGACTAAGGTGGCTTGTCCGGAATGTAATAAGTTTCATGTTGGAGAGTGTAGGCGTAATACGCCGGGTTGCTACAAGTGTGGAGCTCTTGACCATAAAAGTAAAGACTGTACCAAACCAATGATAGTGTGCTATGGTTGTAATGAACTAGGGCATAGGCTGAGGGATTGCCCAAAAACAAAGGCAATTGAAGCAAGGCCTTTGAGGACTGTCAAAGAAGAAAAGGTTGAAATTCAGAAACCAATGGCTCGAGTTTATCAAATGAGTGTTGAAGAAGCTAGGTTGGAGTCCGATATTACTTCAGGTATTCATCTTGTAAATTCCGTACCCGCTCGGGTTTTGTATGATTCGGGTGCTAGTTTTCCTTCGTGTCTTATGATTTTAGCAAGCAATAACTTCCCCACTAGCTAAACTTCCGATACCTCTAGAAGTCGAAATAGCCGATAGTAAAATCGTTGTTGTGTCTAATGTATATCGAGATGTAGAGATAGAGATTGATGAGAACGTCTTTAAAATTGACTTAATTCCTACAATACTAGGAGAATTCAATGTTGTCATTGGAATAGATTGGCTTGACAAATATAATGTGGCCATCCTTGTAGCCATAAGATCATTCGGGTTGTAAATTTTAGCGGTAGTGGGATGATTAGTTTTTGTGATAAAAGGAAGGGTGAATTGGGGTTATGTTTCACGATAGAGGCTAGGAGATATTATCACGCGGTTGTTATACCTTTATGGCTCACGTAATAGATATGAGACTTGAAAAGAAAAACATTGACGATGTCCGGTTGTAAGTGAATTTTGGGACGATCATTGCCTCTAGTTAAATAGCTATCACGCGAGTATAAATATGTCACTCTAGGAAATGCTTATGGTAGGAGGTGTAGAACACCCGTGTTTAGGAAGAATTCGGAAGAAGGGAATTGGCAAGCACGGACGTAGTATTAGCGACCACGGAAAACATTGAGATGATTCTAGTAAGACTTAGGCGGCACAAGATAGACGGAAAAGTTAAGCCGATAGCCGAAGAAGACCAATCGAAATTGAGGTAGGTGACTTAGTTATGTTAAAAGTTTCCCTGTAGAAAGGCGTTTCAGGTTCAAAAATAAAGAGAAATTAAGTCCACGGTTTATAGGACCATTCCAAAATCTTGGGGCGAGTAGGTGAAGTAGCATAAGTGTTGGAAATTTCTCGGAGAAAAGAGAGGTATTCGCAATATCTTTCACGTGTCATACTTAAGAAAGTAAATGGGCGGGCGAAACAAGTGTGGTTACCTTAAGCATTATCGAGATTGATCCGGAGTTGCTTTCTCGAGAGGATAAACCGGAGGCTATAGTAGGAAGAAAGGTGAGACAACTAAGGAAATAGGGAGATCCGTTAGTGCAAGTTCAAAGGAAGCATCGGAAAGGATCGAGTATTAGGTGGGAAACGAAAGCGAAAATGAGGACAAAGTATCCTCACTTATTTCAAGAGTAGAGTTCGGGGACGAACTCTCATTTTAAGGAGGGGAGAATTGTTACACCCGTATCCCGATGAGGTATCATTTATGTAAATATATGCTTTGTAAATATAAGTGATATGGTATAGATTAAGTAATAACTTAATGTGTGGCCAAAATAGGAAGAATAGGACATAGAGGGACTAGCCTTGCCAATTGACCAAACTAATAACAACACATGATAAATACCTTAGCTCCTAGAATTGTCTGAAAATCTTGAGTGAGTTCTTGGTGTCGAAATTTAGCAAGGAAAAAGGAGGGAAGGCCAAAAACATCATCTTATCTCATTTTAGCTATCAAGAAGTGATCAAAGGCACTAGAGATACCTTAATTGTTATCTCTTCATCAAGTAAGTAACTTTCCCCAATTTGTAGAAATTAGGGTTCATGTGGTGGATTGGAGTATTATGGATAAATGTTGTAAATGATGATTTCCTTAGTTAATTAGTTGCTAATTATAATTAATTTTGTAATAGGAAACATTGTAGAAGCCCATTCAAACCAAGTAGGAAGCTAGTAGGAATCAAGGTAAGTATATGAGTATAATCCTTGTTAATGCTATGATGATAATGTTATGTTTATGATTAATGTGATTTGTATAGAGCTTGTGAATGTATGTTAGCTTGGATCCAATGCTAGTTGTGTTAATGCTAAATAATTACTTGCCCGGTCAAGGTGAGTAATAATCTCATTTGATGCTCCTTATTAATGTTATGATTGGTGGTAATCACCAATCTCATGTAAATGTGATGTGGATTATATCTTGTATACTTACTAAGCGTTTTCGCTTACGGTTTAGATGTTAATGATTTTGTAGGTACAAGTGGAGAAGGCAAGGGTAAGGGCTTAGCTTAGCTCTAGTGTAGAAGGTAGACTAGAAGACCATAACCTTTTGGACCGAGCGTATTAAAGTTGGAAGCCCCAAAGAGTCTCTTTGTGTCTTGGTATACTTTAATCTATATGGTCGTTTTGTTATCAAATGGTCTTGTCGACATTTAAAGTCTTTTGTTCATGTATGGGTCATGGGTCAAATATGTATAAGTGTCATGAAGTCTTTATGGTTTGTGGTTAAGGTGGTAATTCGAAGGATGTTTGGCTTTTAGCCAAACTCACCCATTTTGGAAAGCTACGGGTCAAAACTTTGTACTAACAACTTTTCAATATATTAGAAATGACAAAGAATGTATGCTTTCAAATGGATATGTTGTGGATAGGTGTATTGGGTAAAAGTGTGTAGTTGAAATGGGTTCTTAAGGGAGTGTTTGGTATAAGTTAGTTTTTACCCATTTTGGAGCCAAACGGGTCAATTGCCGTGTATTATAATTTGGTATGGTTTTGAATGTAAAGTGAGTGTTTTGATACAAGTTATAGTGTTGTATTGAGGTCAAAATGAGTTGTGAGTGAGTATTGAGTTTATGCAGATTTTCTGCAGATGTTCTATCTCAGATGGATAGATACGGCGCATCTCTTTTTGGGATACGGCGCATCTATCCAAACCCAAATTTCGGTTTCAAGTTTCGGTTTCATTTGGGTAGATACGGCGCATCTCTTTTTGGGATATGGCGCATCTATCCAACAGTCCAGATTTGGTAATTTTCTAAATGTCGTACAAAACAAACCGTAAGTCGTCACGGGTCGTACCACCTATCGTTTTGAAGGTATTTGAGTCTACTTTCATTTAAAAATAGCCTCAAGGACTGAATGTTTATGGATTTTTGTCAGTTCATAAAAGAGTGACAGCAGGTCAGTTTTCGGGTGTTCTTTTGCGAAAATTTTTCACGTTTTTGGTCTAATCGGGCACGGGGCGTTACAGAGGTGAATCTGCCTCCGTTGTTAGCAGCCCATCTTGGAAGGACTGAAGCAGGGGTTTCGTTGCAGCCTTCTCACGCATCAGACGTAGAAGGCAATCCGCCTCCGATTAATATGGGAGGAAATCTTCCTCCTAATGGTATGTACCCCTCGTTCCAAACTCAGTGTTACTCTCAGAGTTTGTATCCCCCGATAACTGGACAGTCCAACAACCATAGCCTCCCTCAACATTATAGGAACATACCCTTCGGACATCTTACGGTATACCCTCCGTACGCCATGGGGAACGGTTATCCTTTCGGCATGAACGCATCCTACCAATCTTACCCTAGCCAAACTCCTGTGGGAGTACTCCCAAACCATAATCCATATAATGTTATCCCTATATATGCACCACCTTATAATTGCCTATATTTGGAGGCTATGGGTTCTGCTAGACCATTCGTTAGGTGGATAGAAGGCTACCCTTTACCCGATGGGTAGAAAATGCCTGCACACATTGGTACTGTAACCATTCGTAATTTTCCAAATATTATTTAAATAATAAAAATTAACTTATTATTATTTGACAATTTATTTAAATATTTTGAGCTTATTTGACTATTTAGGAAAGTTATATCGAACACTGTAGCAATACAGTAACCATCCAAATCATCTAATTTTATCAAGAAAAGTAAAGTAATTACTTACTGACAATTTATTTACAAAACCGAGAAGTCATGTCATTTTTCTAAAAAACGCGATACTACACGCGTACCGACACCACAGAAGTAATGACTTAAATTTTATAGTTAATTTTCGGAGTCAATAACCTTGTTTTTTAACCATTTTTATAAAAACGTTTTCAGAAATATATTTCCCGTATTTTACCATACCAAGAGATCACGTTTAAAATTTAGCTCAGCGGGACACGAGGTACACGGGATAATAATAATAAAAATTTAACCCTCCCTCTAATGTACTAGCTGGGTACTCGCGCGTTGCGGCGGCGAGTACCCTAAAATAAAATTTTCTGGCGAATAATGTATTTTAGTTTATTATATTTTTTTTTACAATAAATTTACGAATATCAAGAATTTCGTATAGCCCGTGCCCGTTCGGGCTCGAGCCCGTTGGCCCGTGCCCGTTTGGGCTCGAGCCCGTTTGGCCCGCGCCCGTTTGGACTCAAGCCCATTTGGCCCGTTGCCTATTCGGGCTTGAATATTTGTAGAATGTGCTTTATTATTTGTATTAGTGATATTTAATGCAGAAATTGTGTTTAATTTGGTTGTACAATATGTTTGATAATTTGTATTTCTTATATAAAGGATGTTTTAATAACTGTATTAATTATATTTATTGATCAGTTAATTATCATTAATGTATTAATGTGGTGTTTTATTTTTTTTAATATGTGTATTAAGTACTGTTGTATAGATAACTGACAGCCGCCCTTACCCTTCCTTCTTATCTTCTTTCTTTTTTTCTATTTTCTCTGTGTCTACCTCCATAGC
Organism: Artemisia tridentata subsp. tridentata; assembly: GCA_021014915.2. Taxonomy (NCBI): domain Eukaryota; kingdom Viridiplantae; phylum Streptophyta; class Magnoliopsida; order Asterales; family Asteraceae; genus Artemisia; species Artemisia tridentata. The sequence continues at coordinate 61,091,707 of CP139508.1, read as the reverse complement.
ACCATAGATCCATAACCATCATCTTTATTTTTTTGTCTATCATCTCTTCTTCCCAACACAAGATCGCGAGGCAACTTAGGAGAGGGAAACCTCATAGTGATCTTGGCCAAGTTTGTTCCTTCACGAGATTCCACCAAGAAAGCTTGGTCAAAACTGCATCTATTTTCTTTCTTTATATCTAGTCGATGCAGTAGAAATGTAGAATGGAGCACACAACAAATATATCATATACATCACACACTCACTCTCCCTTTAGGGTTTCAGCAGCCGCCGCTGCCAATTTCTCCGGCCAACTTCCGGCCAAGCCGCCAACACCACCATTCGTTGCCACCGACCAAGAGTAGACCAAGGGTGCTTTTGTTTGGAGTCTAGAGAATAGGGGTTCGAGTTGTGTTTGGGTCCGTTTGGTTCGAGGTCGCCACCACAGCCACCACGGCTATGGCCACCTCCACCACCATCGTCACCGTCTCCTTTCCCTTTTGTTTCTCGATATGGTAAATCGCATAATTTTCGTGGATTAAAAGTTGGATTTAAAAACACTTTGATTTGTGTCGTGTGGTAATAGATGGATTAAAAGAGGTGTTTGTTTGAAGCAGTTTAAATACGAGTCGGTTAGAAAGTTATCACCTTATTGGGTTTTGATAAGTTCCTTTTTCTGCTTATTTGTTTGCGGCTTAATATAGTTCGGTTGATATTAGCCTCGATTATTGATTTTGGTAGGGTTCGATTAAGGTGTGTTGGGTTTGTTTTGGTCTCATGTTTCCGACTTATATTTCCTAGCTTATTCTTGGACTCATTTTGAAAAGCTTATATGGTTTTGCGTTGGGTCTCGGATTTGAACCTGTGATTTAGTTGTTTGCGTATCGTTGTTACCAGTCGAGGGTTTTTGGGTTGTTTTTCAGGTTAACGAGACAACCACAAGGGTGGGCGAGCTTATTGTGTTTGATGGGTCTTTTTTCGCTTGATAAATGACTTTGTGATCGATTCCGGAGAACGTAATAAGGATGTGATGGTGTTTGGCCATTGAATTGGGATTGCGCGGTTGTGAGGGGGCTGATTTAAAAGGATTTGTTCCTAGCAGTGTTATATCTACTTATTTTCTACTTATTTTTTCCTTTTGCAGGTTGATCCAAATATTCATGCAAGTTTCCTTTGACTTGGTTGATTATTGTATCCGAGAATTCCGCAATATAGCTGATTCTAAACCAGTCGCATTGTCACTCAGTCATTTAGCAAAAACTCACTTCTCCAAGGTACTTGTTAAACAAACAAACTTATGTATGTTCTTCTTTTAGATATTTTCAGAATGCTCTAGTCTTAATAAGTCTTTGCTTGGTTTGTAGAAACATTCATCGTTTGATCGTCTATTGAACTTATATGCCGTGAGTTTTGTCATCGAAGACGTAAATTCATATAAACAATGGACAAAAGTTTAGATGCCGAAAGCAACTCCATCCAAGTCCTTGGAGAATCAACTAAGAGAAATGAAATTACCAAATGGCATAAGTCCTATTCTGCTGCAACATTGTACTTGTGTGAAAACCTTTCTCTCTTGATAAAGTTGAAGTACAAAGAAATAATTGATCACCGACTAAAAAACGACTTTGATCCCATTGACGTACCTGTTATTGTGGAAACCTTGTACAACGACATAAGGTAAGTTATTTATATGTTGATGTCTATTAATTTGTTTCAATATATGGTTCACATCTTAATTAATTAGCTTTTGGCCTAAAATCAATTTAGAAACAAGAACACATAGAACACATACTGCATTTACAATAAACAAACTATGTGTTCTTGTTTCTAAATTGATTTTAGGCCAAAAGCTAATTAATTAAGATGTGAACCATATATTGAAACAAATTAATAGACATCAACATATAAATAACTTACCTTATGTCGTTGTACAAGGTTTCCACAATAACAGGGACGTCAATGGGATCAAAGTCGTTTTTTAGTCGGTGATCAATTATTTCTATGTACTTCAAGGTTTTCACACAAGTACAATGTTGCACCAGAATAGGACGCCATTTGGTAATTTCATTTCTCTTAGTTGATTCTCCAACTGAGTGAGGACTTTGATGGAGTTGCTTTCGGCATCTAAACTTTTGTTCCATTGTTTATATGAATTTACGTCTTCGATGACAAAACTCACGGCATATAAGTTCAATAGACGACCAAACGATAAATTTTTCTACAAACCAAGCAAAGACTTATTAAGGCTAGAGCATTCTGAAAATATCTAAAAGAAGAACATACATAAGTTTGTTTGTTTAACAAGTACCTTGGAGAAGTGAGTTTTTGCTAAATGACTGAGTGACAATGCGACTGGTTTAGAATCAGCTATATTGCGGAATTCTCGGATACAATAATCAACCAAGTCAAAGGAAACTTGCATGAATATTTGGATCAACCTGCAAAAGGAAAAAATAAGTAGATATAACACTGCTAGGAACAAATCCTAATTAAGTTTGGAACTAATTCATATAATTAGTGCCTACTTTTACAAGATCTATGGTGGTATTTGAACTGGACAAAGTATCATCATATGAGTTTATGCCATTTTAAGAGATCTTACTAGAGTTTGGCTGCCTATGTTTGACTTTTGATCATGACATGTCAGGTTTCGCGGCTGTTGTCTGTTTTATATACATTATCTGTTTCAAACAAGAGCTTTATGCTATCGCCTACATCTCTGTTAAGTTCAGATATGAAAATTTTCATTTGTTTAATCAGCGATACCTTCCTTTAAAGCTTTCGATTTATGAAAATTTTCATTTAGTTTAATCAGCGATACCTTCCTTTTAAGCTAATCGCTTTTCTTTGTTACCATTGTCTAGGGAACCTCTTTATCTGGGTTTTAATCTAGGATAGTGATTCAGATGGACTGTAGCATAAATTATTTTTCTCGTGTTTTTGTTTTCAGGATTCTTCTATGCTTAAGCTTCCGAGCTCGACATATCATTGTTTGTGACTTTGTGGTATTTGTTCCGTTCAGAGTACTATGACACTATAAGACACCCAAGTGACCCGGTTTTCTAACTCACTATATGTTTCAATGTAGGTTGCCACCTCAGCGGGTGAAAGATTTGGATAACTTTATAGTCCAGTTCTTTGAAGGTCTTCCGGCAATCACAATTGTGTGCATAAACCTTCTAGATGATGGTATTGAGAAGTTGCTGGGAGATTTTTTGCCCAATAGTAATACTAAATCATGGAGTATACTATCTAGAATAGGCTCAAGCAACATACCTGTTTCCATCATTCTTCCTATTCAGACAATTATCCAAAAAACTGCTCCAGGTAACACTCTCTTTACAATAGACATGGAACATTGCATGCATTAAGGGCCTTATAATAATACTAGTTTACAATTGTACGTATTGTTACATGCACTTCACTATGAGGATGTATATGATTGATAATGCTAAATACATGCAGATCCAGTTATCAACAAAGAGAGCACCGGAAATCCATGGGTCTGTAATTGGCGTGGCACGATCGTTGATAGAATTGCTCCAGAATATGATTCAATTCATGAGACTGCTCATGCAATTTGGAAGACGGGTACAACAGTCAATGATGAAAGGAGGAAAAACCTTGATAAGCGCCTGTCAAAATTTATATGGTGAGGGTTATCCTATTGCTATGCACAACAATAATTGTTTTCGAGCTAGAAAGATTTCATCTTTTAGGTTATGTAATTCTTTTGTTTATCTAGGTGAGCAAATTTTTTTTATGGGTTTCGTCACTTTCAGAAATTGTTATATGGGTCACTGATTGAACCACATAGATTTTATCAAAAGTCTAGTGACTTGAATAAAGAAGGTTACAATTGCAAAATGGTCATTTCAATGAGTGTGCATCCGAGTTTAAACCTTGAATCGATTTTTAGAATTTTGTTTGTATAATCAATTTGTTGATGTTTTTATTCTCTACTGAAATCCATTGGCATTTGAATTGAATGATACTTGAAGAACACGTTAATGTTCTTAAACACTTGAATTTAATTTAATTTACTACTTAATTACCAGCTTTCTGTTATCAGAAATACAATCTTAGTTGTATATAACAACATCTGTTTTCTTCTTTTCTCAGCCGTATAGAATCAGACTGGATTGGCCCCTGGAAAAACCTGCTATTAGGAGAACGGTCAAATGAAGGTTCAAGAGAACCTGTGATTCTTGTTCTTGATTACGCTTTACAAGTAGTTTTTTTTACCTTATCTTTGTCTTTAAAGTTCTGATGTAGTTATCTTCTTTTCAATCGCATCTCTTTGGTTATATAACATGTTTGTTTTTGATGAGTCGGCAGATGTTACCATGGGAAAACATGGAAATGCTAAAAAAGGAAGAGGCGTACCGGATGCCTAGCATTGTAAGCATAGTTTCCAATCTATCGATGTGCTCATACCATGAACACAAGAATTTCAAACACACTGATGTGTTTCCTGAAATTGACCCAAGCAATTCTTATTATTTGTTGAACGTTGATGGTGATTTGAACTTTGAGATTGATGAAATCTGGCTTAAAAGATTAAAGATGAAGGTTAGTGCTTTCATTAAGTAGCATACATAGTGAATACAACTAACAATATATATTTTTGTTGTGACATGGAATCCATAATAATGGCTTCCACAATTCATATCTGAAATATTTAATTTGTGCACAGGGGATGACGAAGACGAAGCCTTCTGTGGATGAATTGATATCGGCTCTGACTACTCATGACCTTTATATATATCTTAGCCATGGATCAGGTATGCCTGCGTCCAATTTTGCATCTGAACTTGATTATTTCTATTAGTGTGAGTGTTTAATATGTTTTTTTGATATGTGTGTTTTTTTTTTTTTTTTTTTTTTTTTTTTTTTTTTTTTTTTTTTTTATAAATTATTTATTATGCATGGTATTATTTTAGGAGAACAATTCATTGATGCAAATAGCGTTCAAAATTTGCAAAAGTGTGCGGGTGCTCTATTGATGGGGTGTGACAGCGGACGTGTAAGATTGTGGGGATCATTGGCCCCTACGGGTGCTCCGATTCATTATTTATTGGGAGGTTCTCCATTTATATTTTGTAACTTATGGACAATGGAAGACAATGAACTTGGTCGGTTTTCTAGGGAATTGGTTAAGGATTTGATAGACGCATCAACAATGAAAGGGGTTGCTCAAAGATTACACAACACAAATGATCAAGAAAGACCTTCTAAAAAGAGAAAGCTTGATGCTCCATTGAACCTAGGATCATTTCTTATTAAATGTCGAGAAAGTTGTGACTTGCGGTACTTAACGGGTGCATCAACCGTATGCTTTGGTGTTCCAACATCTATACATAGCAAAGGTTTGTAATATAAAAATTATTGTGTTTTATCTTGCTTTAAATTTGTAAGCTATTTCCTCTTACCAGTTTAATAATAACTTAATATCTTACTTAAATTCACACAAAAGTAAATAGTTGTAGTTTTAGTTTCTTAATGTGGTTTGATACTATTAACCTAATATCTAAAGAAAGACTGCATCAACTTTGTGTTCTCTGTAAATGAACTGTTAACCATTGAGTAGTTCTTTAAAATATACTGGTAGTAATTATTTATGCAATATGGAGATTCTCTGCCTATGGCACATCATGATGAGGTATGGCTCAATAAATTAAGCTCACAGGGTCACAATCTATATTTCTGTAGCTTAATAGTTCTATATGTATATGTACTTCCAGTTTAATTGATCATACATATACTTTTACCATTATGCAGGATTCGTGGATGGCTACAGCATCTGAACGAATACGTATGACAAGTATAGTTGAGGAGATCATGTAAGTTTTCATCTTATGTCTGGAATGCAATGAAAAGTATTATTGGACAGGGATTTGTCAAATAGCTGGAATAATATAGTTCAGGAGATCACAAAGATGGCTGCAAATAATAGTATTTGGAGCATCGTGAGAAGATATTAGGAGCTGTAGTATACTTCATATGGCAGGAAAGAAACTCAAAGCTGTTTAGGAACAATAAAAGAGATGAACAGGCTATGATACAAATAATCACTGAAAAAACTAATAAGCCATAGAGACATTTATGAAGTCAGACTGAATAAGGATGATACAGTGTCTATGCTTTATAATGATGATGGATGGAAATGGCCTGCTGATTGGTTATCAAAGTTTCCCATCCTGCAGACTACCCTAAATTGGACATGGTTTCCAGGCAAAGTAATGCAATGCCCTCTGTGCAAGAATGGGATGGATTCACATGAACACGTATTCTTTGGTTGGAGAGGAATAGAAGACTATTTAAGAACACTGAGACTGATTGGGATAAGCTCTATTGTGTTATAAAGGGGGAAGTTAAGATGAAATTAAGCTGTTTAAGGGTAAAACAATCTTGTAGTGTGAAGGAGGTGGCAAAAGAATGGCACATTACCTGGATTTGAGATATCCGCTGTACCCAAAATGAGTGTTGGTTTGTGGTTTTTGATTGGAATATGGGTGTCCAGGTGATTGCTGGTATCTGCTATGATTATATGGTGTCTGGTTTTGATCTCTTATATTGATTTTGGGTGGGTTGGCCTATGAAATCGATGATGGCCTTTTAAATTTGCTGCTGTTAATGTCATGATGAAAGCAGCATTTTGGTTTATGCAGCAGATTCAGTTATGCAGTGGTAAAGGGGTGTTTGGATTTGCTGTTGCACTATGATATATTAAGTTTTGGATGGACAGATTTGGATATCTTGTGGTGGTGATTATAGATGGCAAAATAACTTCTGCTTTATTTCTCTAGTTTTGTGGTTGCTCAAGAAGGGAGGGTGCCGTATATATTTTTTTATGGAAAATGAAATACGACAACTTCTCTTCTTTTTCATTGATCCAGTATAAAGAGACCAGTGTTCGATTTCCAAATTTCAGTTTTGGTATTTTCCATAACATAATAGCTTTAAAGATTATTTCTACTTTCTTAGCAATTAATAGAGATATAGCGAACACATAATTTATGGAGTTAATATCAAAAATCGTCCCTATACTCGACCGGGTTTAACGAATTTTGTCCCTGTCTGAAATTTTAACGGATCTCGTCCCTATACTTGTGACCCATCTCGGGTTTAGTCCTTTGACCAGAATTTTTCCTAGTTTGACCTTAACCTGGGTTAAGTTAGTGAATATTGAGGGGTAATTTGGTCTTTTCAAAGAGTTGTCTCTTATATGATTTTCACACTTCTAATATGTTTCACAACGATTACTACTTGAACAATAAACTTTTAGAGCAATTTGGTCTTTTCTACCCACAACTATTAAATCTGCAAATGCCAACTTAAACATAGGAACATCACTAGATGCAGTCCATGTACAAACATATATTGATTCCATTAAAAAATGCATGATACGCATACAATTATAACATGAAAAACTTGATTCCATTAATACATTAAACCAGCATATGCAAACAATTTCTTGATTACACAAAACTTGATTTCATACTTCATATAACTGATTTCTTGATTAAATCCATAAAAAAGCTTTTTTTTTTTTTTCACTTTTGTCCAAATCATTCTTGAGTTGCTGGATTTCATCTTGAAGAAGCACAAGTTTTTGTTGGCTGCTACCACTAACAAACACCATCCCTACCACCAAACACCCACCACTACAAACACCATCCTCACCAAACACCCACCATAACCATTTTCTCCCTCAACTAGCTTGACCACCATAACCAATCAATCAATTCTGGCAACACTCATGAACCCATATCTAAACTTGAATACATATTCCAACCACCCCACTTAACTTGAAAACAACCTTGAACCACTAAAATTTTAGCCAAATCACAAACGAAACTCATTTACATTTCATTAAACCCAATCAAAAATTTTAAATAAAACACCCATCAATTCATAAAAAAAAAACTCATAATAACTTGTTTATCTTATTCAATACATCAATTCAACCGCTTCAAAAAAGTTTAATCATTTTTTTTTTTTTTTTTATTATTTTTTTATTTTTATTTTTAAACAAGAAACCATCAAACAAAGTTCGGATGGTTTGTGGGTTTCCAGATCTTGTTCGGATGGTAGTGACATCATTGCCATATGTCACTGTCGGCGTACAACCACCACACCATCACCTCGCCATAACCACAGCCACCTTACCATAATCACCATTACCGACGCACCACATCCATCAACACCTTTGACCATTACTTCTTCATCTTCACCCGTCATTAATATTTTTTGAAGCATCAGATCTAAGAAAAAATGTGAAGATGGTGTAGTATTTTCTTGGTTGGTGATGGTGGTGTGGATTGAAATCACCTCACATTTTTTCAAAAATGTTCATGATGATAGAGTTAATTACTTGAATTTGGATCTTGAAATCTGGGTAAATGAATCTAGGTAAATGAATCTGGTCGACTAAAAGTGTTAGGTGTTCGGTGGTTGTTATAAAGAAAGAAAGAATTGTGTTTGTGTTTCCTAATTTAAGAAAGAAAGAAGGGTGTCTGTGTTTAGATATATATCTCACATAAATCATTAGTCTAGAAATATATCTCACACATAACCAATAAACACGGTTTTCCATTTAGTGATTTGGTGGGTTTGTTGTTAACTGACAAAAAGGATGATGAATATGGGTTTATTATTGTTGTTTGTGTGCTTGTGTTTGAGTAAGGAAAAGATTAATTTTGAGAGGTTTGGAAGATGGTGATTATTTTAAGAGGTTGTATTTATTAAGTATTATGGTGTTTTTTATGTTCTTGGTTTTTATAAAGAAGAAGAAAGGTTAAAAAAGTAGGTAGTGGTCTGGTGATTGTGATAAAGAAGAAGGGTTATGCAAAAGGACCAAATTACCCCTCAATATTCACTAACTTAACCCAGGTTAAGGTCAAACTAGGGAAAATTCTGGTCAAGGGACTAAACCCGAGATGGGTCGCAAGTATAGGGACGAGATCCGTTAAAATTTTCAGACAGGGACGAAATTCGTTAAACCCGGTCGAGTATAGGGACTATTTTTGATATTAACTCTAATTTATAAGTTTAACGATGAGTTAGTCACACAATGACTTCAAACTATAACACATTGTTTTCATTTTTTTGAGTAGATCGTAGGTTTGCTACCAAAAATATATATACAACTCTTATTTTTAGTTTGCCCTCTTGAAAATTTTTATCTGGCTACCCTTCTTTTACCATTCCTTTTTTTACACTCAAGAAGAGGAAATGTTAGAAAAAACTAAACCCGACCCTATATAATAGTTAGGTCATAAAAGTGTAGATTGGCAGGGACACCTCAACCCTGTGTACCATAATGGTACCCATCAACCCTACCCAGCAAAGGTTTGATGCCTGTAAAATACCTCCACCCAATACCCAACCATGCTGCGGATCGGATCCGAACTCGCGTCCTTTGTTAGGTCAAGACATCACATGGCTGGGCCCAGGCTTCTAAGGCAGCTGGTTGATATCATTAGAGCTTATGGTCCCTAAGTGAGGACTTCCCGGTCGATCACCCAACCCGGTACTACTCTCACTTGAGCACGCTTAATTGCTTAAGCATCTACCACTAGACCACAAAGCCCCATGATACCCTATATAATAGTTGAAGATAACATCATATATAGTTGAAAATCTTAGGTGGATTTGGTTCAAGTAATTCGGGTTATCAGGTACCCTCTATAGGTTAGTTGCAATCCCCTTAATCCATTTAATCAGTATGTGAACAAGAAAAGACAATTTTTTTTCGTTTTATGTTCCGTGTTTTATGTCTTTTAATACTTTTGACTTATCAAATTTTATATATTCTGTTCCGTAGTTTTAGTTATGTGGTTTTATAAAAATAACTAAACTATCAATCTATTTAGGGGGGGGGGGTGTTCAGTCACGGACTTTGATCAGTAAACACATCACGGCGGGAATAAAAGGTAAACAGTTAAATCGAAGTCAATAAGAGATACTTGGTAATTGTTTTTTTGAACGACAGATTTATTAAAACAAACTATCAAGGAGCTAGAGAAAAATTACAAAGGCTTCATAAGTCAAGAGTTCCAACAATTTACATTACGCCCTCTACTTTTAAGCCAAGAGAAAGAAAAAGTACGAATGGAATCGAAAATGTCACTTTTCCTCAACGAGTGAGAGGAAAAAGTAACTCCGTTGCGATAACGCTATAAACACCATAACAACGCCACTACAACGACGTACACTCGATCTTTATCGCCCCTAGGAGCTCTCCAATCTTCGAACCATTGCAGGCAAACGAACAAAGAAGAAAAAGAAGGCATATCAATATCGGTGCATCTTCTAACAAGACTCCAAACATCCAAAGACAAGTCACAACCAAAGAATACATGATCCACGGATTCCACCACATTGTTATGTTAGAGTTCTCGAAAAATATTAAAATGTATATGACTAGAATCGAACACGGGACCTTGGGATTGCACACTTTACGTATGAATGACTAACGGAAATAATTAATATATAACTATGTTATGTATTTAATTATTTAAGACACGAAATATTAACTAACGGACGTTAAGTAATTAATTGAATTGACTAAACGACCGTTAGGGAATAAAGGAAGGACCAATAGTGAAATTTGGGGATTAGAAGAATCTAGAATCCCCATAATTATGGACTTGGCCGATCGGTTATGTGGGTTTCTAAACCCTTATCGTATGGCTTGTTCACCAAGTCAACAATCACTATAAAAACAAACATGGGTCTTTAGTTTTGTCACGTCAGTACAATTACTATAACCATGAAAAGTTTGTTTTCTCTTTCTTTATTCTGAAAATAGTCGATCCATCATCAATCACTGTATTTGATAAAAGTAGATTGACTTTTATTATTTAATTGAAAAGGGGATCTAATGGTTTTTTATTAAACAAAGGTTTTTGGTTTAATAAACGTGTCTTTACACTAGCATCTAACGTTAGTTGGTTATAATACGTGTGTACAAGACCATGGTAATAATTTACTTTAGTTATTCCATCTTGGATTGTGAAACAAAACGGTAAGGGGTTCCACGTTAATCCTTTTATATATTCAAGAGAAGAAAAAAGAAGATTGATCCTTGTTCTTGCTAGGATCTTGAGGTAACTCTATTTATTATTTGGTAATTCATTATATGTGTTAAATAAAGATCCTGCTTCCGCTACATGCTCTTTATGTGTTTATTTATTTAGATGTTGATCATGCTATTTAAATTCCAACAGTGCCATCAAGAGCCTGTTTAACATGTTAATGTAATTACCTAAACGCATAATTAAAATCAATTCTTGATTTATACACATGTTATGTCGATTTTTATTTTTTAGGGTTTGTTTTTGTAGAAAACATTCTAATAAAAATCGAATAGAATTTAGGGTTAGGGTTTCGACCCTATTTTAACTAATCAATTAGTTTGTAACCCTAAATTAAGAACATGTTGTGCTATGTGTTTATTTGAGTAATTAGGGTTACGTTCCTGATTGATCCATAATTCTTCATGCAAGGAATTATGGATCAGGTTTTGTTATGTGCTACATGTTTTTTAAGATAAATCTAAAATTAGGGAAGGCCTAATTATATATATATTAATGAATCAGTTATGTGCAATGTGGTATGTAATTATTAAAACTTACGCGGTCAATTTATTGGCGTCTGTGGTCCATTGGGTACAATGAGCTCGAAAACCAATGGGAGTTTTATTAATTATATACATTAAAATTCACATAGAGATTATTAATAGGGTTTATTAAAAGGTTTGCATGTGGCTATATGATTTATATCATATATGTGTTATTATGTGTTTATTTATTTTTTTGAATTACTTGATCTTTTTTGTTTAAATTATGATGGATTGTAAACATCAAAGAGGGTAATTTTTTGAATAAAAAAAATAAATGAACCTAATAACTATCTTTGTGGTAAATTATTTATTGCCAAGTCTTATGTGCCGATAGTGCTTCGCTTCGCACGGAAATTTGCTCCCAGGCGAGACTAGCAATTTAATAATTTACTACATAAATGTTTTAAGCAAGAAAATCATAAGTGTTTAGTTGATTGATGCGACTGTACAAAAGTGGTCGAAGCGGCGGACCAAATATTGACAAACTATAAAGTGGGTATAAGGTTGGTTTCGCATTAAATTGTGGCCTTAAAGAGACTCCATTCTGTCTCTCCGCTCGCCTGTGAGTCAATATTAGACTTACCAAGTACACCATGAATACGTACGAAGCATCTTAAGGCAATGTTGTAAGTTACTCAACGCAATCAATTAAAACTTTGATGATTTGAGCTTATTAATGTAACGGATGAGTAAAAGTTTTGCATGAAACATATGTTACAAGATGAATGCATGATATCTTTGTACATTTTTTTTTTGATTACACACATAAAAAATAAATACCCTTAAAATTTAAGTTATATGCCATCCAATTAAACGGAAACACCTGAGATTACAGTGCCTTTCATCACTAGCAGCCAAAGCTGAATGTGATGAGTCAGAGGATGGTAATCAAAGGGTAAATTGAGTACTTTCATTACTAGCAACCAAAGCTGATGTGATGAAATGACGTCAATTTGCAGTTTCTAAATTGGTTAACTAAATTGAGCACTTTCATTACTAGCAGCCAAAGCTGATGTAATGAAACGGCGTCAAGGCATAAAGATTTGGGGATGAAACATGCTTACATTTGCAACTGAGGTTGGCAAAATATGTAAGTCCCATGATTCTAGGAATTGCAATTGGATATTGGCAATTTGGTTCGATCCGTACCTTATTGAGTACTTTCATTGTTAGCAGCCAAAGCTGATGTGATGAAACGACGTCAATTTGGATCCTAGTTTTCAATGAAAATTAAATGGTTAAATTTTATTTACCATGGGTGTTTAATTTTCTTGAAAATATATATTATCGAAAATACTAAAATTGAATTTTGAAAATTCTTTTAATGTATTTAATGCAACGTTAAAACCGTAAACGTGGGGCATTCTTTAGTGGAAAGTTGATCTGCACCCGTAGGGGTCTTTCGATAGAGTCAACTTAACTAAAAGAATAAATATAGTCTACTTTTTGTGTGAAGAGTAAGACTTAATCCTATTCCTTTTCATGAATGAGAAAGGTATAATGGGAAATTAGAATTTTCTAAATTCTAAGAAATAACTCATGACAATTTTTTAAGTAATTGCATGTTTAGGAGTTATTAAAATTAGAAGCTAGACTAATTACCGCAAAATTGATAAAAGACAAACTAGAATAATTGATCTAGTTAATGTGCTTTAACCATTTAAAGGTGCTACATACCATAGTAGTGATGGTAGACGTAATTGAGAAAGAAATTGCATGCCCAATTTTCTCAAGTTAATTGCTATTGATGGATATTCCATCATTTACAAAGTAGAATACATTCTTTGAGTACCTTAGTAATGTTACGTAAGGGATTACTCAAAGGTGTAGGAAAGTAAGCAGCACAATATTTGCTTTTACTGGTTATGAAACACTTATAATGTTGTCAAATCCAGCGGGAGCATTGTGTTGTAATTACTGAATAATGAGTTCATGTAGTGATCTTTAATTCAGTGGGAGCTACAAGTCGTAATATCTTGTTAGTAACCCGGATTATCTCTAGAATCTCTTGAGATAATTACTTTCCAATTATAGACACTTGTGGTATTAAGGATAGTCGCGTACGTTTCCTTACTAGACGAGGTGATTCTATATCTACTAATATCTATGACACAATCATATTAATCACATAAGCAAACTATTGACGTGTTGTTTATCTGATGCATGATGTTGTTCCATGCACAAGTGAGAGAAATCTTTATTGTGTGCAAGCAACAACATAAAGGGATATGATTTAAAGGATTCTCTTTACTGCAAGGTAAGAGATTGATGTTCTAATGTGATTTATTCACATCTAATTAATAGAACACTTGGAGTTAATATCTAATTTCATTACTAGATATTAATGACAAGGTAAATTACATACTTTCATTACTAGCAGCCTCAGCTGATGTAATGAAACTATGTTAATTTACAAGTTTCTAAATTAGATAATTATTAGAACAAGTGTCAATATGATAATAAGACTACTTCAAATATGAATATTTATGTATTGTTGCAATGACATAAATAAATGAAGTAATCTAATACTATTTCATAATATGAATGTTTATGTATTCTTGGAATGACATAAATATATGAAGTAATAAATTAACTTGAAATAACTATTGAAACCAAATTGTGGTGTTCATGATTACTTTAGTTATACATGTTTATATTGTAAGATATAAATATGAAGTCTTTTGATTGCTATAAGACTTATAATAAAGTAAGACGTTAACTTGTTATGTTTTTTAAAACATATACAAGAAGTCACTGAGTTGATCAATGATCTAAGAACGTAAATTGGGATTATAACAGTTTATGTCTTTTTGGTAAGACATAGAAATGAAGTGGCTTGAGCAAAAAGGCACTTATGTTATAAAGCATGCAATTGGCTTGGAAAATCTATTGTACCATTAAATTAACTTAGTTGGTAAATAGGTAAGCCAAAACAAAATATTTTTATCTCACATATTGTAAGATTGACTTACAATATTAATCCTAATGAAATACATATGTATATGGTATGTTCAGTTAGGAAAATCAAACTCTTAATATATTGTTTGATTAAGATAATTATATCTTCTTCTCTTCCTAAAGATATCAAGGTTAGAAAATTGAGTAAGGATTGGATATACTCAATTAGACTCCAACCTAGAAGATTAATAAGACACCATTTATTATGGAATGTGATAAATCACATTAAGTCTTAAAATTGAAGTTCAGAATTTATTAAACAGCTTATGAGTAGGTTATTAACAAATTAACGTTAGAAACTGTCAATATGTATTTGTAAAGTCTCAAAAGAGAACAAGTTTGTGTTGCTCAATTTGCTAAGCATTTATAGGTAATCTATAAATTGCAAAAGGCAAGTGGGAGATTTATCTTGATAAGATAAAATTACAAGATACATTATCTTCTAAAAATACACTAGCAATCATAATGAGGATTAAACATGTTAATGTTAAATCTCAAGATGATGGAATTCTCATTTCATAGATCTGCAAGGATATCTCAAATATTTGTAGAATATGTTGAGGATTATGAGTTACATGATCATTGTAAGCCTGTTAATAAATTGCAAATGTTTAATTTGTCAAATTACTCATACTATGAATAATTAGATGCAGTCCAAGAAGATAACTAGTCTGGAAACGTAGTTGATCTTAAACTCTATAGTTACACTATAGAATGAAGATGAATTTCTACAAAGAAAATGAAAATCCTAGAGATTTAAATTCTTGTGTAGAAATCATAATGGACAAATTTGTATACATATTTAATGTGTGAAAAGATTATCAATCACACTTAAGCAATTAATTGTGATTGAAATTCTTTCTAGGCACATTAAATGTATAAAGATTATGATAGTCATTCTTAGTTTCATTTATATGGAATTAACAATGGAATATCAAAACTCTTTCTTGGATAATTGCTTGAGCGAGGACGATAAGTAATTGAAATGAGTATTTGAATTCAAATAATCTTTAGAAGTATACAAAATGCAATCGTTTAGATTAATGCATGCATCTAGGAGATATACTTATGTTTAGTTATCAAATCTAAGTTTTGATTTATAATTAAAATAAGATATTTCTTAATATTCCTGAAAGCTAGTGGGAGTATTGTATTTATTTTCTTATTTCATATATGTTGTAAAACATATGGGAAGTAACATTCCATTAACATTAGATGTTAAGTCTTGGTTTGAAATGTAACTTCACATGAAAATTTAGAAAATAAAACCTTGGAATATATGTTTATTGTTATAAACATAAGCGGTAAAATAACTGATTCTAATAAACATGATAATCAATTAGAAAGGCTAAATAGATACATATCTTTGAAAAGATATGACATGAATGAAATCAAAGACACAGGGATTTTTCATGTACATCATGTTGTTTGTTGTATCATGCTTGGATACAAGATGATTTGACAACATTAGTATCTAATTGAAAGTTATTAGATAGCTAAGTGTAATGGATATGGTTGGATTAAAATTAACATCCTCAGCCTGGATTTGCTCCAAAATTCTAAATATGAACCATATGGCATATTGTTGCATAATTGATATAGTTGACAAATCTTGAAAGATTTGTAGATATCAATCATTACACGATGAATATTAAATATTTACGGAAGAGCATATTGTTGTTTGGATACAATGATGCTAATAAGATTGAGATGACAACTCAATACTAGTCATGGTGGGAGTTTATCCTTGTTAATGGCCATGTGTACTAGTTATGCTCAATATGAGCATAGTTGCATTATACATAAAGAATTAGAATACTTTAACTACAAAGGTTTGGTAGTTTAATTGTCATAAATTCGTGGATGAGGATGTCACGCATTTTATGAAGTATGTGACAATATCTAGATAGATGAATGCACACATAGAAGGATTTCAGTAAATGAATTCTTAAAATAAGTATTCTCAAAATTTTTGATAGATCAAAATTAGTTGATTTATGCTTTGTCAACAAGTATGTTGAACATGACTTGGGGCATAATTCATTAATGGGAATTATCATGCATTGATCTATTTAGTATTTGGATAAGGGATGTTAAGCAATTATTATTTACAATGAATTAAAGTACGTGTTACGTTTGTTTTCATTAATTATAAATTGTATCCTATATTTGCATGTTTAAATCCATGAATAACTTATGTTATTCTAAATAGTCCGTTGTCGATCAATAATATGAGAGTATTATTGAATTAAGGCAAATCTGAGTGTTGGTATAATATACTTAAAGTATATTGATGCGTGGGCATGCCAAATTCAGATGATATTCAATAATGGATAAATTGAATATAGGACTTATCCCGACCACATGATTGTACTTTATGGATCGTTGTCATCAAGTAAATCATGAATATTTATCCTCAGACTTGAGATACCAGATAACCGTTCATGCATGTAGTGCATTTCTGTGATTCAATTTAACGCTATACGTAACTGGTAGCTATACGGATTGTTTTCGGAAGTGTTGCAAAGTGTATGAGTTATGCTCGTAGTCAAAATGGGATTTGTTCCTTCAAATTTATTTGGAGTTTAATACTACTAGGCCCCTCGTAGGGTTGACAAGATGTTTGCATGCGCACGCCCAAGATCTCCCCTGACGATGTTCAGATGATTTGGTAATCTTGTTCTATCAATACAAACGAGAAACATAACTATTAATAAAGAATGACTTAAGATCCATATCTTTATTAATGTAGTATTAGAAACAAAAGGATAAGTATGATGATCTATCATCAAGTGGTTTTTCCAGGAGACCACACACCCGAGTTGTACTAGGGGCATTGGCGTGTTGCTAGACGCTAACCAATGTCAATTATACTTTTAATAGATTTCCAAGTGGGAGCTGTTAGAGTTATGGAAAAATATTAAAATGTATATGACTAGAATCGAACACGGGACCTTGGGATTGCACACTTTACGTATGAATGACTAACGGAAATAATTAATATATAACTATGTTATGTATTTAATTATTTAGGACACGAAATATTAACTAATGGACGTTAAGTAATTAATTGAATTGACTAAACGAACGTTAGGGAATAAAGGAAGGACCAATAGTGAAATTTGGGGATTAGAAGAATCTAGAATCCCCATAATTATGGACTTGGCCGATCGGTTATGTGGGTTTCTAAACCCTTATCGTATGGCTTGTTCACCAAGTCAACAATCACTATAAAAACAAACATGGTCTTTAGTTTTGTCACGTCAGTACAATTACTATAACCATGAAAAGTTTGTTTTCTCTTTCTTTATTCTGAAAATAGTCGATCCATCATCAATCATTGTATTTGATAAAAGTAGATTGACTTTTATTATTTAATTGAAAAGTGGATCTAATGGTTTTTTATTAAACAAAGGTTTTTGGTTTAATAAACGTGTCTTTATACTAGCATCTAATGTTAGTTGGTTATAGTACGTGTGTACAAGACCATGGTAATAACTTACTTTAGTTATTCCTTCTTGGATTGTGGAACAAAATGGTAAGGAGTTCCACGTTAATCCTTTTATATATTCAAGAGAAGAAAAAAGAAGATTAATCATTGTTCTTGCTAGGATCTTGAGGTAACTCTATTTATTATTCGGTAATTCATTATATGTGTTAAATAAAGATCCTGCTTCCGCTACATGCTCTTTATGTGTTTATTTATTTAGATGTTGATCATGCTATTTAAATTCCAACATGTTACACATTGGGCAAACAATGGATGGGATATCAAGGCCCCTTAAAGATAAATTAAGCCGAGTAGGGAGCCTGTGCAAAGAAAGACGCCATACAAAGATATTTACCTTGCGGGGTAAAATTTTGGACCATCGAGTGCATGGGGAACACGAAGGGAGCATACTGATGGATGTTCGTTAGTAAACAATATGTTATAACGAAAATGTATAATAGTGCAAGTATAAGTTATTGCATATATGTAGTATATAGGAATTTAATTGACATTTATAAGGAATCCAACGATATTAATTGTATATGATTTAGAAGAATGAAAGGGGTGTATAAAATGTATACTTTGTAATCGTTAAAGAAATCATGGTTGTTCAATCAAAATGGCGTGTTTATTGCCAGTTGAGTTTTACAATTGGCAGGGACTAGAGATAGTGACATGTTTACATGCTGACCGTAAAACTATATATAGGTGACGTTGTACATATGTTGTGATAGCTTGTACGGGCCGGGTTAGGGCGAAAGATATCAACTTGTAAAAGTCACCGGGGACTAATCTTCACACTTCCTATCCTTTTGATCTAATGTATGAGATTAAACACAACATTTTAACAAACCCATTTTCATCATTTTACCAAATATTAATATCTCTTAAATCGTTAATCGTTAAATGAAAATAAATATATCATCACGACAAGCATTTAATTATCTTTTTATAGATATGCACTTTGATATACTTTCGACAAACTTTTTTTTTCTTCGTTTTTCACATTTTTTTTAAATCATTTTTTACGTTTTTTTTCCCCGTTGTTGAAACTTGCATGAGAAATCACATGTGATTAAACACTAGTAAGGATCGTCTGGATCGTGAGTGAGATTGGTACTAGCTAGATTAGTACTCGACATTTAGCTTAGTGTCAGAAATTGTGATAAGCGACGTTGTACGGTTTTCTCCGCCTGAAGGGAGCTTGTTGACATAGTGCTTAGAACTCTCGAGTTTGGTACTCGGGGAGTGGAATAGGGCGAAGAAGAGCTTCGTTGCTGAACCACTATAAATATCGTTGTCTCGGTTTGATCTTTCCATCTCTACTCTTTATATTTATTGTTTAGACTTGATAGTATAGATAAGGTTTCATATTGGTGTTGGTTGATTTCACAAATAATTGAATCAAAGTTTTTCACAAGTAAACTTTAATAACTAACGAAAAACCGGTAAAACTATGCAACCCCCTTCTAGTTTTCCACAATTGGTACCAGAGCCACGTCAGGCAAGATTTTAAAATAAATTGTATTTTAAAACTAGAATCGATCAATGGATTTCGACAAATATCAAGAAGGGCAATCTATGTAAAGACCACCACTTTTTGAAACCAATTGTTTTATCTATTGGAAAACAAAATTCGAAACGTATGTGAAATCAAAAGACATTGATCTTTGGCATGTTATTACTAATGGTGACTTTAAACCTGTTGAAAAAGATCCGGTAACTAAAAAGGATCAAATTATTCCTTATGGTCAACAAAGTGATAATCTTAAAAGAAAACTAGCTAAAAATGATGCGGCTAAAATGGTAATTTACAATGCTTTGCCGAAAAAGGAATTTGAAAGAATTTTTATGTGTAACACGGCAAAATAAATTTGGAAAACTTTGTTGGTCACCTATCAAGGTAATAATCAAGTCAAAGAGAACAAGATAGATCTTCTTGTGCAACAATATGAACAATTTTCCATTCTAGAAGATGAATCTATTGATAATGCGTTTGCTAGATTTAATACTATTATTACTAGTGTTAAAGCTCTTGATAAAGCTTATTCTAGCAAGAACTATGTTAGGAAGTTTCTTAGGGCTCTACATCCAAAATAGAGAGCAAAGGTTACCGCCATTGAAGAATCAAAGAACTTAGCAACACTATCACTTGATAAACTAATAGGAAACTTGAAAGTTCATGAAATGGTAATCAAGAAAGACTCCGACATAGTCAAAGGCAAAGGTGAGAAAGTTAGATCTCTAGCATTGAAAGCCAAAAAGGAGTCTAGTGATGAGGAAAGTTCAGATTCTGATAGTGAAGACGAAGAGTATGCATTAGCCGTTAGAGATTTTAAGAAGTTCTTTAGGAGAAGAGGTAGATTTGTTAGACAACCTCGTGATGAAAAGTAGTCGTTCCAAAAGAACCAAGTTGAGAAGAAAGGAAAAAGTGATAGGAAATGCTTTAGATGCGGAGATCCTAATCATCTCATCGGAGAATGTCCTAAACCACCGAGAACCAATAACCAAAAAGCTTTTGTAGGAGGCTCTTGGAGTGATAGCGGTTAACAAGAAGAGAAGAAGCTCAACGACGAAACATGTCTTATGGCTCAAGCTTCAAATGAGGTACATTCTGACTCTTCTTACTATAGTGATGATAATTCGTCAATAGATGATAATATACTATATGATGAATATAATAAACTATGTGAAGTAAGTTCTAAAATCATAACTAGAAACAAAACACTAAAAATAACTTTGCATAAACTTGAAGTGCAAATCTTAGAACTAAAAGACCAACCAAAAAGACTTGAGAAAAATAAAGAAATAGATGTTGGATGTAGGTCATGCATATGTCTTCGAATAGAAAATGAAAAACTCAAAGAAAATGTTGTTAAAGTTATTAAGTTTGAAAAAGGAACAAAGGCACTTAATAACATGCTTGATAACATTAGGTTTAGTGAACATGCCGGAGCGGACTTAGGATTCGACCCAAATAAAGCATCTATAAGTGAAACTAAACAAGTAAAATTTGTAAAATCTGCAGAAGCTGAAGTAGTAGATGATGGAACAACTAAAGGTGGGAACGACACCACTAAATTTAGTGGTACCATCAACTGCTAAAGTCAGAACAGGGTCAATTTTAAAAAATAACTTAAGTCCTAAACCAAGCCACATAGTAGTTAATAATGTTGAAATACCTGTTGCTAGTAAAAAGGAGGTCAAAAGCTTTTATAAACCTATGTCAACCTCCAGGGTGGATCTGCAAAACATGAGGCTAGATCAAAAACTCCTCCACCTAGACAAACAAATGTTCCTAAACCTCGGTCAAGAACTCCTCTACCGAGAGGTAGCTTTAGAAGACAAAGTTATCCAAGTAATTATCCCGTAACTTGGAATAACCGTCAACAACAAAGTTACTTACCATGGGAAATTTGTCCTCCGTTTCAACATCCAAACCAAATGCATGAAATGCATGAGATGTTCAACACTAACAATTTCGGACCCATGAGATATTGGGGACCAAATATTTGAGTTCTTGTCTTAATAGATATGCTTGAGTATAGACTTGGAGTCCGACGAATGGAATAAGAATAATGAGTGCACTTATCACATGACGGAAAATCAAAGTCTATTCTCATCTTACTAAGCATAACAACGAAGATAATGTCACATTTACTCATTTAAGGCAACATCACAGGTTAAGGTACGATTTCTCAAAACCTCCTTACTATTAGAGATGTTAAGCATATAGATTAATTAGGATCTAACTTAGTTAGCATTAATATAACGGACATGAAAAGTGCATCCCTAAATGGTTTTATCAACAAGGAGGTATATGTAGTACAACCTCAGGGATTTGTTGATCTCTAAAAACTATATCATGTTTATAAACTCAAGAAAGCATTCTATGATCTTAAACAAGCCCCCAAAGCTCGGTACGACAGATTAAAGACTTTTGTGTTTAAACATGAATATACCATGAGAATGATTGATAACACACCTTTCACGAAGAAATGAAATTCACATCTCATCATTGCTCAAATGTCGACGACATCAAATTGGGCTCAACTTGTCCAGAAGTGTGCGATGATCGTTCTAAGATCATGCGTGACAAGTTTGAGATGAGCATGATGAGCGAATTAAATTTCGTCCCTAGTCCTCATATAATACTATTTGAAGATAGTATCTTCTTAAATCTAATTATACTAATATATATATATATATATATATATATATATATATATATATATATATATAAAAGAAATTTAACTTAGAACAATCTTAACCGATGAAAACGTCCATGTCCGCGGAGACGAAACTCACAAGAGACGATGAAGGTGAGTACGCGGATAGTACTATATTATAGGGGCATGACAGGTAGCTCATTATACCTTATGGCAAGTAGGCCCGATGTCATGTCTAGTGTCTGCCTTTGTGCCCGCTTCTAAGAAGGATCCCAAAACCTCTTACCTTGAAGCGGTTAAGTGTATCTTCCGATGCATTAAAGGCACTATACACTTGGGATTGTACTATCCCAAGCGGACTGGTGTAGAAACTATTGTCTATACCAACTCTAATAATGCGGGAGATCATGTGGATCAAAAAAGTAAGAGTGACGTTTGTACCTTCATGGGTTGTTGTCAAACTTCTTGGTTCTCTAAGAAACAAACGACTCTTGCTATCTCCATGACCGAAGCCGAATTCGTAAGCACCAGAAAGGCATGAAAACAAGCACTGTGGATGAAACAAGCTCTAATCGACTACGACATCCATCTCGACGATATTCCTATGATGTGCAACAACAAAGGTGAGATTGACTTGACCAAGAACCCCGTACTACGCTCGCGTATGAAACACGTCAAAATACGTCATCGTCTCCGTCGCGATAATGTCCAAAGAGGAAACATTTCTCTCGAAAAGGTTTCCTCACAAGACAACATCGTTGACATACTAATCAAACCACTCTAACGAGAATCTTTTAACTTCCTACGTCTAAGTCTAGGAATGATGGAACACATCCCGTGAATTTCATAATTTACATGTGCTCAAGAACATCTTCCGAATCTCATCTTATGACTATCTAAATATTTCTCTGGAAATATTAAGTCATCCGTCTTATCCCTCTAATGACTAGTTACGTATTTCCTTAGAAATACTGAAGTAATCCTTTCACGTCTAGCTTCGTCGTTCAAATCGCAATGGACTCATCTCGTAAGAGAGTTTATGACTATCTAAATATTTCATTGGAATTATTAAAGTCATACCTCGTATCGCTCTAATGACTACCTACGTATTTCCTCGAAAATATTAAAGTCATCTCTTATCTTCTAGTCCAGTTCTTTTTGTTAAAAGAGTTTATTAGGTATAAACTCTCTCCTCGCGTCAAAAAGTCTCACTAAATAAGCAAGATTTATTCGTCAAAAATGAAAATGGGACAAAAATCAGTCTCAGCAGTGCACGACACCACTAAAGTGGCACGACACCACTAAATTTAGTGGTACCGTGCATCTGATAGTCCCCGTTTTCTTTCCCTTTTCCCTCACTACTCACATTCAAACACTCCCCAAATTCTGCAAACGCTGTCAAAACCGAAATACCACAACCTAAACCCGATTCAACCATTTAAAAATCAAATTGAGGCATTGGATTTCAAGATATCAACTACTACATACTCCTTAACATCAATTGTAAGTCAATTAATCATAACCTTCTTTAATTTTGAGTTTAGGGTTTGTTCATATACACAAAATCGAATTGGGGTTTTTCAATTTTGATTGAATTTCTATGCAATTAGGACTAGGATTAGACAATGTATAACTTACATGATTTGATAAACATAGGATTTGCATAATCCCACTTATATAGCATATTTTATTACAAATTTTACTATTAATATTGGAATTAGATTAAATATTTTTAGTGGAATCATGTCTAGGATACTTGAAATTGGATTAGGAGTCATTAACATTCAAGCTTTTCAACTTTAAGATTTTTGGCGCCAAGATGATGCATTTGCCAAACACCCCAATTCTCTTGTTTTCGAAAAATCTCACGTAACTAGGATCATGAAATATTTTTCGTGCATTGTTGATACAAACTAAAAACGTTTTTCTTCCGCATGCATACATGATCTCACAAATATTGGTCGAATTACATAACTAATATGTATTCTTCGACATACTTGGTTGAGCAAAAGTGATGTTAAGAGCGTTTGGGCAATCTCATTATTTTAATTTTTATTTTAGAGTCGAGATTACCGCACCTCCACATTGTTTGCATATAGGCACACACTAGAGATGTGATCATCAATAATACAAAAAAATTAACATATATATACTTATATATTTTTGTAGGTAGCAATGCCTCGTAACGATTACCAAGACACCAAATCCTACATCCCTTTACTAATCGATGACCCAAATATTCCTGATGAGCAAAAAGCTTATCTTCAAAGAGTCCAACATCGATACATACACGAAGGTCCTGTAGTTGATGCTTACTTTGCTCCATTGGATGGTATCAGTATATGCTTTCCAACAATCGACTTTGATTGTTTATACAAAATAAATGATCAAATCTGTCCTCGTTTCATTCTTGAGTTCTATAGTCGTGTTCGTACCTTCAGTGATACTGAGGGTAATGTCTTTCTTGAATTTCTGGATTCAAAATCAAAATATCACTTTGTCCATCACCGAGCTTGGTGATATTCTTGGTGTTCCTTCCTATGGTCAATGTGCATACACAGAAGACCATTCTTTAGACTCTCTTTACTATCATCTTGAAAGTGAAGGTCCATATCTAACTGAAATTCCCGATCCTCAAACCATAAAACAACAAGTTCAAATCCGTTGAGTCACCAACACGCACCAAAAGCGTGATGGTTCAATAGTCCACCTTGACCCAAACCGAATCTATCTCAAAGAAATCCTTCCTGATCTCAAAAATTGGGAACTCCTTCTTTGTGAGAATGTCTTGTCTCTTGCGGGTAACCGGGATCATGTTCCGGCAAGTCTAGCCCATATGCTCTAATGCCTTAGTAACGAGGAGCCATACAATCTCGCGTACTATATGGCAAAGAGAATGGCTAACATTCATAGTCGGTCCGATAAGCTCATGCCATACGGAATGTTGCTTACTCGTCTATTTCGTTGGGTCATGGCTAATTTCCCACATCTTCAAAGTGTCGACTACTTTCTTGTCAATCTCGTCATGAAACCTCTTGGTGGACCACAACGTCGCACAAAGCAACGTAGTGACAAAGGGTCAAAACGTGGTCGTAAATCCACTTCCGATGCTACTGTAACCACCGGTAAATTTTCACTATAATTAATAACAATTAATTAAATATTAATGTCAGTCACTATTTTTAATTGCCATTTTTACGGGAAAATTTAAATTTTTCTTTATATAATACTTACGACTAACATAAGATTAGAATAAGTCTACATATCTTAGATGAACTATTGTCACTTTGTTATTTTTATTTATACTCTTTACATAGTATGAATACTTAAACCTATTAGATTTTATTAACATATACGCTCTCTATAAAAATTATCTCGCGTCAAATATAATTAATTGGAGTATATTGATAAACTTTGACATTTTTATAAACGTTGTATTTTTACGTTACTTGGTCTTAAGTTTCGTAACCTAAGAATTTAACGTTAGTAAATAACGGAATCAAACTACCCTTTAAATATTAACATATGTATATAAAGCATGTCACATCGCCATCTCTCATGCATACCATAAGTGAAATAATACCAAGTCCATACATGTCTAAATAATAACATGCATATTCCTTAATCTGTTATACAAGTTTATATGTGGAATAATTATGCAACATGCATGAGTTTGAAGATAAGATCATGTTTTATTTCTACTAGCTTATTAACTTGAGCTAATGGTGCATCTTGCTATGCTGTTATACTTTTAATGGAACTGTGCAATATTTAGGTCCGACCTGTTAGTTATTGCGTCATGTGATACTGATCATGAATTATCTATTTGTTAATTTATTTAAGATTGTTACAAATGGCATGCAATATAACAATATGTATAATTTTGTACTATGTCATGTAAACTAAACGTGTACTATTTTGTAGCCATAACAAACTAATAGCTAATATAGATATTAATATGTAGCATCTTATGCCATAATATGCAACACTTAACATGTAAAATATAGGCGTGTATAATCTTGTAACCATGACATGCAATCTTTCCATTACCTGTGTACGTGTATGAATATCTTCCATATGTGCATGTAATTCTTTCCAAAGTTAATACATATGCAACGTACATACAAAATCTTCCATAAAACTTTATATGAACATATATGATTTTCCTTTGCCATGCAAGAATTAAACGTGTAACATATATATTAATATTTGAATGTGTAAGATTTGGACTATAGAATACAACAAACAAATATATATGTCCATGTATAATATTGTGCCATGCGTGTAAATTATGAGATGTGTACCATTTAATTTCCACAGCCACCTATTATATGCATGATCTTTCAACCATGATATACTACAACAAGAGTATATATAAGGTGTACGCATGCCCATCCATAAAAACATTGTAATTAAGCGTGTAACATCTTGTCATCATATGCTATATATGGCATGAAAATACATAACGAGGATAACTTAAGTACCTCAGGAAGCATCTTAGTAAACATTTCGAAATTAAGTTTTCTTAATAATCAAATACACAGTAGACAGGACTATTATAAATGTTTTCATTAATTGTATTATTTTGCACTAAATTAGTGCAAATGTGATAAGATTATTTTCCATGTTACAATATCATAAACCTATTATATATATATACATATGATCATAGAACTAGACCACATACCCCTTTTAAAAACTTCCATACGTGTATCATTTTTTTTAGATCATACTAGTTTCCTATAAGATCCATGGCTTCCCTAGAACCAACTCAACATAATCACAAATCCATGGCTAGGATCGATCCACTTTTCCCCCCCTTCACCTGGTTTTTACTCCACCAAATAAACCTACAACTTAAGTTATGGTGTATGTGAATACACATCACCATGTCCCCCCTTTCTTCCAACATGGTGACATGGATATTTAGAAAACCTTAATCTCCCATCCTCTATAAAAATTGACACACCATCACTTTTTCTTAACCCATTCAAAATTCATAAAAACAGAAAACTCCCTCACATATCTACTAAACTAGAGGTCCCCAAATTGAAGATATCTAAGAGATTAGTAGAAGAGAAAGACTAGGAATACCGGTTTCAAAACACTTTTGTCAAAAACCTTCCATAATCATTTTCAGCTTGTAAGTCCTAGTAATCTATTTCAATATCTTTTATAAGTCTTAATTATGTCTAAACATGACACTAAACAATCCTTAACTAAAAACATAAACTAAAACTTTTTTTTAAAACCTTCTGATATAATCAGTAACTCGTATTGATTTTATATACTATGTAATAACATGTGAGCATAGAAACTAATTAATGATATGTTAAAACAAGTTAAATAACCATTTAATATGTTGTAGAAACAAGATATAAAACTTCGTAAAATAAAATTTAAAAACTTGGTTTCTGCTTCTGATCATGTCGACCCAACATCAGCCCCAGACCTCCATCTTGCCCCTTAATTTCCTACCATGAGAAAGAGTTACTAGCCCCAGTCAAATGCCCCTTTTAATCATCACCCAGGAAGCTTTAGAACGCCCCCATAACCCGGTCGAAAAAACTAGTTATCATGTGTCTTTTTGGGTCCTTTTCCTGGTCGCACAACACAAAAACCAAATATTTATTTTTGAACACTATTATTAATTTTACAAATATAAGCTATAAGCTACTATGGAAATGACTTTTAATAAGCTTAAAAACCTATTAACCAACTACTAAAAAAGTCTTGTGAAGATCTGAGATCAAAATTTTGTTTTACCAATTTTCTTCTTTCTGTTCTTCCTTTTAGTCGAACCAGCCAAGACCCCAACTTTGGACCTTTATTTCAATAACCAAACGAACTTTATGAAATATGGATTTTTGCCATTTTAAAGACCATATAGTAAAGTATTTAAAGGGACAAGAGCATAGTCAAAACTTGGTCTTGCCCCGTCTCAAATTAACCCTTGTACCTGGGCTGGTCGAACAATAAAACCAATAACCTTTTATAACTCGCCCAAACCCCCTCTTTGAATGATTTATTTTGAGCAAACCATAAAACCTTAGAACTTGGGATTAGAGCCATTTAAAAGACCACCCGGCAAAGTATTAATAGAAATAAGAACGTTGTAAAAATACTATAAGGTCTCGCTTATAATCATTTCCTTTTTGGGCAAGATAAGCATAAAACCAAAAGCATCCTTTTTGTTTATTTTATTTTTGAAAAACTATAAATTACAAATTAGAGTTTTCTTGGACCTAAAATATAAATTTTACAAAGATATTAATATAAGGGCTGTTTTGTCAACAATCCATATTAGAGGGTATAAATTGTCATTTTTGAAACTATAGGGTAAAAACTGTCATTTTACCAAAGTTAAAGGATAAAAGTTGTCATTTTTATAAAAGTTCAAGGGTATAAAGTACAATATTTTTATATACTTCAAATAATATAGATCATCACTTAAATAATTCAGGATTGCTATAAAACTTATAAAGAAATACGTATGACAACTCGGGAGTTTATAAAACTTATATATGAAGTATTTATATATAACGATAAACGAACAAACGAAACCTAAATACATGAGGTAAGATAAAATCCAACTTTGAAGAGAATTCATCAACATTTAAACCGTTAACAAAATATTTACGAAACGAATATTAAAATCACAAATACTTGAATACAAATACTGAAAAACTTGACATATTCATCTAGGTTGCATATCGGAGCATTTTATCCGCTATATTTGATTTGTTTTCCATTCAGACTGCTTAGGTGAGTTCATAGTCCCACTTTTCTTTATATGTTTTCCAAACTTGTAGGGAGATACATGCTACCAAACCAAACACAAGTATTTTCCTGATTGTTATTGCACTAAGTTAACTGTTCCCTATTTATATTTAGGGGCAAATATAGACATAGCCCGGTCTAGTAAAGTGTTGGGCTTTTTTGGCCCCAAAAAAGTCGCTTTCCCAAAATAGCCCAACACTTTAAGCGACTGTGTTGACATAAATAATGCCTAAAAACATTATTAATACTTATTCATATCTCTATGTTTTAATTATCACAAAATTTAAACTCATTAAACATAAACTTATCAAATAAACAAGTATTTAGTTGTAAATATTTACTTCTACAACTTAATCACTTAAGGTATGAATAAACATAATGCTTAATGCTTTATATGATCAAAGGAACATTTTTTTAATCACTAGATTTTTTATAAAATGTCAAAAACATTTTATATCTTTTAGAAAAACATTTTTGGTAATAAATAAAAAGGTTTAATCCATTATAAATTTATGAATTCAAATTTTCAACCAAAAATGGCAAAAATGTTCCAGAAAAACCTTCCCCACAAAAAGACAAAACTGGGCAACGGTTATGCTGGGCGGCCCCCTTAATTATATAAGGCGGCCCCCTTAATTTTAAGGGGACCGCCCCCCTATTTAAGGGGGCCGGCACGCTCCTCCAGCTGTCCAGTTTTTGCCTATAAATACTGGCTTTTCCCAGGACATTTTCTCACCTTTTGCACCTCAAACTTTCTGTTCTAAATCTCTTCTTGTATCTCTAAATCCTTTCCAAAACCTTTGATCATACATTCTTAAGCATTGGTTTCCAAGTGATCCAAGCTTCCACCATCCAAGTGCAAAAGAAGAATACTTCTATCAATCAAGACTAGAAGTATTACAACTTAGTAGCATCTTGTTACTCAAGTTGTTTGTTAAATACACCTTGTAAATCATTCATTCATTTGTGTAAAGTGTGTATATAAAGTGTAAACATAAGTGATTAGGCTAGAGTAGTGTGTAAGTAGTGAAGAAAGTGGATAAGTAGTTGTGGTGTAAAGAAGTAGAGTAGAAGTCTTGTAAAGTTGTGAAGTAGAGAAGTCTTGAAGCCGTTGTGAAGCCATAGCATAGAAGTTGTGAAGGCGTAGCAAAGAAGTAGTAAAACCGTTGTGAAGCCGTAGCATAGAAGTCGTGAAGCCGTAGGGTAGAAGTCGTGAAGCCGTAGGGTAGAAGTCGTGAAGCCGTAGGGTAGAAGTCGTGAAGCCGTAGCATAGAAGTCGTGAAGCCGTAGGGTAAAAGTCGTGAAGCCGTAGCATAGAAGTCGTGAAGCCGTAGGGTAGAAGTTGTGAAGCAGTCGTGTAGAAGTCGTGAAGTCCTAGTATTGAAGTCGTGAAGCCATTGTGAATAAGTTGTGAAGAAGTTGTGTTGTGAAGTTGTGAGATTGGTTCTAGCTACGATTAGAACCCGACATTTAGCTTTGTGTCGTTAAGCCGGTGTAAGCCAAAGTCGTGTAAGGTTTTCTTCGCCATAAGGGAGCTTATTGAAGTTGTGAAGAAAACTCTCGAGCTTGGTGCTCGGGGAGTGGAGTAGGGCAAGGAAGGTGTCCTTGTAGCCGAACCACTATAAATCTCTCGTGTCTCGGTTAGATCTTTCCATCTCTTACTTATACCTTTATTTATATCGTCATTACATTCATACATATAGACATATATAATTGTTAGCATTAGTTAGAAGTTGATTTCACATAAAGATCAATTTAAAACTCCATTCATAAAAGGAAAACTTTTACAACAAATCTAAAAGGGTAAACATATAAGTAACAATATTGTTCAAGTATTATTTTTCACATAAACTTGAATCTAAGGTTTTAAAAGTAACAAAAGTTTTTATAATAAAATTAAAAAGACGTAAAACTATTCAACCCCCCTTCTACTTTTCCACAATTGGTATCAGGAGCCACGTCAATCAAGATCTTTAAAATATACTGTATTTTAAAACTTGAATCGATCTATGGAATCCGAAAGATATTTAGAAGGGGAATCTATACTAAAACCACCGCTTTTTGAAAACTATACTTTTCTTGAATGGAAAAATAAATTTGAATATTATGTGAAATCAATTGATCTAGATCTTTGGCATGTCATTTCGATTGGTGATTTTCAACCAACAAAAACGGATTTTGAAAGTCAAGCAAAAACGAATTTTGAAAGACAAAATGATTATTTCAAAACTAAGAATGACAAAAATAATAAAGCTAAAATAATTATTTATAAAGCTTTGCCGAGAATTGAATATGAAAGAATATTCTTCTGTCAAACGGCAAATGATGTTTGGAAAAATCTCTTAAACTTTCATCAAGAAAAATGTCAAGCCAAAGACGAGGAATTTAATCTTGTACATGAATTAGTTGTCCTAGAAAATTTGATAGATAATCACTTAGATAAAATAAATATATGTGCTACTAGTTCAAATGTTTTTAATGAAGGCATTAATGACGAAGACTACATGGATCAACTCCGAAGTGAATTTAATTCAAAATCATGGAGTGACATAGACGAAGAAGAAGATTACTATCCGGTATGTGAAGAATCCAAACTAGATAAAACTCCAAATAAGGTACAATCCGAAACCGAACATTTTTGCTATGATCAATTCATTTTAGAATTTTTAAAATTAGAAAATGAGTTTAAACATTTTTGCAACATAGATCTAAAAACCATTTCTAAACATGAATCATCAAAAACTTTTGAAAGTAATTTTGAAAAAGAAATAATTTTAGAAGATAAAATGTCTAGACTTGAGAGTAATATTGAAATTGATCTAGAATGCAAAACATGTCAAGAACATAAGCATGAAATTAAAAGATTAAATGAAAGAGCAAAAATATTAGCTAAATTTGAAGAAAGTTCTAAATCTCTTAAACACCTACTAAGTTGTCAAAAACCATTCAATGATAAAACTGGTTTAGGATTTAGCTCGGATAATTCTACAACAAGTAAATCAAAACAAATCAAAATTGAAAAACCTAGTAGAGAAATTTAGATATAAGGCTATTTACTGTGATTATAATTAATATAAGTCAAGAAATCCATTGTTTGTACATCAAAACAAACTATTAAGGAATTCTTGTACTTCTTGGCGACATCCTCACCATGTGCATACAAATGCAATGGATGTCTTCAACTAACCATCTCGGACCCATGAGAATCTGGGTACCAAGTTATTTTATTTGATTAGGTGATGAACGCATAAAGGAATGATACTTGATCTTACGTCAGCCTAATCAAATTCGAATCGTGCATGTGATGACTTATGAATCATCTAATCCTGAACCACACTCAATATCTCACGTGATTATCCATCTCAAGAAATTGCTTATGGCGTAGTGAAATATTAATGGTTTTTGTTGAAAGAGCATGATGAGGTTGCATTTGAGACGTGAATGTCTCAACAAAAAGACGTCACATACATCAAAGCTAAGACATCTAATATGTCAAGTACAATATTTCATGTTCGATCAAGCCGCTTTGGTCTTATAAGGCGTTAGAAGCATGCTGTGATATACTTTCATGCCATGGTTATATTGAAGTCTCATCTACCATTCACTACCTCATTTACCATCCTGGATATTATGAAGAATAGCTGGACATAAGGTACGTTCTCTTTTTAAATTCCATGAATAGTTACTTCATACATATAGTTTTGTTAAAAATTGCCTTAGGATATGCTTGGTTTGATAGGTTGCCTTGCCTTTACACTTTTAGTTATATCCTATTTACGATTTAATTAGAAACTCTTTAGTTAGCCCCCCTAAGTATTAAATGATGTATCCACTGTTGAACTCATTTAGCCTTTTCAAATTTAAAATGGAAATCTTCTATGTCCACTATTAGAAAACTCTTGGTAATAAAATAAATTAAGTTATGCGGATAAATCATTAACATAGAAGTAAGGATAGATTCTTCGCGTTAGAAAACTATGTATGTAACAACCTCTTGTAGAATATGGCATTAGGTTAGATAAATGTGCTGCAACAAAGGAGCTATAGATGTTAGGTTATACCCCATTCAACATGTCTCTATTAGAATCATAAGTAAAATATATCATCTAGATTTACCCTCATAAAAGGACAATGTCTGAATCACATTAAGTCAAGTATTAGTAAACCAAGCAAACTTCATATTTGGTACTCTTCGATAGGTAAATTTAGGAACTTAATTTCTTCTAAAAAGAGAATGACTACTGGAGAATCTATTGACTAGAAACTCAATTTGACCTAACGGTTGAATTGCTTCTATGTGAGAAGTTGGGTGTGTGTAACCCGTAAAAATGGTCGTGTTTAGCCTAAATTGAGCACCACTAGTAATAGTCTCATATTCATTCTCCAGCTTGATTACATTACTCTTCCTAAATATACCTAACGATAGTTTGCTTTTATGAACTTTTTTTTTCAATTAGAGTTTTTCATTCCTAGATTTATGTCATCTTGCATATATAAAATTTCTAAGATGTTTACTTGCTCATATGTGTTTTAATTGCATGCCTTCGTAATTATTCGCTTAGTTATTAAATGCATATTTATTATAATTTTTTTTGTAAACTATTCTGATATGATAATTTCTCTTGTATATACATGCTTAAATGCCATAAAATATGTAGAAAAGGGTAGCATGTGACAATAGCCTTAACCAATTTCCTTGAGCATGAAATCTTTTACAACCACTGTTTTAATGACATTTATTTTTAAATATGCTAAAACTTAACATCTTGGAAAAATGATTTTTCAAAAGAATATATCACCTTTCTAACATGTTTTACCATCCCTCCCAACATTTGTCCATGATGATGTTTTTATCAAAGCCAAAGATTGAAAATTTCGTTTTCTTTCCTCATAAAAACATTTTGAAATAAAACTCAATCTATCTTATTCAAATAACTTTCACATCTACATAAAAACCCACTTTCAAACATTGTTGAATAATGCTAAAAACACCTATTTAAAATCATGGTTTACTCATTAAGATCTCACTTGGTACAAGTCTAGAAGTCCATGCTATCACAACTCCCCATTTCTTTGCACATAGACACTTATTAGGATTAATTAACTAGCGTATTAATATTTCTAAAAATGATATTGTGAATTACTTGATATTATATATCGCTTTCTTGTCCATATATATATATATATATATATATATATATATATATATATATATATATATATATATATATATATATATATAAATGTATATGTTACTTGGTTAATGAGTAGATTGCATGCTAGATAAAATTGCTTAATTAGATATGCTTAGCATACATGAGTTATTTAATCCTAAATTGCCTCAAAAGAAGTTGGACTTGCTTGAAACTAAACCCAAAAACACAACCTTTTCTACAAATTTCTGTCAAAAACCCATTTCTAGTAGTCTGGAAATCAGCAGATGGGCGGCCCCCTTAAATACGTAGGCGGCCCCCTTAAAATTAAGGGGACCGGCCCCTATTTAAGGGGACCGGCCATCTGGAGTGACAGATTACTGTTTTCTTTTTCAATTTCCAACCCATTTTATTCTATACTTCCCAAAATTCACCAACACATTTTGTCCTAAACCACCCACCAAAATTTTACCTTCCTCAATCACATAATCCATACACTATAAATACCCTTCTCCATCATAAATGCTCATCTATATCATCCATTCAAACATGTCATCCTCTAACAACCTAAGATCCAAGCCTTCAAGAGTTGCTAAGATTTCAGTGAGACCCATTTGGAGAAGAAAGCTTGACACTTGTCATAATTTCAACTCAACCAATGATGTTGTTCAAAGTTAACCAACACCCAAGCCTCATGCTCATTCTAAACCTTCATCTCCCAATGATCAATCCCAAAACAACAATCCTAACCTCATTCACACTCAACCCACCAATGCATCATTCAAAACACTCACCACTCTTGGAACACCCACTTCATCCATATCACCATCTTCATCCACTCATGATTACCCAAGCTCACAAACATCTCCACCACTAAAAGTGTCACCACCACCTCCTACCAACTCACATGCTACTCCTATATTGTATGTACAAACATCCATCCCACATAACAACAACACTTTACCATCATCACCTTCATCCGAACACTTGAAGTTCATTGAGGAACTCAAGGAAGCCCATGAGCTTAGTGCTCTTCTTGCCCTACACCTATCCCAAAGAAACCTAGATCAACCTTCATCTAGCTCTCCCTCATCACTCCACAACACAAACCAAGTTGAGAAACATGTTAACAATTGTCCTTGTTGCATCTTTCTTCAACAATAAACCATTGCTTTGAATGAGCACTTCACATGGATTGAGTATCTTCTTACTAGATCCAATCCAACATCCCCACTTGAACAACATCAAAACCTTCATCCAACATGGTCCGCTCCAAAATCTCCACCTCCAATTTCTCCACCACCACTCTCTCTAACCTCCATAAACCCAATAATACACCTCCATTAATTCAACATCCCCACCCTCATCACTCATGACCATTTCAAACACTCCATCACCATTCATCTAAAACAATTTAAATTTTCATGTTTCAAGCAAGTCAAATAGATTTCCTAGGCAAATTAGAATTCTCTACCTAATGTATGCTATAAGCATAATGTATGTTGTAACAATGATTATGACTTATACATAATCAGTTTTAAATTAATGAAAGTTGTGTTTTATGCTCTTAATATGTGATTGCTATATGTGATATTATGATATGTATATATGCTTGTGCTTCAAATATTTTTCTTGCAAGTATTCCATATCTCGATTCCTTGGTGCCCTCAAACGAGGGGGAGCACACATCAAGGGGGAGTTCTCGTCCCGACAATTTTCATTTCTAAAACTTGTCGGCTTAACCTTTTTGATTTTACAAAAAGGGGGAGAAGTGAATATAAACTCACTAAATACTTGTCCAAAAATAAATTTTTGGATTTAATGAGTTTAAGTTTTGTAAACATCAAAAAGGGGGAGATTGTTGACATAAATAATGCCTAAAAACATTATTAATACTTATTCATATCTCTATGTTTTAATGATCACAAAATTTAAACTCATTAAACATAAACTTATCAAATAAACAAGTATTTAGTTGTAAATATTTACTTCTACAGCTTAATCACTTAAGGTATGAATAAACATAATGCTTAATGCTTTATATGATCAAAGGAATATTTTCTTAATCACTAGATTTTTTATAAAATGTCAAAAACATTTTATATCTTTTAGAAAAACATTTTTGGTAATAAATAAAAAGGTTTAATCCATTATAAATTTATGAATTCAAATTTTCAACCAAAAATGGCAAAAATGTTCCAGAAAAACCTTCCCCACAAAAAGACAAAACTGGGCAACGGTTATGCTGGGCGGCCCCCTTAATTTTAAGGGGACCGCCCCCCTATTTAAGGGGGCCGGCACGCTCCTCCAGCTGTCCAGTTTTTGCCTATAAATACTGGCTTTCCCCTGGACATTTTCTCACCTTTTGCACCTCAAACTTTCTGTTCTAAATCTCTTCTTGTATCTCTAAATCCTTTCCAAAACCTTTGATCATACATTCTTAAGCATTGGTTTCCAAGTGATCAAAGCTTCCACCATCCAAGTGCAAAAGAAGAATACTTCTATCAATCAAGACTAGAAGTATTACAACTTAGTAGCATCTTGTTACTCAAGTTGTTTGTTAAATACACCTTGTAAATCATTCATTCATTTGTGTAAAGTGTGTATATAAAGTGTAAACATAAGTGATTAGGCTAGAGTAGTGTGTAAGTAGTGAAAAAAGTGGATAAGTAGTTGTGGTGTAAAGAAGTAGAGTAGAAGTCTTGTAAAGTTGTGAAGTAGAGAAGTCTTGAAGCCGTTGTGAAGCCATAGCATAGAAGTTGTGAAGGCGTAGCAAAGAAGTAGTAAAACCGTTGTGAAGCCGTAGCATAGAAGTCGTGAAGCCGTAGGGTAGAAGTCGTGAAGCCGTAGGGTAGAAGTCGTGAAGCCGTAGCATAGAAGTCGTGAAGTCGTAGGGTAAAAGTCGTGAAGCCGTAGCATAGAAGTCGTGAAGCCGTAGGGTAGAAGTTGTGAAGCAGTCGTGTAAAAGTCGTGAAGTCCTAGTATTGAAGTCGTGAAGCCATTGTGAATAAGTTGTGAAGAAGTTGTGTTGTGAAGTTGTGAGATTGGTTCTAGCTACGATTAGAACCCGACATTTAGCTTTGTGTCGTTAAGCCGGTGTAAGCCAAAGTCGTGTAAGGTTTTCTCCGCCATAAGGGAGCTTATTGAAGTTGTGAAGAAAACTCTCGAGCTTGGTGCTCGGGGAGTGGAGTAGGGCAAGGAAGGTGTCCTTGTAGCCGAACCACTATAAATCTCTCGTGTCTCGGTTAGATCTTTCCATCTCTTACTTATACCTTTATTTATATTGTCATTACATTCATACATATAGACATATATAATTGTTAGCATTAGTTAGAAGTTGATTTCACATAAAGATCAATTTAAAACTCCATTCATAAAAGGAAAACTTTTACAACAAATCTAAAAGGGTAAACATATAAGTAACAATATTGTTCAAGTATTATTTTTCACATAAACTTGAATCTAAGGTTTTAAAAGTAACAAAAGTTTTTATAATAAAATTAAAAAGACGTAAAACTATTCAACCCCCCTTCTACTTTTTCACAGACTGAATCTGGGAGTGACATGTGGCGGAAAAAAGTCGCTTAAGCGATTTTTTTTTCAATCTACTGCTAGTCCATCTGTTTCTACTGCTGGGCTTAATCAAAAGTCGCTTAATTCACAAAAAGTCGCTTAAGCGACTTTTTTCCGCCACATGTCACACCCAGATTTAGTCGCTTAAAGTGTTGGGCTATTTTGGGAAAACGACTTTTTTGGGGCCAAAAAAGCCCAACACTTTACTAGACCGGGCTATTTGTAGAATTACCCCTTATATTTATTATTTAAAAGTCCCTCGTATCATGCACCATTAGTCACCTGCTGGGTGAGCGCGAATATGTGAATAGATCTATTGGCCTGACGACCCATTTGTACTAATCGGATGGATATCTTTGTGGTAGCCGGTTAGACAGATGCATTATATTTGAAATCTAATCTTGGGGGCAAACCACTTTCATTTTTATTATGTTAGTGAGACTGGAAACTGTCAACGCATTGCGTGTCATGAGGTTTTGTGCAATATTCCGAATTGTGATATATCTGATTTCTTGTTGGGAATTATATTTTCATAGATTTGATGATCACAGAACAAGAAGAATGAAACATGAAGAATACTGAAATGATAAGCAAAATACGCTAATGAAGCTGTTGCAGGAGTTGTTAAGTCTTCTGGTTAAGTCTTCTCACAGTTAAGTCTGGTGGTTAAGTCTTCTCTCAGTTAAGTCTGGTGGTTAAGTCTTCTCTCAGTTAAGTCTGGTGGTTAAGTCTTCTCCCAGTTAAGTCTCCTCGTTAAGTCTGGTAGTGTTAAGTCTGGTCATTACACAGTTAAGTCTTGTAGTGTATCAAGTGCTGCTATGAGTCATACTACTGCTGGATGGATAAGGATGAAGAAGATATTATCGATAGATAATATCTAGATCAGTCAACAAAGTTGTAAAACAAGATACATGTTGTATCTTAATGACTGACACATAACAAGCAAGTAGTAGACAAAGTCTTATCATATTGTAAAAGGTCTCCTTGGACTATAAAAGGAGATCTTACCCCTTAGATAAAAATATGTTTTACAAGTGTTTAGTATGCTTAGAATTTAAACACTGAATGTGTTAAAATGTAAAACATCAAATAGTGAGTGTGTGTGGGAACATCAGACATGGGGTCTGATGTTGTTATGTTTGTTTAGCCTCAAGGATCTTTGATCCCTGATTAGAGTGTAATCGCACTACTATTGATCAAGTAGTATTGGGGCTGATTTTATAACAAAAGAGAAAGTTTGGCAAAACCTTATTGTGATAATATTGTTTCTTTCATTTGAATATTCCGCTAATATTATCATCATACTTGTCATAAGTTAATCCTAGATAAAGGCTTAACAACCTTGAGCCCATAAACGATCACAAAACTTATTGTTAGTAACCTCTAAAACAAGTTTTCAACATTTCTTTTATTTAGCCGGTGTTCAAAACTTATTATAACTTTAAACGCTATGAACTCACCAACCTTTGTGTTGACGCTTTTAGCATGTTTATCTCAGGTCTATTATGAGCGAGGATGGCATGGAGGGGCACGGATACTGATAGAAGGCTAATTATCATTCGAAACTTATTTAATAAACTGTAAACCTACAGGGACCTCATTTTGTAAACTCTGATATTTATAAAATTCGAATGATAAATCTTTTAAAACGACTCCATTAGAGATCGTTTTCTATTACTATAACTGTTGTACTGTCGAGTAACACCCAGCTTGAATTCCGCTGCGTATCACGAAAATGAGGGTGTTACAACTACTTTCTCTTCCTCCTCCTTTCATCATGGATCATCATCTCAACCTATGGATGAGGATAATGTTGAAGTAAATGAAGAAGGAACCTCTCGTGCTCATACTCCTTCACCCGACACATACTTTCATAATCTTAAAACATCCGACTTCACTCCAACAACCGACCTCGACTACAGCAACACCAACTTAAGTTCTGTAATGCGAAGGCAAACGACGATGTACAATCGACAAGTGTCAACGCACGAGCAAACCATCGAGGGGTTCAAGTCAATCGGGAAGGCACTCAAGGGCATCGGCAACAAACTCAAGAAGTTAGGGAGGTCGTGAGATTGAAAAAAAAATTAACTATTACATAATTAGTATTATTAACTTAAGTATTATTAAACTAACTTTCATGGGGTTTTGGCTACGGCCATATGACATTTAATACTTGGTCTAACTCTAACTTTGGATGATTATCTTCGCATGGGTCACTTCAGGTGTGTCTTTCCGTTTTACCACCCGAAGTTAATTTTTAATCAAGTATTATTCTTGGTTAAATTTGGTTTATATGTTTTTATTTAGTTTCTCTTTTCCTGCATGCATTTTCCTTGCATTATCTAAATGATCATATTACTTGCTTGATTGCATGCTTAATAGTAGCCTATATTTAGATAATCACATGTGTTTGTTGGTTGCTAGTTGTGGCTATTGTTATGAAATCTATGTGATTATTCTTTAGTGAATTGAGGCAATAGGATTTGCTGCAAATAGTGCCCCTAGAATTACCCATTTAGGGAGCCTAAATCCTGCAGAACTGGAAAAAAACGTCACCAGCAGGTCACGGCACCACTAAATAGGGCACAGTACCACTAAATTTAGTGGTACCGTGGGTGATTTAGTGGTACCGTCCCCTGGGAATATGTTTTTAACTGTTTGCTTTCACTTTTTGACTTTTTTTCCCTTAAATTCTTCAAACATGAGCTGATTCCAACACTCCCAATTCCCTAAACTCATCATCCTACCAACCATGCATGCTTTTGATCTGGCTATTTAAGCTTCTATTATGCATTCATCTTCCTCACAATCACTCATTCAACATAAACTCACCATGTCTTCCACCGTTGCTACCACCTCACACAAAGCCAAGCAACCAAGACTCAGCATCAAAACTCCAAAGGAAATAATTCTCATTGATCAAACACTAGATGATGATGAAGACATTCATACACCATTACCTTCCACCAACTCAACCTCATCAATTTCTACACCATTTGCTCCTTCCAAAACCATTTCTACTAGGCCAACCTCATCATCCTCTTCCACAATTAGGACAACAACACCCTTACTCCCACCTAGTCCTCCTCAACCGTTGGCATTAACATTCACACTATCTCCAACAACTCCTCTTGAGCTTGGTTACAACACATCATCATCTTTCGCTTCTCCTTCTCCACAACCACTTATGGGCCACCCTATTCTTTACCCACTTGAACTACATAGCCTTAGTTTTCCATCTTGTCACCACAACCGCAACCTCATAGTTAACCTTAGAGATGATTTGGGTCTCATGTTCTCCTATCTAGAACACCTCTTGACACCACCACAAGGACCCATCATACCACCTCCTCCACCAACCAATAGCCCAAGCAACTAAACACTTTCATGTTTAGTCTTCAAGAATAAATGCTTAGGAACCCTTTTGGAATTGAAGCAAATCTTAGGGCCTCTCAAGTCACTAAAGATTTATGTGTGCTTCTTGTAGTTTTTACTTTCTTGTCTTTATGTTGTACTCACACCTTATGTGTGATTATCATTTTCAATTATCAATGCATGGGCTTAGTTTATGGTTGGATTATCTTAGTTTCTTTATTTTATTTTGTCATGGTTGGATATTTGTCTTGGTTGCTACATGTTAGATATTGTATATGTGTCATCTAACCTTGTTTTGTAGCAAGTACCATTGCTCGATTCCTTGGTGTCCTCCAAACGAGGGGAAGTATACATCAAGGGGGGGGGCTAGCGATCTTTTTGCTTCGACAAAAAGGGGGAGAAATGAGATATAAACTCATACTAAAAACTTGTTAAAATTAATCTTTCACTTAAAATGAGTTTATGTTTTGTCATCATCAAAAAGGGGGAGATTGTTGATGCAAATAATGTCCTAAAAACATTATTTATATCTTTCGATGACTCCACGTTTTGATGATAACAAAATGTGAAAACACTTTACGTCAAAATTAACGTAAGCAAGTTTCTAGTCGAAATATCCCGTTTCTACGTAAATCACTCTAGGTAAGAACAAACAAATTTACAACTTGACAAATGATCAAAGAAGTGAATTTGTGTTTTAAACTTCACATTTTTAATGTGACAAAACATTTTTTCAAAATTAAATTTTACAAATCATTTTTGAATTATAAAGAAATGTTTTAATTGGAAAAATAAGTTTAAAAATCATAACAGCTATTTTTCCTCCCAAATCAGCTCCAAACTTCCCCAAATAAAATTTCACCACTAAAAACAAAAAATGGAGCGTCTCTTGTCTGGCACGGTACCTCGATACCACTAAATTTAGTAGCACCGTGTGGTATTTAGTGGTACAGTCCTACTGTAACGAGCAAATTTTCCCTGCCTATAAATACTAGTCCACTTCACAGTTTTTTGGTATCCTTTTTCACAAAAAAACTTTCTGAGTTTAATCCCCTATTCACACTTACATTTCCTTGATCATTTAGATAGTTTCGTTTGTTTAAGACTGATTCTTTCATCCAACCAAAGATCACCTTCATTCCTCTATTAGTCCAAGAGAAGAACACAAAGTATCAAGAAGATACAAGGTGTTAGAGTCATTGTGTAGTGCACTTGTGTGGAAACCGTAGAGGGGGGGGGGAGGGTTGAATACGTTTCCATTTAAAAACTTAAAAACTGTTTGTATAAAACACCCGATCAAGTGTGACGTAATATGAAAAGTGTCAATAATGATCATACAACATCTAGAGATGGTATAAAGTAAACTACAACACAAACACAATCAAACCATGACACAAACATAATCAACATAATATAAGCAACAAACCACACAAACATAAACGCAATGCAAATATAAATGTAAAGCGATAAAGACTAAAATAAAAGTTAAGAGATAAGTAAAGAAGGCGCAAACCGGACACGATGATTTATAGTGGTTCGGTCACGAAGCTCTTCTTCGCCCTACTTCACTCCCCGAGTACCCAACTCGAGAGTTACTTCACTAATCAACAAGCTCCCTTCTTGGTGGAGAAAACTATACAACGTCGCTTACGATATTTTCTGACACTAAGCTAGATGTAGAGTTCTTCTTCGGGTGCAACCAAACCCGTTATGTTTTATGGCCCAACATAACAAACCTTGTGTTTTGAGGCCTAAACACATAAACCACGTCGGTTACATTATTTTTCGACATTCAGCTAAATGTTGAGTACTAATCTAGCTAGTACCAATCTCACTCACGATCTACCCGATCCTCACATATCATACAAGCTACAAGATCCACATTATCTACACTCGATTTACCCGATCTACTCACGATACACCTGATCTACTCACAATCTACCCGATCTACCCGACAACAACACAAGCTACACAAGATCTCCCCGATCTCTACAAGATCACAATGATCCACGCAAACTAACTAAACAAGATGATAGACAACTTGATGTATAGCAAGATACAACAAGCGCGTAAAAAATGTTACGAGTGCACTAGACTAACACTATAACACTTTGTATCTTTGTGATACTATGTGTTCTTCTCTTGCACTAGTAGATGAATGAAGGTGATCTCTTGGTTGGATGAAAGGATCACTCTTAAACAAACTAAGACTCTCTAAATGATCAAAGAAAGTGATCTAAATAAGAAGAGATTAGACCAGAGAAAACTAACTGGAAAAATCAAGTTGGAAGTGTAAAATGGTCTTATATTGAAGCCAACCATATATCCCTAAGAGCATTCGGTGTGGTTAACGCAGCCTTGCGTTAAGCCTTCACCTTGGCTGCGTTAACGCGCGTTAACCACACCATGTTACCTGCGATAGCCATTGGAATTCAAATTTAATTTTTACAACTTTGGCCCCTCCAAAGTAAATGACGGCTACTTCATTAATATATATATATATATATATATATATATACACACACACATTATATATAACAGGAGGCATTACACGTAGATAATGCCACATAAATGCCACCTCAATGCCACATAATCATTAAAATGCCACATAATCATAAACTATGCCACTTGGCATTTCTTGCTGCAGGAAAAAACGGACAGAAATTATGTTAAAAATTTGTACTTGGTGAGATTCGAACTCCACACTTCCACAACTCAAACATACTTCATCTCTAACAAAAAAAAAAAAAAAAAAAAAAAAAAAAAAACTTGTTCATTCACAATGGATCCGAATCAAAGTCACGAAGAATTTAACAACTGGTCAGATGTAGATGACGAAACTGACATTCAATTTATGACAGCCGCGTACGAATATCCGCAACAGTTGGAACAAGCAGCATCTCAACCTCCGATATCACGTAGTCATATCTATCGTGAACGTGAGCTTGCTGAACAACGTTTGCGTAGCGACTATTTCAATCACGATTGTAAGTATCCGCTTCGGTATTTTCGAAGAA
Organism: Artemisia tridentata subsp. tridentata; assembly: GCA_021014915.2. Taxonomy (NCBI): domain Eukaryota; kingdom Viridiplantae; phylum Streptophyta; class Magnoliopsida; order Asterales; family Asteraceae; genus Artemisia; species Artemisia tridentata. The sequence continues at coordinate 61,047,581 of CP139508.1, read as the reverse complement.
GATTTCGTATGAGCCAGAAACTATTTCTACAAATAGTCGAAGGTATTGAATCTTATACCTCCGATTTTCTTTCAGATCATTTTAAATTCTTTAGGCAATCACCCGATTGTACGGGTCAAATGAGTATAAGTGTTCTTATGAAGTGTACATCTGCCATACGCCAATTGGCGTACGGCACCGCACCCGATGCGTTTGATGAATATTTGCAAATGGGTGAGCGTACTTCACGTGATTGTCTTGATAATTTTAACAAGTGTGTTATTGATTTGTTTATGCAGGAATATTTAAGAAAACCGACATGATCCGATATTCAAAGTATTTATGAAAGACATGAGGCGTACCACGGTTTTCCGGGAATGCTTGGTAGCATTGATTGCATGCATTGGGAGTGGAAAAATTGTCCGGTTGCTTGGCAAGGGCAATTTGGTAGGGGTGATAAAAAATACCCAACAATAATGCTTGAAGTAGTTGCTTCGCAAGATTTATGGATTTGGCATGCATTTTTCGGGATGGCGGGGGCGAATAACGATATTAATGTTTTAGATAACTCTCCGTTATTTGACGACATTCTTAATGACGTCGCCCTTGCAGCACCTTGTATGGTTAATGGAACCAGGTATGAAAAGGGATATTACTTAGCTGACGGAATTTACCCACAGTGGGCTACTTTCGTCAAATCCTTCTCGGCAACAACTGACGATAAACATGGTTATTTTATAAGAAAACAAGAAAGTGCACGAAAGGATGTTTAACGTGCTTTTGGTGTGCTTCAAGGACGTTGGGGTATACTACAACAACCGGCACGTCAAATGAAAATTGTCAGGATATGTAGAATCATGTTTTCTTGCATTATTTTGCATAATATGATTTTAAAAGATCAAAAATTTGCACTACGTGAGTATGGCGAGATGTGCGTGGATCCGTCACCACATATGAGGAAAGACAGGTGGGTCGACAGATGTGATGTCCAACGTCGAAAGGCAAAAGAAATACGCGACAGGGAAACGCATAGTCGACTCCAACTAGACCTTATGGAGCATCTTTGGCATAAACATCTTCAACGACAACAAGAAGAACAAGATTCCAAAGACGATGAATAAGTATTTGTTTCGTATTTTAATATTTAATATTTAATGTTATGTAATGTTTAATATTCGTATTGTAATGTTTAATATTCGTATTGTAATGTTTAATATTTAATGTTATGTTAGTTATTAAATGAAGTATTAGTTTTAGTTTAGGGGTTGAATTTGAAAATAGTTGAGTTAAAGGTGAGTTATGATAGTGGGTGTTTTTTTTAGTTAAAGGTGAAAAGGTTAAAGCTGATGTGGCGCTGACGTGGCAGTGTGTTAAAGTTGAACTCTGTGTTACCACACCGAGTGCTCTAATAGTAATATCCTACGCAATCGATCATTGTATATTGAAGCCATATTAAAACCTAACATATCAATCGAAGGAAAACATGTTACTGACGAGATTAAAGGAAAACATGTTATTGATGAGATTAAAGGAAGAAGCAGAAAGGTACCGTAAGATGATTGATTTCATGTTGGATATTTACTGTGCACTGAAGATCAAAGAAGCAGCTGATCTTGTAGACGTCATTGAAGACAAGATAATCCGTATCTTGTATTCGTTGACTGATCTCATGGATTCGGTCGATGATCATGACTGCAACGACAAAGACCACGTGTCTAGTATCATCAACGACTACAGATCCGACATTATCAACGACCTTAACGGATTACTAAGCCATGATTGTTTCTCTAACTCTGCCCTTAAGAGAAAGATTAAGGATTACATCCGCGACTTTGAAAATGAGTCTCTTGATCTTGACAGAAAATTTCATGCACAATGGGAATTCAGACCAAAAAAGAGGACTTTGTTGGAATTTAATAAACATGACAAGTTCATATATGTAAGATCCTACAAAAATCCGTTATGATAATCTTTGTTAATTAGTAATAACCTCGACTTATCATTTAACAAAGCTCATTTTTTTTATGGAGAAATTTAAACTTTCATTTACTTACTATATTAATTCACCACACCTTATTACACGCCTCAAGCCCAAACTCCAAAGTTAAGTTTAACCTTGTGATTTTACTACAAAACCCGACAGTCACAACCTCTCTAAAGCAACCACTTTTCTCGCTAATTATAAACACAACTTGTCAATATTTTTACACCGTCGTGATCGCAACCCACTAGACAATATATATGTCGAATTACGATACTAGATATTGAATATACCTATAATAGTGAAGGCCATTTGTGTCTTCCAAAAATTCCCAAGAATATAACTGAAAGGCCACAAATTCCACCCTACGCAAACACTGATTACTCTTATAAGTTCCTAAGGTTTTCACTAGCAATTATCCACATATGAATCTATAATATAATGTCAGAAAAATCAGTAACTCTTAGCATGCTATGATATCAATATCAAAGTTGTATTTTGCAAAACACTTCATGCACCCACCTAAAATTTACAACCGAATATACATAAGTACAATCCAACAGCCAAGGACAAACAACACCAAACCCTTTGAGATATTTTGATAACAGCAAGGCATACCTAGGTGTCCATCTAACTACAGTATTCTCCAATGATTGATTGAATAAAAACGTGTGATAAATTCTTCTATATTATACCTAACTTCACACCACTACTTCAATCCTATCCACCCTCAACAAAATATCTCTCTCTCCTCTCTCATTTCCGGCGAACAAAACCAGTCACCGGCACACCACCGCCAGCCGCACAACTACACCACCACCACCAAATTAATCCTTGTGATCTCGTTATCACTTGAACATATCACACGCGCCATGAAACCCTCCTTCTCCACCACAGCTGCTGCTGCCGACATCACTACGCGCCGCCGTCTCCACCGCCGCGTTCTCTCTCACTCTCTTCTCGTCATGGTAAAACTGAGAAATCCGTCTCTATATTTACTTTTTATTATTTACCGGTTATTATTGTTCTTGTTTCCGTGGATTTATAAACGAGTTTTGCAGATTTTTGTGGAGGTAAAAGACGGATTAAAACATGTTAAAAATCTAATAGTGTGGTAAGAAAAAGGGTTGTATAAGTTGTGTGGTAAGAATTGTGATGAAGCTGTGTTTGGTGTGAATCGGGTCGAGACCCACTTGTTTTGATTGTGACCCGGTTTGGTCACTAGTCATGAGATAAAATCTATAAGGGTCCGTTTGGTTTTGGCTGCTGTCGAAGGTCTGTTGGTTGCAATTGGGTTGAGACCGAGACCACTAGGGTCTCGGCAAGGTTATTGTCATTATTATGTGGTTGTTGTTTTGATGTTAGTGCTCGACAAGGGTGTAAGCTTGTGTCGAAATTTGTGGTCGTATGGTTCGAACGAGGTAAAACCGAACCGAGACCAAGTGGTCTCGGTAAGTCTTGAAAACTCTACTTTCGGTCTGAGTGGAGTCGATTGGGTCTACGGGTTTGGAATCGAGACGAGTGTTATGCTTTTTCTTGTTTTAATACTTATATCTTGTTAGTTTAAAGTTAAATATGGTTCGGTTGATTGTGTTTAGCAGATTCGAGCCGAGACCTCTCGGTCTCGGCAATGGTCTTTGTGGTCGAATTGTTGGTTGTTGGGTTATTAGTGGTGTTGCTTCGCGTCTCTTTGGTACTCGGAATACTAGAAACCCGCAAAGGGTTGTTGTCCTCGTTGGATTGAGTCTCGGCTTAACAGCCACAAGAGTTAGTGTAATTGTGTCGAGTTTTGGTCATGGTTACGGGTCCGTTTGACCCAGCGTGTGCTTATTTTACTCTCGGGTCGGGTTGACCCGGTGTGTACCTTACGTGAGTCAAATAGGTGTTCTCTGCTTTCAGCAGTTAGAGTGAGTTTGGATTGGGATTATGGATTTAATGGGCTAAAGCCCAACCGATTTAACCAGGGTGCGTTTGATGTCACTTTGGGCCGAAGCCCAAACTAGTGTGTTTGATTATTATAAGTCACAAGCTCATAGACCTAAAATAAAAAGTATGTTCATTTATAACTGATTGGTGACACATTAGTACGTTTCGGGTAATAATTGGAAACGTGATTTGAATTTGAATACGGATGTTAATTATTATGCTTGGACGTTTGGACAAACGTAGATCGTTATCGGACTTATAACATTAGATAACGGACTTATTGAACATTTTGACTCGAGACGGTATAATATATTAACTTCAATATGAACTTAATATATTAAAAACAAAACGGACACAAAATCTTCAATAAAACTAAAACTAATATTTACAAGAATAATAACGAGACATAAACTTATAAATTATTGTAATTTCAGATTTTGTTAGTCCAAGTCTCAACGATTTGAGAACAACTGATTTTTATAGTTAAACTCTTTCCTATTTTACAAGACGATTATCTTTTATACAAACTATTTGGGATAACGGGGTAAATGCTGAAATGTACAAACTAGTTATTTGATTTGAGATGTTTGTTTGTTTTTTTTTTTAGCTTCTAAGTAGTCCTCCTTGGTTTGAGTTCTTGTCAGTATCCTCTTGAGCTAGTTGATGTCTATCCTATTTGGCGTGAGTTGTCTGCAGAGTCTAGGTTATCTTACCACACCACACGAAACATTTAAACAAAGCTTTTGATAAGTATTGAAAACTGAGTAATCCACGAAAACTACGACACATTGTCTTTTATAGACTTTATTATTTTGCGAGACGTGTTTTGAGATAATCGTATACGTATTAGGTTGTGCCGATCCTAGACTGTTGTGTACCGTCGTGCTATATGTTTTGAGACCGTTGTGATAAGCTCTAGATGCCAGTCGTGTCAGTGTGATCTCTGCTTTGCTGTGGCTAAGGTGAGTCGTGGCCCCTCCTATTTTAATACTTGATTTATACTTTTTGGGGGAGATACATGCTTCGAAATATTTTATTCATTTATCAACTATATGATTTACTTTGCGATACAATACTTCTATGAGCACTATGAAAACTCTTATGACTTACCGTGAGTCGTGGCCCCTACTTTTCACACTTGTTTTAATAACTCTTTTGGGGGAGATACATGCTTTAACTGCTTTAAATTACTTGAAATCATCAACTATGCTCTACATGCTTGAATTATACTTGAAAAGAATACATGCTAAATATATGTGCAAATTGCCTGTTTAGCTTAAACACGGAACTTGAAACATAATATCTCTGAACTACTTGATGTAACATGATACTGAGGCTTACTGAATGTATTCATATAACAAATGAATAAACTGTTACTTATTATGATATTTCTATGTTCCATTAGAAATAATTGCCACAGATCAGAATACGTATATTTTATGAACTTTGAGACCCATATTGCCTAAGCTTACTTTATTGCCAAAAAGTCCCTTTATCATGAGCCATTAATCACTGCGGTGAGCGCGAATATAGCAACAGCTTCGAAACCTGTTGGTGGACTGACAACTTATCCCACTAATACTAGGACGGAATGCTTAACCGCTAGTCGTATTAGTCGCGATGCGCTATATTTGAGAAAAATAGGAAGTGGCAAATCACCTATTACACGAGGGCCAATTTTTCATCATTAATTTGATGATCACCTCCGTTTTACGGTACTTTGTTAACGTTTTGCGCTTCATGAGGCCGATGGCAATATAACTTTATATATGAATATTTCATATATATATCCTAGGATACAGCTGTATTAGAAGACCACCACTTTTCACTACTAGACATCAGACTTTAGACTATTATTAATTTACGTGATATGAATATGAATCTCGTACTTGAACTTTAACTGTTATTATATGTGATTTAAATTGAGAATTCTTTAAAGACAACTAAAAAGGCTTAGTATATCGTTACTTTCTAAAGTTAATCCAATATATCATTTCGAGCGTATAACAACGTAGCTCATATACATCTATAATTTGAAGCTTATGATCGTTTGAGGTCATACATGAATTACTCGCGAAATTTTATTCAACGCGACTTGTTATTTAATGAAGAACTACTATTTATATCAACAATCAGTATACACCTTTCAAATAAAGTTATTTTCTATAAACTCCACGAACTCACCAACCATTGTGTTGACATTTTAAGCATGTTTATCTCAGGTAATTAACGGAGCAGGACAAGACACGGAGCGGGCATCTTTTACTCTGATAACTTAAATGGTGTAAAATCAAATATGTCATTCTTTCTAAATTATCACATTTTTTTTATGGGATTTTCAAATCAATGATTTACCTTGTATCAAAAATATTATTTAAAATGACATAAAACTTTCAAAACGCCCCTTCCGGGCCGTTTTCTGAGATTTAAACTTCGATCCTCACCGTAACACCCAAATTACTTTTCCGCTGCCACAAACCAAATTTGGGGGTGTTACAATATATTAAACACATAATCATCACACACATGCGGAAGCGTAGGATCTATTTAACACATAAAGAATTAACCGAATAATAAAGCAAACGTACCGTGATTCTGGCTAAACAAGAATCAACTTCAATAATCCTTCAATTAAGATCAAGAACCCTAATTATGGTTTATAATTGGATTAACGAATTACCCCTTACCGTTTTGTAATTCAATCCAAGATATTAACTATAGTGAGTTAATACCACGTTCTTGTACACACATACTAATACCAAATTAATGTAAATTGTTAGTGCAAGCAGTCTCGTTGGGAAGATTGCTAGTGCAAGCAATCTCGTTTGTTTTGATTGATGACAAACATGTAACTTGATACATAACGTAAAATGTACAAGTTACTTGTAATCTTATATTGTCTCAACATACATTCAACACCTCTCAAGTCCTCGTATGATACAACACAGGTTCGTACATGTTTGTTATGTAGCATTATGATCAGACCCTTAACAAACCATTTAGAATGTTTAAAATACGGTTAGATAATTAAGTATTTTGAAAAGGCTAATCATTCTACTTAGAACCTCATTTTACATGATCACTAGGACACATGTTACAAACATATACACATTTATATTATTTACATTTTAAATCTTAAAATGGAAATATATATACATGACATCATGGCATACATCATTGACAAATCTTGTAGATATGAAAAGATTTGGTAGATATGGAAAGATTTGGAAAGATATAGTAGATATAGAAAGATATGGAAAGATTTGTGAAAATATTTTTTGTCTGACACCCGCAGATCCAATTGGTATAACTGACGGATCCAATTTATGGGATCCGCCATATCCGTGGCTTGTAGAAATTGTTTTCCTATAAATAGTTTTACACATGGTTTACACACATGGTTTACACACATGGTTTTACACACATGGTTTTACACATGTTTTCCTATAAATAGTAGTCCATGGTTTTACACTTTAAAAATAGACATTAGACCACACATTCCCTCACCAATTTCACACACTTAGATCAGTAGCAAAACATGTAGATTCATACATTAATCACCCTTTACATAATGATCATAATGTTACTAACTTTCATTATGTTGTAAGCATACATTGTTAATGATCCTGTGAAGCAAGCTCAAGATCATGAGACATCATCCATAGCATTCCGACATATGAAGATTCAAGAGTACTTGACATCCTCAATGATTGAAGACTTCTTATTCAAGAAGTTCATATAGATTAGTCATTTATATCCATTGAACATTTATTTCATGGATCATTGTAAACATCATTTGTATCAGTGAGTGTGGTTAGTGTTTTAGTCCTCAAAACACAAAGAGTGTCGGGAGTGGTTGTACCCGTGTAAAGAACTCGGTATCTAGCTTAGTACCGGAAAAAGGTTAAGCAATGTAGGGAGTGGTTGTACCCTTGTAAAGAACTCGACATCTAGCTTAGTGTCGGTAATTGTATAGGCGACGTTGGGTTGGTTCTGTCCTGAAGTAGAACTCGGTGTTTAGCATAGTACCGGAAAAGGAAGTAAGCAACGTGTAAAAGTTTTCTCCACCTAAGAAAGGGAGGTTGTTGATCTAGTGAAGTAACTCTCGAGTTGGGTACTCGGGGTGTGGAGTAGGGCGGAGAGGAGCTCCGTAGCCGAACCACTATAAATCATCGTGTTCGGTTTGCGCTTTCTTTTACTTATCTCTTTACTTTTATGTTTGCATTATGTGATTGCTTGTGTTGTGATTAGTTGATAATACTTATGTGACAACTTGGTAGACATAAACTACAACAGACAGTTTTCATATTAGAACTAGCCAAATTGGAAATTTGATACAACAAGTTTTAAGTTTTAAAACGGTAAACGTATTCACCCCCCTCTACGTTTTCACATAAATACTAGTTTAATAATGTAACACCCCCAAATTTGGTTTGTGGCAGCGGAAAAGTAATTTGGGTGTTACGGTGAGGATTGAGTTAAAATCTCAGAAAACGGCCCGAAAAGGGCGTTTTGAAAGTTATATGTCATTCAAAATAATATTTTGATACAAAGGCAATTTATTTGGTTTGGAAATCCCATAAAAAGATGTGATAATTTGGAGAGAATGACATATTTGATTTTACACCATTTAAGTTATCAGAGTAAAAGATGCCCGCTTCGTGTCTTGTCCTGCTCCGTTAACTACCTGAGATAAACATGCTTAAAACGTCAACACAATGGTTGGTGAGTTCGTGGAGTTTATAGAAAATAGCTTTCTTCAAATAAGTGTTAAAAGATGTGCAGTGATAGTCGAAATAAATATTAATTCTTCCTTGAAATAATTAACAAGTTGTGTTGAATAAGAAATCCATGAGTAATTCATGTATGACCTCAATCGATCATAAGTTTTAATTTATAGATGATTATGAGCTACGTTGTTATACGCTCGCAATGATATATTGGATTAACTTTTGAAAGTAACGATATACTAAGCCTTTTTAGTTGTCTTTATAGAATTCTCAATTTAAATTACATATGATAACAGTTAAAGTTCAAGTACGAGATTCATAATCATATCACGTAGAGTAATAATAGTCTAAAGTCTGAAATCTATTAGTGAAAAGTGGTGGTCTTCTAATACAGCTGTATCCTAGGATATATATATGAAACATTCATATATAAAGTTATATTGCCATCGGCCTCATGAAGCGCAAAACGTTAACAAAGTACCGTAAAACGGAGGTGATCATCAAATTAATGATGAAATTTATGCCCTCGTGTAATAGGTGATTTGCCACTTCCTATTTTTCTCAAATATAGCGCATCGCGACTAATACGACTAGCGGTTAAGCATTCCGTCCTAGTATTAGTGGGATAGGTTGTCAGTCCACCAACAGGTTTCGAAGCTGTTGCTATATTCGCGCTCACCGCAGTGATTAATGGCTCATGATAAAGGGACTTTTTGGCAATAAAGTAAGCTTAGGCAATATAGGTCTCAAGGTTCATAAAATATACGTATTCTGATCTTGGCAATTATTTCTAATGGAATATAGAAATATCATAACAAGTAACAGTTCATTCATTTGTTATATGAATACATATGGTGAATTTCAGTATCATGTTACGTTAAGTCCTTCAGAGATGTTATGTTTCAAGTTCCATGTTTAAGATAGACAAACTATTTGCACATATATTGAGCATATATTCTTTTCAAGTATGATTCAAATAGGTAAAGCATAGTTGATAATTTAGAGTAAATCTTAAAAGATTTCAAGTAGTATAAAACAGTGAAAGCATGTATCTCCCCCAAAAGAGTTATTAAAAACAAGTGTGAAAAGTAGGGGCCACGACTCACCTGGAGCGTGTTCGGCAAGACGAAATTATAAGATCAAGTAAACGATCACGAAAACTTCTTCAATACTAGACCTGAATATAAGCGAAGTCTAAGAGTCTAACTTATGACTAATAACGAATGTGGAAAGGATAAATCGTACAACGATTTGATCGGTGATGTAAGTGTATGATATGCTTAAAATGCCTTACGTTATAATATATCTATAGTATTATCTTAGTTCTTATCTCAACGACCCAAAATATTATTTTCTCGAAGTATGCTAAAATAATATGCAAGTGAAGCCACTAATATTTCTAATAACGAAACCTTAAATAATGCATAGCTAAAAATGAAACATGCATATGAAATGAAGGGTGTAAAATGAAAATAAACTAAGAATGTCAAGTGAAATTAAATAAGTCCTTGTTCTTTTCAGAGTTTATACTTTTTAGTCTAACTGCGATCGCGTTACGTCGTTAGTCCTCGGTTAAGTCCAAAGTCCATAATAGTCCAAGTCTTGTCCATATGTCCATATAAGGCTCATAGTTCAATGGTATGTCAATTTAAGTCCTTTACCAACTGTTTTCACAGCTTCAGTCCATAAGTTTCTCAGGTTGGCAGTTTTGGTCCTTCCGGTTAGATCGCGTTACATTTTTAGTCCTTTTTGCATAAAAATAACGGGAAAAATATTCTGAAAATTTCTATAATTTTATTACGTTTATTTTAACTTATTCTAAGTGCTAATTCTGAAAAAGAGCTTATTTTCATATTAATAGGCCAATTAACGATTTTAACTTAAGCCCATTTAATATTTTTGAGGCGAGGCCATGTAAAATTATTTTGGGCCTGTCATTGGATTATTTTTTGTGATTCTGAAAATATATTTCCCGGGCCCACTGGACTGGTTATACACAAAGTCTTATTGGGCCTTATCTAAGTCCATTCTCGAAAATGGCTATTGGTTTGTATTTCTCAAAAGAAGTTGTAAGGTTTCCGCGACTGTTTTTAGCTGCTTTTTAAGATTGTGACTGGAGATTTGCTACAGGTTGTTTTTAATGAAAATAATAGTTAGTTGTGTGGTGTAATTGGTCGGGTAAAAATAACGCATGATTATTAAGTCGATTCGTGAAATATAGAGTTGCTTTCTAGCCTACTTGGCTGTCGTATAACACAATACTTAATATTTTTCCATGCATTCTCCTGTTTTAGTTTTATGTGTGTATTGGGTGTGAATGTTCGATGCATGCCTTTAAAGTTCTATACGTGAAAGTGAAATGTGGGGCGACTCCTACGCCTCCCCTGATGAAGATTCGATATATTTTGATGGGGTATTACAAATGAAGTGTACGTACTATATAGTGATACGTTTGCGTGTAATATAAAATGATGCATGGAATGTCGGCTTATCGTGCATGCAATTTTTATGATGATCTCTAACTTTTACCTAGTGAAGGTTCATCACCTCTTGAGGACTTTATGCGTTTATTGTTTGTAAAAAAAAAATAAATATGTATCATATACTCGTTCGAGTGAACTAAAGAACATGCATGTGTGACGTAGAATCTAACGTAATATATTAAAACAAGGAAGGTTACGAGGCACTTACTACACCTTCTTGAGGTGGGTAGGGGTTACGTAAAGAGGAGCTACACACATGGGTGATTCAACTTCTTCATAGTTAACCTACACGTTGCTGTAGGTTAACCCATTTCCTTCGAATCACTTTACAGCCGAGAAAGATGAGTGGTTCTGATTATTTGGGGAGGTCTTTACTGATAATAGGTCATGAGAATCATGTAAAGGGAACGAGAGTGAGTGGTGGAAAAAGGCATTGGGTTCGACTGAAATTACAAGGCGAAGTAACAATTTATTACTAGGTTCGAGTTACATTTTTAAAGTGTCTTTCCTTACTTGAGCTTTTCCTGGGTTGAGACATGGTTACTGGACATTTAGAGGGATCAGTGAGGGCGAAAGAAAGATAGAATAAATGTTGTGTCGTGTGTGGTAAAAGGGTGATAGTTTTATAGCAGTAATGTATACACGTTAGGATATATTTGCATGAAAGTAACTAGTACACGTCTACATGTAAGGGGTTGTAGTATCTTTGTGATGAGGAAAGTATACACGTCTTTATGTTGACTAGAAGGACTTCCATTTCAATCATTGGCAGCTACTGTGGCCAAAGAGACACCTAAGTATGTTCTATTGTCCTTGCAAAATATCTTAAGGGTTGGGTGAAGTTTGTCCTTAGTTGTTGGACTTTATATATATGCATGATTCATATGTTACATTTCTTATTTGCTCAACCAGTGGAGACAGCGAAGCCTATGGATTTTCCACAATGTTGTGGTAGTTTTATACACGATTGAATGTTATGAAAAATTTTAGAAGTTGGTAGGAGAAATTGAGTGTAATAATGATTGAGTTTTATGGTTTTTGTTATATTGGATTGAGTTAAGATGGGGCAATCAAAGTGACCTTGAATACCATAGAAATACTCGACATTTAGGTCCAAGGTTTGGCTTTCTTAGAGTTTAGTGTGTCGTGATCGAGGAGATGTGAAAATAGTCAAGGGTCGCGTTTAGTAATTTAATGTAGGGAGTGTGTTTTGGTAAAGGTTTGGCTGTCGAATTACAGGTAACAACAAAAGAAAATAATTACTTTAGAAATTGGGCTAGACGTGTGAAGTGTTGGAGTGGTGATTGGGCTGGGTGTTGCGTGTAATTAGGTTGGTGTTGGGCTTGGTAAATTTTTAAGGGTTCGATTAATTTGTAGCTAAATAGATTTAGTGTGTATTGAAATATGTGTTATGTAATTAGATGTAGTTGTTGAATGAGAAATGTGATGATTGTGTAATCGTAATCAAGTTATATATTTTAGTAGTCTTTACTATAATGTGTAATTTGTGTATTATAAATTTAGTGTAGATGGGGTTTTTATGAATCACTGAATCACAAGGTATGTGTGGTCATTTTATATATGTCGTCAAAGTGTAACGTGGTAATGCTACTAATAAAAGAAAAGTTTAAATTTCCCCGTAAAAATGGACTTTGTTAAACGGTAAGTCGAGGTTATTATTAATTAACCAAAATTACCATGACGGATTTTTGTAGGATCTTACAAATAAAACACAAAACGATTTTGTTTTTGGAAAAACAAAAGTCGAACACCGCTTGAAGGTTTCGGCCGATTGGGACACAAGGAAAAGAGAAAAACACTTTTAGGGTCTAGTGTGTGTACAAAAGTTACAAAACAATAAACCCTTGTGTTTGTTTATATAGGATGACAAAACTTTGGGATCAAGTTAGGGTTTGGGTTTGGGAAGCCCATTGCTGATCGGATCTCAACCCACAAAGGGGTTCTAGATCTTTCTTGTTCTCTATTTTCCATCAATAGTCATTTCCTTTTATTATTTAACGACCGTTAGTCAATTACCGTTAATTACTTAAGGCTCGTTAGTCGTTTTGTGTAATTAATAATTAAATATAACTTTTTATATTAAATTATTAAACATTAATTCTTCATACGTAAAGTGTGCAATCCCGTGGTCTCGAGTTCGATTCTAGACATACACATATTAAATATTGTCCATAAACTAACAGCTCCCACTTGGGCATATCTTAATAGTGTAATCACATTGGTTAGCGTCTAGCAACACGCCAATGCCCCCAGTACAACTCGAGTAAGGTCTCCTGGAAAAACCTTTTGATGATTCATCATCATACTTATTCTTTTGTTACTAATACTACGTTAATAAAGATATAGATCTTAGTCATTCTTTAATTAACTATTCTGTTTCTCGTTGTTTCTGATTGAACAAGATTACCAAATCGTCTAAACATATTTCAGATAGATCTTGGGCGTGGCCACGCAAACATCTTGTCAACCCTACGAGGGCCCCAGTAGTATTAAACTTCAAAACAAATTTAAAGGAACAAATTTTCTCTTGACTACGAGCCTAACCTATGAACTTTGCAACACTCCTAAAAACAATCCTTATAGCTACATGTAACGTATAACGGTAAATTGCTTTACAAAAATGCACTACATCCATGACAGTTATCTGGTATCTCAAGTCTGAGGATAACTATATATACATGATTTACTTGATGACAAGATCCATAAAGTAAACTCATGAAGTTGGGATAAGTCCTATACTCAATTCATTGAATATCATGTGAAATTGGCATATCAACGCATCAATATATTTTCAAGTATATTCTACCAATACTCATATTTGTCTTAATTTAATGATATTCTCATATCATTAAGTGACAACGGACAATTTAGAATAACATAAGTTATTCACGGATTTAAACATGCAAATATATGATACAATCTATTATTAATGAAAACAAACGTACCAAGAACTTTAATTCATTGTAAATCATAATTGCTTGATAACACTCAAATTGTACATGTTTTTAGGAGCGTTATCGTGGATTTTATGCATATATATTGATCACTTTTATGAACTTATGGTACTTAATGAAGTATAATTTCTATTTTAGGTTCATGGAAGCTCACGACAAAGAAAACAAAAAAAAAGACGAAGAAACGATCAATAAACGAAGATTAATGCATATACGAAGAATTCCCGACAAAAGCGAGTCTCTTGGAGTATATTCGAGAAGATAAAGTCATGAATTTGTCACTCCAAAGACTAAAAAATAAAGCACAAAAGGGAAAACGAGAAAAAAAAATGAAGAAAAGAGGCTAAAACGAAGAAATAATGGAAGACTCGTTGTTCCCAACACACCTCCACCATTTTGGCCATAATTTGAGCATACCAACTCGGATTTAGATGATTCAAGCGGCCACGGAACCGGGAGAGAACGATCTACAACTTTCGTGCTTATCATTTCTGGTGAAAATGCTCCATCCGATCGGTATTGGCCCGCAACCGATTCGGATGGAGCTAACTTTTTCATCCATCCGATCGGTATGGTCCCGTATCCGATCGGATGGACCAATCTGACCTTCCCAAGTTATTTTTAATGCATTATTAAGTGTCATTAAACCCCAAGCCCGATCACTTACCTCCATTTACTCCATTTCCTGGTATTTTATGACATTTAGTGCCCAAGTTTCATACTTAGAGGCTAAGGGTTGATTTCTACTATATATATGAGTGCTTAGGCTTGGTTTTCATTGTGAAATTCTACCCTCCTCCCTTAAGGACGAATTTTCACCAACTTATCTCTCCCAAAAGACCACCAACCTCTGCCATTTTCAGAAGAAGGCTCAAACACATGGAATAAAGTGTTGGGTATTATTTTCCGGCTTGGTAGAAAGCGTATAGTTGATTGGAGGCTTGAAGTTTGCTATAAATCCTTTACCTTTGCCTATTGTAATTCTTACTTTGGGTAAACCTTGTTACTTTTATATTTCATGATGTTTATGATTACCATGATTGTTGAATCTTTGTGTTTGATTGAAATAACCATGGAATAGTTTTGTATACTTGTTTGGATATTATGATAACTTGTGATAAATGGATGTTTGGATATTTGTAGTGTTTGTTTGGAATATGATGATAACATCATATTTGGTTAAATTGGAACTTGTCTTGTTTATTGTCTTGATTAATCATTGTTGAGTCTAAATTTCGAAAGGGTTCTCAATAGTGGTTGATTTCAATTCATTAGTCGACGAATGTTTTGGTCTTGTACTTTGTGACGTTTGTATGAGAAACTTAATAAACATATAAGTGAAAGTTCAATTTAGATTAAGGGTCGAAAGGCATCTTTTGAATATGTGTTCTAATCATTTTTCAAGTAAATGGAACTTCACGAATTAATAACATCAAAGTCTAAAGTTCGAAAGGATTCTTTCTTGTTATAGGCATAAGGCTCATGACATGACCATTTGATTGAGGCTTATACATATTTGATTTATAAAACACTTAATTATTATTGGTTTTAAAGGTCGTAAGGATTACTTTTGATAATATGTTTTCCAAACTAACCATCCTAATATCCATGTGATCATTTGTCCAAACATTTATGTTCTTTGTGTGATTGTTCTTATATTGCTTTTCTTGTTGGTTTGATCCGTGACAATCATAACCATCAACTTGTTACTTGCTTAAACAAACAAACGACACTTGAGTGCAACCAAGTCTCTTGGGATGACCTTTACTTACCAACCCCAATACTACATATGACTAGGGTATACTTGCCCGAATGTGTTCCTAGTTAATCGGTAATTCTTGTTTATAAATTTAAAGCTTCGATGGAGCGCATCAAGTTTTTGGCGCTGCTGCCGGGGATTTGGTTTTTGTTCTTAGGTGTTTGTTTGTTTCCTTGTTTGTTCGTTTCCTTGATATATTGATCGATTGCTTGTTTGCTAATTTGTTCGAATGCTATATTGCTCTTGCTCATAAATGATTGTGTCTTTGTTCTTGTTTGATTGCTTGCTTGCTTGTTTTCTCATGATGATTGCTTAATTGCCTCTCTTGCTCTTTGTCTAAAAAAAATTTCTCATTTCTCATAATTGCTTAAATGATCTTGGCTTAAAAATCAATTTTTTGATGTTGGGATTTCGTTTCATGTGTTCTAAAAATACGCATTTAAAAGTTTGCTAAATGTGCTCGAAAGTGTTTGCGAAAAAACCACCCAAACCACTCCAACCGATCGGTCACCACCCGTAACCGATTCGGTTGGAGGCTTTTGAACCAATTTTTTTTCTAGTTTGTGTTTTTCTTGTTTTGTGAGTTTTATGTTTTATATGTTATGTGATCTCTTGCATGTCTCTGTGTTATTTGTTCGTATTCTTCTTGTTCGGATTAGTTTCATATTAATTTTGAATAAGACTATCTTGTTTTAGATGGTTTTGTTTTGATTTGTGTTACGTGATTAATTATGTTTGCTTGCGTCTATGTGCTTGTCATTTTCTGTGATCGTGCTTTTATTTGCTTATTTTTGTTTTAAGTGTCGTACCTTTGATTCTAGCTAAACAAGAATCAACTTCAATAATCCTTCAATTAAGATCAAGAACCCTAATTAGGGTTTATAATTGGATTAATGAATTACCCCTTACCGTTTTGTAATTCAATCCAAGATATTAACTATAGTGAGTTAATACCACGTTCTTATACACACGTACTAATACCAAATTAATGTAAATGCTAGTTTAATAAGATACAAAACGATTTTGTTTTTGGAAAAACAAAATTCGAACACCTCTTAAAGGTTTCGGCCGATTGGGACACAAGGAAAAGAGAAAAACACTTTTAGGGTTTAATGTGTGTACAAAAGTTACAAAACAATAAACCCTTGTGTTTGTTTATATAGGATGACAAAACTTTGGGAGCAAGTTAGGGTTTGGGTTTGGAAAGCCCATTGCTGATCGGATCACAACCCATAAAGGGGTTCTAGATCTTTCGTGTTCTTCTTTATTTTCCATCTATAGTCATTTCCTTTTATTATTTAACGACCGTTAGTCAATTACCGTTAATTACAAAATGATCATTAGTCGTTTTGTGTAATTAATAATTAAATAGAACGAGATAGAAAATGTTTGCACCGTTAGTCCTATGGGTTAAGTCTATTTGCACCGTTAGTCCTTTGTTACGTTTTCGTCCGATTTTTTACGTTTTCGTCTGCTTTTTTACGTTTTCGTCCTATTTTTTACTTTTTCGTCCGCTTTTTTTCGTTTTCATCCGATTTTTTACGTTTTCGTACATTTTTTAACGTTTTCGTCTGTTTTTTACGTTTTCGTCTGATTTTTTACATTTTCGTCTGTTTTTTTACGTTTTCATCCATTTTTTTACGTTTTCGTCTGTTTTTTTACGTTTTCGTCCGATTTTTTACATTTTCGTATGTTTTTTTACGTTTTCATCCGATTTTTTACGTTTTCGTCTGATTTTTTACGTTTTCGTCTGTTTTTTTACGTTTTCGTCCGATTTTTTTCGTTTTCGTCCGATTTTTTACGTTTTCGTCTGTTCTTTTACGTTTTCGTCCGATTTTTTACGTTTTCGTCGGATTTTTTATGTTTTCATCCAATTTTTTATGTTTTCGTCGAATTTTTTTTGTTTTCGTCCATTTTTTTACATTTTCGTCTGTTTTTTTTACGTTTTCGTCTGATTTTTTACGTTTTCGTCTGATTTTTTACATTTTCGTCTTTTTTTTTTACGTTTTCATCCATTTTTTTACGTTTTCGTCTGATTTTTTACGTTTTCGTCCGATTTTTAATGTTTTCGTTTGATTTTTTACGTTTTCGTCTGTTTTTTTACGTTTTCGTTTGATTTTTTTCATTTTCGTCTGATTTTTTACATTTTCGTCCATTTTTTTTGTTTTTGTCCCTATTTTTACGTTTTAGTCCAATTTTTTTTCGCTTTCGTCCCTTTTTTTACGTTTTCGTCTATTTTTTTACGTTTTCGTCTGATTTTTTACTTTTTCGTCCAATTTTTTACGTATTCGTCCAATTTTTTACGTAAAAAAAAGGGACAAAGACGAAAAAAAATGGACAAAAATGTAAAAAATCAGACGAAAACGAAAAAAATCAGACAAAAACGTAAAAAAACAGACGTAAACGTAAAAAATGGACGAAAACGTAAAAAATCAGACGAAAACGTAAAAAAATGGATGAAAACGTAAAAAAACGGACGAAAATGTAAAAAATCGGACGAAAACGTAAAAAAATGGACGAAAACGAAAAAAATCGAATGAAAACGAAAAAAATCGGACGAAAACGTAAAAAATCGGACGAAAAAAACGTAAAAAAACAAACGAGAACGAAAAAATGAGAAACGTAAAAAAAACGAAAACAAACAGACGAAAATGTAAAAAATCGGACGAAAAGGAAAAAAAACAGGCGAAAACGTAAAAAAAGGGACGAAAATGTAAAAAATAGGACGAAAAGGAAAAAAATCGGACGAAAACGTACAAAAACAGACGAAAACGTAAAAAATCGGACGAAAACGTAAAAAATGGGACGATAACGTAAAAAATCGGACGAAAACGTAAAAAAGCAGACGAAAACGTAACAAAGGACTAACGGTGCAAATAGACTTAACCCATAGGACTAACGGTGCAAACATTTTCTATCTCGTTAGGAGATAACGGAGAAATGGTTTGAGCCGTTTGTCCTTATTTTAACGGAGGGATGTATATAGGTTAACTTTTACTAACGGAGGGATGTATAAGGAGCAAAAAAAAAGTTTGGATGTATGGTGCGAAATTTGGTAAACCACAGGGATGTATTTTGGAGTTTACTCATTAAATTATTAAACATTAATTCTTCATACGTAAAGTGTGCAATCCCGTAATCATGACTCAT